>OU753552.1:24299563-24896618 GCA_916701695.1 Agrochola macilenta | reverse complement strand
AAAAAGATCAACAAAGCAAAATCTGATGTGATAAAAATATTACAAGAGAGTACAATAGCCAACA
Source organism: Agrochola macilenta (assembly GCA_916701695.1). Lineage (NCBI taxonomy): Eukaryota > Metazoa > Arthropoda > Insecta > Lepidoptera > Noctuidae > Agrochola > Agrochola macilenta. The sequence continues at coordinate 24,896,554 of OU753552.1, read as the reverse complement.
TAAGGTCCATTGAAAGGAATTCAAGATCTATGAAAGATCCTAATCCTTTAATGAGTGCAATGACTAATATCAATTTGAAGTATCCAATAACATTTAGAGAAGACATTTATATTTACTTGACCTAGTAAAATCTTCTTTTAAAATCGATTGAACAAAACAAATATTTAAATCAAGTTAACTTATTTATATTTACTTGACATACGTAGAGGAGGAGGATATATAGAGGTACCTATAGTAAAAAATTGTTTTAAAATCGAAGTAACCATTTATAAAACAAATATTTAAATCAAGTTAACTTATTTAAATACAGTAGAAAGGATCCTTTGGGCTTGTAAAAAGATCAACAAAGCAAAATCTGATGTGATAAAAATATTACAAGAGAGTACAATAGCCAACATAAGGTCCATTGAAAGGAATTCAAGATCTATGAAAGATCCTAATCCTTTAATGAGTGCAATGACTAATATCAATTTGAAGTATCCAATAACATTTAGAGAAGACATTTATATTTACTTGACCTAGTAAAATCTTCTTTTAAAATCGATTGAACAAAACAAATATTTAAATCAAGTTAACTTATTTATATTTACTTGACATACGTAGAGGAGGAGGATATATAGAGGGTACCTATAGTAAAAAATTGTTTTAAAATCGAAGTAACCATTTTATAAAACAAATATTTAAATCAAGTTAACTTATTTAAATACAGTAGAAAGGATCCTTTGGGCTTGTAAAAAGATCAACAAAGCAAAATCTGATGTGATAAAAATATTACAAGAGAGTACAATAGCCAACATAAGGTCCATTGAAAGGAATTCAAGATCTATGAAAGATCCTAATCCTTTAATGAGTGCAATGACTAATATCAATTTGAAGTATCCAATAACATTTAGAGAAGACATTTATATTTACTTGACCTAGTAAAATCTTCTTTTAAAAATCGATTGAACAAAACAAATATTTAAATCAAGTTAACTTATTTATATTTACTTGACATACGTAGAGGAGGAGGATATATAGAGGTACCTATAGTAAAAAATTGTTTTAAAATCGAAGTAACCATTTTATAAAACAAATATTTAAATCAAGTTAACTTATTTAAATACAGTAGAAAGGATCCTTTGGGCTTGTAAAAAGATCAACAAAGCAAAATCTGATGTGATAAAAATATTACAAGAGAGTACAATAGCCAACATAAGGTCCATTGAAAGGAATTCAAGATCTATGAAAGATCCTAATCCTTTAATGAGTGCAATGACTAATATCAATTTGAAGTATCCAATAACATTTAGAGAAGACATTTATATTTACTTGACCTAGTAAAATCTTCTTTTAAAATCGATTGAACAAAACAAATATTTAAATCAAGTTAACTTATTTATATTTACTTGACATACGTAGAGGAGGAGGATATATAGAGGTACCTATAGTAAAAAATTGTTTTAAAAATCGAAGTAACCATTTTATAAAACAAATATTTAAATCAAGTTAACTTATTTAAATACAGTAGAAAGGATCCTTTGGGCTTGTAAAAAGATCAACAAAGCAAAATCTGATGTGATAAAAATATTACAAGAGAGTACAATAGCCAACATAAGGTCCATTGAAAGGAATTCAAGATCTATGAAAGATCCTAATCCTTTAATGAGTGCAATGACTAATATCAATTTGAAGTATCCAATAACATTTAGAGAAGACATTTATATTTACTTGACCTAGTAAAATCTTCTTTTAAAATCGATTGAACAAAACAAATATTTAAATCAAGTTAACTTATTTATATTTACTTGACATACGTAGAGGAGGAGGATATATAGAGGTACCTATAGTAAAAAATTGTTTAAAATCGAAGTAACCATTTTATAAAACAAATATTTAAATCAAGTTAACTTATTTAAATACAGTAGAAAGGATCCTTTGGGCTTGTAAAAAGATCAACAAAGCAAAATCTGATGTGATAAAAATATTACAAGAGAGTACAATAGCCAACATAAGGTCCATTGAAAGGAATTCAAGATCTATGAAAGATCCTAATCCTTTAATGAGTGCAATGACTAATATCAATTTGAAGTATCCAATAACATTTAGAGAAGACATTTATATTTACTTGACCTAGTAAAATCTTCTTTTAAAATCGATTGAACAAAACAAATATTTAAATCAAGTTAACTTATTTATATTTACTTGACATACGTAGAGGAGGAGGATATATAGAGGTACCTATAGTAAAAAATTGTTTTAAAATCGAAGTAACCATTTTATAAAACAAATATTTAAATCAAGTTAACTTATTTAAATACAGTAGAAAGGATCCTTTGGGCTTGTAAAAAGATCAACAAAGCAAAATCTGATGTGATAAAAATATTACAAGAGAGTACAATAGCCAACATAAGGTCCATTGAAAGGAATTCAAGATCTATGAAAGATCCTAATCCTTTAATGAGTGCAATGACTAATATCAATTTGAAGTATCCAATAACATTTAGAGAAGACATTTATATTTACTTGACCTAGTAAAATCTTCTTTTAAAATCGATTGAACAAAACAAATATTTAAATCAAGTTAACTTATTTATATTTACTTGACATACGTAGAGGAGGAGGATATATAGAGGTACCTATAGTAAAAAATTGTTTTAAAATCGAAGTAACCATTTTATAAAACAAATATTTAAATCAAGTTAACTTATTTAAATACAGTAGAAAGGATCCTTTGGGCTTGTAAAAAGATCAACAAAGCAAAATCTGATGTGATAAAAATATTACAAGAGAGTACAATAGCCAACATAAGGTCCATTGAAAGGAATTCAAGATCTATGAAAGATCCTAATCCTTTAATGAGTGCAATGACTAATATCAATTTGAAGTATCCAATAACATTTAGAGAAGACATTTATATTTACTTGACCTAGTAAAATCTTCTTTTAAAATCGATTGAACAAAACAAATATTTAAATCAAGTTAACTTATTTATATTTACTTGACATACGTAGAGGAGGAGGATATATAGAGGTACCTATAGTAAAAAATTGTTTTAAAATCGAAGTAACCATTTTATAAAACAAATATTTAAATCAAGTTAACTTATTTAAATACAGTAGAAAGGATCCTTTGGGCTTGTAAAAAGATCAACAAAGCAAAATCTGATGTGATAAAAATATTACAAGAGAGTACAATAGCCAACATAAGGTCCATTGAAAGGAATTCAAGATCTATGAAAGATCCTAATCCTTTAATGAGTGCAATGACTAATATCAATTTGAAGTATCCAATAACATTTAGAGAAGACATTTATATTTACTTGACCTAGTAAAATCTTCTTTTAAAATCGATTGAACAAAACAAATATTTAAATCAAGTTAACTTATTTATATTTACTTGACATACGTAGAGGAGGAGGATATATAGAGGTACCTATAGTAAAAAATTGTTTTAAAATCGAAGTAACCATTTTATAAAACAAATATTTAAATCAAGTTAACTTATTTAAATACAGTAGAAAGGATCCTTTGGGCTTGTAAAAAGATCAACAAAGCAAAATCTGATGTGATAAAAATATTACAAGAGAGTACAATAGCCAACATAAGGTCCATTGAAAGGAATTCAAGATCTATGAAAGATCCTAATCCTTTAATGAGTGCAATGACTAATATCAATTTGAAGTATCCAATAACATTTAGAGAAGACATTTATATTTACTTGACCTAGTAAAATCTTCTTTTAAAATCGATTGAACAAAACAAATATTTAAATCAAGTTAACTTATTTATATTTACTTGACATACGTAGAGGAGGAGGATATATAGAGGTACCTATAGTAAAAAATTGTTTTAAAATCGAAGTAACCATTTTATAAAACAAATATTTAAATCAAGTTAACTTATTTAAATACAGTAGAAAGGATCCTTTGGGCTTGTAAAAAGATCAACAAAGCAAAATCTGATGTGATAAAAATATTACAAGAGAGTACAATAGCCAACATAAGGTCCATTGAAAGGAATTCAAGATCTATGAAAGATCCTAATCCTTTAATGAGTGCAATGACTAATATCAATTTGAAGTATCCAATAACATTTAGAGAAGACATTTATATTTACTTGACCTAGTAAAATCTTCTTTAAAATCGATTGAACAAAACAAATATTTAAATCAAGTTAACTTATTTATATTTACTTGACATACGTAGAGGAGGAGGATATATAGAGGTACCTATAGTAAAAAATTGTTTTAAAATCGAAGTAACCATTTTATAAAACAAATATTTAAATCAAGTTAACTTATTTAAATACAGTAGAAAGGATCCTTTGGGCTTGTAAAAAGATCAACAAAGCAAAATCTGATGTGATAAAAATATTACAAGAGAGTACAATAGCCAACATAAGGTCCATTGAAAGGAATTCAAGATCTATGAAAGATCCTAATCCTTTAATGAGTGCAATGACTAATATCAATTTGAAGTATCCAATAACATTTAGAGAAGACATTTATATTTACTTGACCTAGTAAAATCTTCTTTTAAAATCGATTGAACAAAACAAATATTTAAATCAAGTTAACTTATTTATATTTACTTGACATACGTAGAGGAGGAGGATATATAGAGGTACCTATAGTAAAAAATTGTTTTAAAATCGAAGTAACCATTTTATAAAACAAATATTTAAATCAAGTTAACTTATTTAAATACAGTAGAAAGGATCCTTTGGGCTTGTAAAAAGATCAACAAAGCAAAATCTGATGTGATAAAAATATTACAAGAGAGTACAATAGCCAACATAAGGTCCATTGAAAGGAATTCAAGATCTATGAAAGATCCTAATCCTTTAATGAGTGCAATGACTAATATCAATTTGAAGTATCCAATAACATTTAGAGAAGACATTTATATTTACTTGACCTAGTAAAATCTTCTTTTAAAATCGATTGAACAAAACAAATATTTAAATCAAGTTAACTTATTTATATTTACTTGACATACGTAGAGGAGGAGGATATATAGAGGTACCTATAGTAAAAAATTGTTTTAAAATCGAAGTAACCATTTTATAAAACAAATATTTAAATCAAGTTAACTTATTTAAATACAGTAGAAAGGATCCTTTGGGCTTGTAAAAAGATCAACAAAGCAAAATCTGATGTGATAAAAATATTACAAGAGAGTACAATAGCCAACATAAGGTCCATTGAAAGGAATTCAAGATCTATGAAAGATCCTAATCCTTTAATGAGTGCAATGACTAATATCAATTTGAAGTATCCAATAACATTTAGAGAAGACATTTATATTTACTTGACCTAGTAAAATCTTCTTTTAAAATCGATTGAACAAAACAAATATTTAAATCAAGTTAACTTATTTATATTTACTTGACATACGTAGAGGAGGAGGATATATAGAGGTACCTATAGTAAAAAATTGTTTTAAAATCGAAGTAACCATTTTATAAAACAAATATTTAAATCAAGTTAACTTATTTAAATACAGTAGAAAGGATCCTTTGGGCTTGTAAAAAGATCAACAAAGCAAAATCTGATGTGATAAAAATATTACAAGAGAGTACAATAGCCAACATAAGGTCCATTGAAAGGAATTCAAGATCTATGAAAGATCCTAATCCTTTAATGAGTGCAATGACTAATATCAATTTGAAGTATCCAATAACATTTAGAGAAGACATTTATATTTACTTGACCTAGTAAAATCTTCTTTTAAAATCGATTGAACAAAACAAATATTTAAATCAAGTTAACTTATTTATATTTACTTGACATACGTAGAGGAGGAGGATATATAGAGGTACCTATAGTAAAAAATTGTTTTAAAATCGAAGTAACCATTTTATAAAACAAATATTTAAATCAAGTTAACTTATTTAAATACAGTAGAAAGGATCCTTTGGGCTTGTAAAAAGATCAACAAAGCAAAATCTGATGTGATAAAAATATTACAAGAGAGTACAATAGCCAACATAAGGTCCATTGAAAGGAATTCAAGATCTATGAAAGATCCTAATCCTTTAATGAGTGCAATGACTAATATCAATTTGAAGTATCCAATAACATTTAGAGAAGACATTTATATTTACTTGACCTAGTAAAATCTTCTTTTAAAATCGATTGAACAAAACAAATATTTAAATCAAGTTAACTTATTTATATTTACTTGACATACGTAGAGGAGGAGGATATATAGAGGTACCTATAGTAAAAAATTGTTTTAAAATCGAAGTAACCATTTTATAAAACAAATATTTAAATCAAGTTAACTTATTTAAATACAGTAGAAAGGATCCTTTGGGCTTGTAAAAAGATCAACAAAGCAAAATCTGATGTGATAAAAATATTACAAGAGAGTACAATAGCCAACATAAGGTCCATTGAAAGGAATTCAAGATCTATGAAAGATCCTAATCCTTTAATGAGTGCAATGACTAATATCAATTTGAAGTATCCAATAACATTTAGAGAAGACATTTATATTTACTTGACCTAGTAAAATCTTCTTTTAAAATCGATTGAACAAAACAAATATTTAAATCAAGTTAACTTATTTATATTTACTTGACATACGTAGAGGAGGAGGATATATAGAGGTACCTATAGTAAAAAATTGTTTTAAAATCGAAGTAACCATTTTATAAAACAAATATTTAAATCAAGTTAACTTATTTAAATACAGTAGAAAGGATCCTTTGGGCTTGTAAAAAGATCAACAAAGCAAAATCTGATGTGATAAAAATATTACAAGAGAGTACAATAGCCAACATAAGGTCCATTGAAAGGAATTCAAGATCTATGAAAGATCCTAATCCTTTAATGAGTGCAATGACTAATATCAATTTGAAGTATCCAATAACATTTAGAGAAGACATTTATATTTACTTGACCTAGTAAAATCTTCTTTTAAAATCGATTGAACAAAACAAATATTTAAATCAAGTTAACTTATTTATATTTACTTGACATACGTAGAGGAGGAGGATATATAGAGGTACCTATAGTAAAAAATTGTTTTAAAATCGAAGTAACCATTTTATAAAACAAATATTTAAATCAAGTTAACTTATTTAAATACAGTAGAAAGGATCCTTTGGGCTTGTAAAAAGATCAACAAAGCAAAATCTGATGTGATAAAAATATTACAAGAGAGTACAATAGCCAACATAAGGTCCATTGAAAGGAATTCAAGATCTATGAAAGATCCTAATCCTTTAATGAGTGCAATGACTAATATCAATTTGAAGTATCCAATAACATTTAGAGAAGACATTTATATTTACTTGACCTAGTAAAATCTTCTTTTAAAATCGATTGAACAAAACAAATATTTAAATCAAGTTAACTTATTTATATTTACTTGACATACGTAGAGGAGGAGGATATATAGAGGTACCTATAGTAAAAAATTGTTTTAAAATCGAAGTAACCATTTTATAAAACAAATATTTAAATCAAGTTAACTTATTTAAATACAGTAGAAAGGATCCTTTGGGCTTGTAAAAAGATCAACAAAGCAAAATCTGATGTGATAAAAATATTACAAGAGAGTACAATAGCCAACATAAGGTCCATTGAAAGGAATTCAAGATCTATGAAAGATCCTAATCCTTTAATGAGTGCAATGACTAATATCAATTTGAAGTATCCAATAACATTTAGAGAAGACATTTATATTTACTTGACCTAGTAAAATCTTCTTTTAAAATCGATTGAACAAAACAAATATTTAAATCAAGTTAACTTATTTATATTTACTTGACATACGTAGAGGAGGAGGATATATAGAGGTACCTATAGTAAAAAATTGTTTTAAAATCGAAGTAACCATTTTATAAAACAAATATTTAAATCAAGTTAACTTATTTAAATACAGTAGAAAGGATCCTTTGGGCTTGTAAAAAGATCAACAAAGCAAAATCTGATGTGATAAAAATATTACAAGAGAGTACAATAGCCAACATAAGGTCCATTGAAAGGAATTCAAGATCTATGAAAGATCCTAATCCTTTAATGAGTGCAATGACTAATATCAATTTGAAGTATCCAATAACATTTAGAGAAGACATTTATATTTACTTGACCTAGTAAAATCTTCTTTTAAAATCGATTGAACAAAACAAATATTTAAATCAAGTTAACTTATTTATATTTACTTGACATACGTAGAGGAGGAGGATATATAGAGGTACCTATAGTAAAAAATTGTTTTAAAATCGAAGTAACCATTTTATAAAACAAATATTTAAATCAAGTTAACTTATTTAAATACAGTAGAAAGGATCCTTTGGGCTTGTAAAAAGATCAACAAAGCAAAATCTGATGTGATAAAAATATTACAAGAGAGTACAATAGCCAACATAAGGTCCATTGAAAGGAATTCAAGATCTATGAAAGATCCTAATCCTTTAATGAGTGCAATGACTAATATCAATTTGAAGTATCCAATAACATTTAGAGAAGACATTTATATTTACTTGACCTAGTAAAATCTTCTTTTAAAATCGATTGAACAAAACAAATATTTAAATCAAGTTAACTTATTTATATTTACTTGACATACGTAGAGGAGGAGGATATATAGAGGTACCTATAGTAAAAAATTGTTTTAAAATCGAAGTAACCATTTTATAAAACAAATATTTAAATCAAGTTAACTTATTTAAATACAGTAGAAAGGATCCTTTGGGCTTGTAAAAAGATCAACAAAGCAAAATCTGATGTGATAAAAATATTACAAGAGAGTACAATAGCCAACATAAGGTCCATTGAAAGGAATTCAAGATCTATGAAAGATCCTAATCCTTTAATGAGTGCAATGACTAATATCAATTTGAAGTATCCAATAACATTTAGAGAAGACATTTATATTTACTTGACCTAGTAAAATCTTCTTTTAAAATCGATTGAACAAAACAAATATTTAAATCAAGTTAACTTATTTATATTTACTTGACATACGTAGAGGAGGAGGATATATAGAGGTACCTATAGTAAAAAATTGTTTTAAAATCGAAGTAACCATTTTATAAAACAAATATTTAAATCAAGTTAACTTATTTAAATACAGTAGAAAGGATCCTTTGGGCTTGTAAAAAGATCAACAAAGCAAAATCTGATGTGATAAAAATATTACAAGAGAGTACAATAGCCAACATAAGGTCCATTGAAAGGAATTCAAGATCTATGAAAGATCCTAATCCTTTAATGAGTGCAATGACTAATATCAATTTGAAGTATCCAATAACATTTAGAGAAGACATTTATATTTACTTGACCTAGTAAAATCTTCTTTTAAAATCGATTGAACAAAACAAATATTTAAATCAAGTTAACTTATTTATATTTACTTGACATACGTAGAGGAGGAGGATATATAGAGGTACCTATAGTAAAAAATTGTTTTAAAATCGAAGTAACCATTTTATAAAACAAATATTTAAATCAAGTTAACTTATTTAAATACAGTAGAAAGGATCCTTTGGGCTTGTAAAAAGATCAACAAAGCAAAATCTGATGTGATAAAAATATTACAAGAGAGTACAATAGCCAACATAAGGTCCATTGAAAGGAATTCAAGATCTATGAAAGATCCTAATCCTTTAATGAGTGCAATGACTAATATCAATTTGAAGTATCCAATAACATTTAGAGAAGACATTTATATTTACTTGACCTAGTAAAATCTTCTTTTAAAATCGATTGAACAAAACAAATATTTAAATCAAGTTAACTTATTTATATTTACTTGACATACGTAGAGGAGGAGGATATATAGAGGTACCTATAGTAAAAAATTGTTTTAAAATCGAAGTAACCATTTTATAAAACAAATATTTAAATCAAGTTAACTTATTTAAATACAGTAGAAAGGATCCTTTGGGCTTGTAAAAAGATCAACAAAGCAAAATCTGATGTGATAAAAATATTACAAGAGAGTACAATAGCCAACATAAGGTCCATTGAAAGGAATTCAAGATCTATGAAAGATCCTAATCCTTTAATGAGTGCAATGACTAATATCAATTTGAAGTATCCAATAACATTTAGAGAAGACATTTATATTTACTTGACCTAGTAAAATCTTCTTTTAAAATCGATTGAACAAAACAAATATTTAAATCAAGTTAACTTATTTATATTTACTTGACATACGTAGAGGAGGAGGATATATAGAGGTACCTATAGTAAAAAATTGTTTTAAAATCGAAGTAACCATTTTATAAAACAAATATTTAAATCAAGTTAACTTATTTAAATACAGTAGAAAGGATCCTTTGGGCTTGTAAAAAGATCAACAAAGCAAAATCTGATGTGATAAAAATATTACAAGAGAGTACAATAGCCAACATAAGGTCCATTGAAAGGAATTCAAGATCTATGAAAGATCCTAATCCTTTAATGAGTGCAATGACTAATATCAATTTGAAGTATCCAATAACATTTAGAGAAGACATTTATATTTACTTGACCTAGTAAAATCTTCTTTTAAAATCGATTGAACAAAACAAATATTTAAATCAAGTTAACTTATTTATATTTACTTGACATACGTAGAGGAGGAGGATATATAGAGGTACCTATAGTAAAAAATTGTTTTAAAATCGAAGTAACCATTTTATAAAACAAATATTTAAATCAAGTTAACTTATTTAAATACAGTAGAAAGGATCCTTTGGGCTTGTAAAAAGATCAACAAAGCAAAATCTGATGTGATAAAAATATTACAAGAGAGTACAATAGCCAACATAAGGTCCATTGAAAGGAATTCAAGATCTATGAAAGATCCTAATCCTTTAATGAGTGCAATGACTAATATCAATTTGAAGTATCCAATAACATTTAGAGAAGACATTTATATTTACTTGACCTAGTAAAATCTTCTTTTAAAATCGATTGAACAAAACAAATATTTAAATCAAGTTAACTTATTTATATTTACTTGACATACGTAGAGGAGGAGGATATATAGAGGTACCTATAGTAAAAAATTGTTTTAAAATCGAAGTAACCATTTTATAAAACAAATATTTAAATCAAGTTAACTTATTTAAATACAGTAGAAAGGATCCTTTGGGCTTGTAAAAAGATCAACAAAGCAAAATCTGATGTGATAAAAATATTACAAGAGAGTACAATAGCCAACATAAGGTCCATTGAAAGGAATTCAAGATCTATGAAAGATCCTAATCCTTTAATGAGTGCAATGACTAATATCAATTTGAAGTATCCAATAACATTTAGAGAAGACATTTATATTTACTTGACCTAGTAAAATCTTCTTTTAAAATCGATTGAACAAAACAAATATTTAAATCAAGTTAACTTATTTATATTTACTTGACATACGTAGAGGAGGAGGATATATAGAGGTACCTATAGTAAAAAATTGTTTTAAAATCGAAGTAACCATTTTATAAAACAAATATTTAAATCAAGTTAACTTATTTAAATACAGTAGAAAGGATCCTTTGGGCTTGTAAAAAGATCAACAAAGCAAAATCTGATGTGATAAAAATATTACAAGAGAGTACAATAGCCAACATAAGGTCCATTGAAAGGAATTCAAGATCTATGAAAGATCCTAATCCTTTAATGAGTGCAATGACTAATATCAATTTGAAGTATCCAATAACATTTAGAGAAGACATTTATATTTACTTGACCTAGTAAAATCTTCTTTTAAAATCGATTGAACAAAACAAATATTTAAATCAAGTTAACTTATTTATATTTACTTGACATACGTAGAGGAGGAGGATATATAGAGGTACCTATAGTAAAAAATTGTTTTAAAATCGAAGTAACCATTTTATAAAACAAATATTTAAATCAAGTTAACTTATTTAAATACAGTAGAAAGGATCCTTTGGGCTTGTAAAAAGATCAACAAAGCAAAATCTGATGTGATAAAAATATTACAAGAGAGTACAATAGCCAACATAAGGTCCATTGAAAGGAATTCAAGATCTATGAAAGATCCTAATCCTTTAATGAGTGCAATGACTAATATCAATTTGAAGTATCCAATAACATTTAGAGAAGACATTTATATTTACTTGACCTAGTAAAATCTTCTTTTAAAATCGATTGAACAAAACAAATATTTAAATCAAGTTAACTTATTTATATTTACTTGACATACGTAGAGGAGGAGGATATATAGAGGTACCTATAGTAAAAAATTGTTTTAAAATCGAAGTAACCATTTTATAAAACAAATATTTAAATCAAGTTAACTTATTTAAATACAGTAGAAAGGATCCTTTGGGCTTGTAAAAAGATCAACAAAGCAAAATCTGATGTGATAAAAATATTACAAGAGAGTACAATAGCCAACATAAGGTCCATTGAAAGGAATTCAAGATCTATGAAAGATCCTAATCCTTTAATGAGTGCAATGACTAATATCAATTTGAAGTATCCAATAACATTTAGAGAAGACATTTATATTTACTTGACCTAGTAAAATCTTCTTTTAAAATCGATTGAACAAAACAAATATTTAAATCAAGTTAACTTATTTATATTTACTTGACATACGTAGAGGAGGAGGATATATAGAGGTACCTATAGTAAAAAATTGTTTTAAAATCGAAGTAACCATTTTATAAAACAAATATTTAAATCAAGTTAACTTATTTAAATACAGTAGAAAGGATCCTTTGGGCTTGTAAAAAGATCAACAAAGCAAAATCTGATGTGATAAAAATATTACAAGAGAGTACAATAGCCAACATAAGGTCCATTGAAAGGAATTCAAGATCTATGAAAGATCCTAATCCTTTAATGAGTGCAATGACTAATATCAATTTGAAGTATCCAATAACATTTAGAGAAGACATTTATATTTACTTGACCTAGTAAAATCTTCTTTTAAAATCGATTGAACAAAACAAATATTTAAATCAAGTTAACTTATTTATATTTACTTGACCTACTACTAGGCATTCAATTAAAGCAACAGAGTACCCAGTACTCAAATAAATATAGTTTAATCAATTACTCGGATAAATATTTACAAACATCTAAGTAGTAACTTTTTAGACACTAAAAAGTAGTCTTTCAAATTGTATGTTGAACTGTTAGGTGCCTATATAAGCCATAATATAAAAAACCGGCCGGAAAGTGCGTGTCGGACCACACACAATGAAGGGTTCCGTAGTTGGGATGAATTTATACCAATAACAAACCCAACATTGTAGTTGAAAAACATTTTCTCCCATACGGAATATGTATGGGAGATCAAGATTTTCAAACTGCAAATTTAAGTTGGTCGATTATTACTCGTTAACCGGTAAAGCCTACTTAGCTGTGATAGTTTTCCTTTTAATTTCGTTATATATATTATATACTACTGCTGTGAATTTTTTCACAAATCCAAGTACCTACTCGTACAATCATTTAGCTGGCAGGGGGGACACTTAGTTGACTCGTAACAAAAATTTGCACTTAAAATCTTAATATTTCGCAAACGGATCCCTGAATTGAAAAAAAATATGTTCAGACACCCTCAATATTTTTGAACGACTTTTCCACACTATGGCATCGACGAGAAAAAAATACATTCCCGCTTTACATGTAGAGGCCGGCCTCCCCCTACATGTAATGTGAGGATGTTTTTTTTTTTTTTGAAGGAAATGAGACTCCAACTTACTTTTTACGATGGAAAGACTATACTGCCCCATCTCAAAAATCCACCCTATGTAGTCTAGTAATATTATCGTATACCTGTAATATTTTGGGGGTTCAGTGGATCGACGAAAGCATTTAATAAACACAGTAACAGGGTTAATTTTCATCTTAATTTGCATTAATTGTTTTTCCAATTCATTAACATTTTATCAATTACTAGTAGCCACTCACTTTGCTCATTAAAAAGCCGGAAATCAATTGATGTCACTATTATCATGACAAACATGATATCATACCCTATCAATATACCTATATATATATGCCTGCCTAGCAATGAAAGTAACATATTGTCATTGCTTAAATGAAAATTTATAGTTCGTTTGCATAATTTTTCCATGTTGAATAAGTACCTTTTCATTTAAAATCATTACGATAATTAAATACACATTGCATTTATTAGTCAACTAGTTGGGCCCTCGATTTCACCCACGTAAGTCTCGATCCCGTGAGAATATCGGGATAAAAGTATCGTATGTCGTAACTCAGGTCACGGTCTACCATTTGTCAAATTTCATCCAAATCCGCTCAGCCGGTTTAACGTGAAAGCGTAACAAATAAACAAACATTTTTTGCATTTATAATATTTATAGGATAGAATAGCCGCCCCTGCTTCGTACGGTTTTTACGACTTAATAAAACATCGAGATTCCTTTATTATAATTATGTCAGTTTAAATATCAATTTATTATACCCACACATACATAAACCTCAAAATCTGTCGCTTAGTTTAGAAGAACATGGTGATCACACAGACAGACACGAGAAGCGACTTTAATTTATAGGGAACTAGCTGTTACCCGCAATATCCGTTTGAGATCCAGGATAAAAAGTAGCCTATGTCCTTCTCCAGGTCATGGTCTACCCATGTGCCAAATTTCATCCAAATCCGTTCAGTCATTTTAGTGCGATCACACAGACAGATACGAAAAGCGACTTTAATTTATAGGGAACTGGATTGTAGACGGATGTCCGTCTCCAGCTCATGGTCTACCCATGTGCCAAATTTCATCCAAATCCGTTCTGCCATTTTAGCGCGATCACACAGACAGACACGAGAAGCGACTTTAATTTATAAGGAACTAGCTGTTGCCCGCAACTTTCGTTTCCGATTCAGGATGAAAAGTAGCCTATGTCCTTCTCCAGGTCATGGTCTAGCCATGTTCCAAATTTCATCGAAATCCGATCAGCCGTTTTAGCGTGAAAGCGTAATAAACAAAAAACTCACTTTCGCATTTATATTATAAGTTATGATTATAAGGAACTAGCTGTTGCCCGCAACTTTCGTTTCCGATTCAGGATGAAAAGTAGCCTATGTCCTTCTCCAGGTCATGGTCTAGCCATGTTCCAAATTTCATCGAAATTCGATCAGCCGTTTTAGCGTGAAAGCGTAATAAACAAAAAACTCACTTTCGCATTTATATTATAAGTTATGATGTGTACAGATATAGATATTTTACACATATTTAATCCGCGTCTGTGTAAAAAAATATTGTTTCTCATCGGTTTCCGGTAGTTGGAACCCTGGTTGTTCAAGCTACCGGGGGGTCAGAGCCCTAGAGATACAAGTAACATTTCTAAAATACTATCTTAAGTATGGGCAACGAACTATTGTAAGTAGAGAGTATGTATACTCTGTGATATAAGCACGAAAATTAAGAAACACTGATAATTAGTACACAGGTAAAAAATCCACAGAACTCATGATCCCATGACGTTCCGACGCAGCGGCGGCGCATTGAAAACTACATTTTATTAAGGCACTTAAAAATCAGAGGAGTTTAAACCGAAAGGAATAAACATCAAACATTAATTATAATCCTATCGAATGAGAATAGTATCATTTTGAAGCCCTTTAATATCTGTTTTCGTTTTTGAGAATATAAGCCACGGACACGCGGCTTCGCCCGCGCGCGATATCTTTATAAATTACTAGCTTTTGCCCGCGGCTTCGCCCGCGTGGAAAATATGCGAAAAATATTCTAATATATTTTTCGCATATTTTTATCCCCCTTTTTAACCCTTAGAGGTGGGGTGGAATTATCAAAAACGCTGAGACACGTATAAATTAATTTTCAATCGTCAGCCTAAACACAAAATTTGCAGATCCTAACTTCAAAACTGACGGACTTTCACATAACTACTATAAACTTCCATCCCCTATTTTACCCCTTCAGGGGTGGAATTCCCAAAAATCCTTTGTTAGTGAATACTTACTCTTTCTTTACAAAGAACACACCCCCCTCCAATTCATGTTTCTAGGACCATGGGCTGTGTGTTTATATCACCCAGATAACAGACTATCTATATATATAAAATGGTCAGCTGACTGACTATGTTATTCTGTGATAATATAGCAATCTACTGGTGAAGATTTTTTTAAATCGTGTCAGTAGTTTGAGTTTATTCATTACAAACAAACAAATATACAATATTTTCTCTTTATATTAATATTACTAGCTTTTGCCTGCCTTTTGAAAGCGATCGAAAAACCATTATCAATACTAAAAAGAGTGTAGAGTTATTCATGTGGTCTAGAATGCATAATGATCATCATTAATTCCCTGTAACGCCATCTCCAAATAATGTTCATTTCATATAAACTCTGAAGCTGTTCTGTAATTAGTGTGACTGACCGTTCAGACATTGAAAACAGTATTTACTTAGCTATATAAGAATTCTTAGAACCATCATGAAAGAACTGTCACTGGCGAAAGTTAGGTTTGGATTTTTTTTTGGCTCTGCCTAACCCTGCGGGCCTACAAGCGAGATGTTAGGTTTTGTAAGTAAGTACCTACTTATTAAGTTTATAGTTTTTGAGATAAGGCATCTTTTCGGTTACAACCGCAGTGATAACTTTGTTTTTACATTGATTTTCGAGAATTACTATGAAATACCAACTTATTTTTGCAGTCGATGAAATCGATACTTGGTATACGTAAATATTAGGTAGGGGGGACCTATGAAATCAGCGTTTTGTCTGGAGAATTTTAAAGAAGTTGCATTTTTCATACTAACATTTTCTTAATTTATATATTAACCAAGAACACTTTGTTTAAAAAAAAATATGCACTAATGTTTAAAAACTGAGATACCCAAAATTTACAGTTTTCTTTCTCAATGCTACAGGCACCACTCTAAATTACTTTATAAAGACAACGTTTTGGAATCAGCCGTCGGATGTCAACAGGGTGACGACCCCCTTGGGCCAGTTATTTTTAGTTTGGCTATAAATCCAATTATTCGACAACTAAATTCAGAATTCAACGTATGGTATTTGGATTACGGAACCCTAGGAGGTGATATAGACACAGGCTTAAATGATTTAACATACATAAAAGAAAAATTCAGTTCCATTGGCCTAGACCTTAACCTATCAAAATGCGAAATTTATCTTCCCCAAACCACTGACAGAAAGACTACCATAGCAAAATTTAATACTATAGCACCAAACATCAAAATTACAGACAGAAACTCTCTGCACCTCCTGGGGTCCCCAATTTTTGACGAATCCTTTCCAACGTTTATTAAGCAGAAAATACAAAATTTCAACGATGTCTCGGAAAGACTTTTCAAAATTAATATTCATTCGGTACTGTTGCTTTGGACCAAAATTCACGTATAGCCTTCGTTCCTCCCATCTGTGGAAGCATCCACAACTTTTAGAAAAACTGGACCAAATTATTAGAAATACATTAACCTCAATCCTAAATGTGGCCCTGGACGACCGAGCGTGGCAGCAAGCCACACTTGCCATCCGCCTAGGTGGTCTTGGTGTCCGCAAAATTTCAAGTATAAGTTTACCGGCCTTCCTCTCCTCGGTCCGTACCGATAAATGAACCAGGAACATTTTATCTTCCTCATCTTCCTCACGGGTCGATTTTGAGGTACCGTGTTTGACCGATGCGGTGAACGCTTGGAAAATGGCTTTTCCCAATACGGATTTGCCTGATAACCCGTCCCAGAAACGGTGGGACGTGCCGCTCTGCAGTATTATACGGAATTCCCTGGTAAATACGTCACCTAATACTGTTGAGCGTGCCCGTCTGCTAGCTGTGGGAGAATGGGAGCCCTTGTCACTGCCGGCGTACCAGCGGTATTAGAACCAAACGGCTTGGTACGTGACGATGGGAAGAGACCAGATGGCATGACGTTGTTGCCTTGGAAGGTGGGTAGGCCTCTGGTGTGGGACGCAACCTATGTCGACACCCTTGCACCATCTCATGTTCCTAGCACGGCGGGCTGTGCTGGCGCCGCTGCAGCGGCTGCTAAGACCCTCAAGCGGCGCAAATACTGTAACCTTATGGGTAACTACAGTTTTGAGCCATTTGGGGTCGATACGCTCGGGTCGTGGGGTCCGAGTGCGCGTCTCCTTTTTAAGGAAATTTCTCGCCGACTGGTCGACACTTCACGCGACCAGAGGGCTGGCTCGTTCTTTGGCCAAGGAATTAGCATTGCCATTCAACGTGGCAATGCTGCCAGTCTTCTGGGCACGTTTCCGGATGACAGCGATGCGGACGAATACGCGACAAAAATAAGTTTTGGCTCAGTTAAAACAAATAGTGGTCATTTCTGCTAACAAAATGAGGAGTTATTTTTAAGGTATTTTTTACGTTTAGAAAACTATAAGTAATAAGGTTTTTTTACTATTGTTTACTATGATGTTCATTATTCGATGTAATACCAAGCAATTGATGAATATTTTAAATCAGAGAAGTGACGAGGTTCTCAATTTGTGATAAAAAACTCATCCCAACCACGGAACTCTTCACGGTGCGTGGTCCGACACGCACTAGGAAAACTATTTGTTCACACTGGCAAATGCAAAATAATATTTGTTTTCAAAAGCGAAATTATTTTTTAACGAATCGTTATTAACCATTCATTAAGCACAGAAATTAATTGAGTGATATGCAGGTGCATGTAACTACCCCTTTAAGGGGGTTGTAGGGAGAAAGTTAAATATTTCTTAATTTTTTTGCTTGTTTATACGCAAATCCCGGCCCACATAGCAAATGTCAGCTTTTTAGGACTTCGGGAAGTGCCTTAGAGGTTTTGATGAGTGAGTGAGTCAGTCAGAGACGAAATCGACGTATTTTAGGTATTAATAAAATCCAAAGTCTATCCAAAAGCTAGACAAATTAAACGTGTGTTTTAAAAGTCTGCGACCAACATCAATCATATCCTGAGAATTTGAGCTGTCTAGCATTGTCCAGGCGGAAGTTATGAGGGTTTGAAAATTCGACTTAACACTTCGAGAAAAGTGCCCCCGCTTTTTGTTTTTGACTCGGTCTTGGCGAGGGCACTACCGTGCCCGCAGATATTCGCTTTGAACGAGTTTCCAGCTAAGGGTAATTGAGCGAAATATTAATTAAATATTTCGATGACCCGTGACCATTGGTACCTGACACTGACACATCACCAGCTGTTAATGAGCCAGTTACTAAACAGTCGGCGTAAAGTCAATGGCTAAGTACATTGTTATATCCGATACAACATCCATAGCACCCGATTCTGATGTCATAATTGCTAGTGTTTGCATTTTAATTACTACTTTAATAATGGAAGTACTAAATTTAAACGACATGTGTAATGTCAAAATATGTTTATCAATTAGTTTATGAAAATGAAATAAAGAGCCACAGCAAAGACAAGTATTCAATTGTCAATTGGCTACAATGGTTCCACTGTAATAGACGGAGACGTTTTGAATAATTTATGTGACAATCGTTTATATGAATGAATTTTGCTGTTAACCGGAGTAAATAACAATAAATTTTTATTCAAAATTGTTGTCTCCAATCATACCGACTTGTAACCACATGTCAATAAGTAATATCCGACGATAGCATCATTGTTTAACATAAGGTTTTGAATCGAGATCAGGCGCGAGCCTATCCAATCGAAAAAGATTTTAAGTGATATCACTAATTCTGAACCACAAACCTCATTAAATAGATGATTTTAAACTAAAAATATGAGTAAGATTCCAAAATGATTTCAATGACATGATACACATTGACGAAGACTAATTTAAATTCAATCCATTCCCCGACTGACACTTACCTATGGCATAACGACACCGATCGCGATGTGAGCCAGCGATACGAACTATACTTGATACAAATATTAAGCAGTATCAAATGTCATGAGGAAAGTCGTTCTTCTTAATAAGGAAGCCATTTATAAATTATATTGTAATTGAAGAGACAAAGGTTATTTACAATGTCTAGGCCCACAGGTCAAGGTTTGGAGATACCTATTTCAAATGCAAAAGACGTTACTTTAAGTGAAAGGAAAATTATAGATATAAATCAATATCAATCAAGCAATCAGCTTACAGAATGCATACATATTGCGAGCTAGACCCTAATAGGCACATACATGCTGTTTGAAAATAGTAGTTTATGAAACTGTTGCATAATGAGGGGTATTAAATACGAGTGTGTTTAAAAATCCCGCCCACGACTCGGTTTTTAATAGTATCACACGAGTTTTTTTAATTTGAATACCTAGTTATGTGCAGTTTTGTACACTACTTTATCTACTCAAGCCCAAAGTTAAAATTAAAGAATTTAAAAAATCCCACGACATTCAGTACCACTTCACGTATGACTGGCGCCTGCACTCAGCACATCACCGCGCATGCGCTACAGCGGGTCTTGCTGCCCCCGCGTAAACGTTCCATTACAAAAATATAATTGATGGAAGCTCCTTTGTAATATTAACCTCTTGGATTTGCGCTGTATCATAATGGTAAAAAAAATTTAGGCTCTATAAAATTAAAAAATATGTACATATATTTCGAAAATGTATGTTTTTTAACCCATTAATTTCATAAAATAATAATTTATTGGCATTTCTATCTTACAAGAAACAAAGAAATGCATACTGTGAAAATTATGAAAAATGTGTGTAAATGTTTGTTTGTGTATTTGTTAATATTTTTTTTATGAATAATGCATACTGTGAAAATTATGAAAAATGTGTGTAAATGTTTGTTTGTGTATTTGTTAATATTTTTTTTATGAATAAGTATGTTTTTGTCTTATAATATGCATTATAATCTTCATTGAAGTTCGATAACTCATAATCAAGATAATCTTGGTATTGAATATTGAATTATGGCACGGCACGCCAGCATTAATGACATCATCCGTCGTGCTCTTGTCACCGCCGGGGTGCCAGCTGTTCTAGAACCCAACGGCTTGGCACGCAACGATGGGAAGAGACCAGACGGAATGACCATAATGCCTTGGAAGGTAGGTAGGCCATTGGTGTGGGATGCAACGTGTGTCGACACCCTTGCGCCATCCCATCTTCCTAGCACGGTGGGCTGTGCTGGGGCTGCTGCTGCAGGTGCGGAAAACCTCAAACGGCGTAAATACTCCAATCTTATTGGGACTTATAAGTTTTTAGCCGTTTGGGGTTGAAACACTAGGGCCATGGGGTCCGAGTGCCCACTTAGTCTTTCAAGACATCGCAAAGCGGTTGGTCGACTCTTCATGTGACCAGAAGGCTGGCCTATTCTTCGGCCAGAGAATCAGCATTGCCATACAACGTGGCAATGCTGCCAGTCTTTTGGGCACTTTTCCTGTTGACAACGATGCGGACGAATTTTTTGATGCCCTATGATTGTTCCCCCCCCCCCCCACCCCTTTCTTATATACTTGTACATATTATTATTATTATTATTATTTTAAGTCTGTTAGTTTTTAAATTGTTTCATAGTTAAATAATAATAAAATTACAAATATTTGAATTATTGTTTTTTCTCCAGTAAAAACAAACTAAATAATTATTATGATTCGAATAGCTCAGGAGAAAATGCCTCAGGCATTAAGTCCGCCTTTGTACGATATATTTTTACTTGTGCATGAAGTTTTAATAAATAAATAAATAGCTATGAAACGAAAATAATTTAAGGTGAAAGTAAAATACCTCATTCTTTTTCAAGCGATTCATTGACAAACCGGTAATAGGTATCCATATAATCGTACTGCTTGAACAGTTACCGATTTGTCATAAAATCTAGTGAAATGCATCGATAGGTTATCTCTAGTCTCATGTTTTTCGATGACCTCTGAATATCTATTAATGTACTCGTTTAAAGTGGGTCATGAAGGAACTTGAAAGTTCTTTAAGATTTGAGGGGGTTGTAGGAGTGAACAGAATACTGTAGAGCTGAAACAAGATATATGAGTAATGAATTATGGCAACATGCTCTTGATTTTGCTCGCAACTTCGACCGCATAAGTATTTTCCCATACAAACTTGAACCGGAACACCCCACTTCACTCCTTGGCTTGTCTAGTCCACTCAACTCTAATTTTGATATTTCCGTCGCAAGGCTCATACCAGCGGAAGGGACTATAGCGGAAGGGGATTTAATTATATACCTATGCAAACATTCACGTCAATCCGTTGCTGCGTGAAAGACGGATAAACCCACCCACCCCCCCACACACACATTTTTGCATTTTTTACTGTCATGCCAAAAAATACGGGTGTTTGTATTACACAGCTTTGTTGAGCATAAAAATATCATTTTATTAGGGTCCCAATCCCGACCTTAAAAGGAGAAAAAGGGAACCTATACCTATAAGCTGACTTTTAGGTCCATCTGTCAGAGGTTTTAGATCTACGCAACGTAGGAATCAGAATTTTGGCATAATGTTAGGCCTCCATAACACGCACACAGATCCGATTCCGAGTATCACAGTGTCGTTGATTAGTCAGTTTCAGCTGCATGGAAATGAAATGGGGGGAATATATGTCAGCAGGACTGATTAAGAAACTATGGGTAGTAGGGCAACGTGGTCAAAGGAACGATGCCGATCAATTTCGATGGAAAATAAAACTGCAATTTTTATCTGGGTGAGCCAGGAATCGAACCCGTTTTTTGGATTCCTTCTGGGTGCAGCGACTGCCTCTCATTCTGATGATAATTGAATAATAAAAAACTATTAGCAATGAAAATGTCTGTTTCTGATCTCCGCGTGAGCGAAACTAAAACTACTTCTAATTATACATTTATTCTCAGAGCGCGACAGAGAAAACTTATAAAACATAACTTAACGTCTGTCGTAGCTAACAGGTAGCTGTCATATTTCGTTGTTTTGATAAATTAATCAATATAACAAATCTAATATGGAAAATCGCTCAATCCTACCTATTAGTATTTGGTTATATGTATGGCAAGCGACTTTATAAAAATGTTTGAAATTGGGTATTGTTGTAAATATTTAGGGTACTTCCCCACTGGGACCCACTAGAATTTTCCACCCTGTATGTTTACCATACCTACTGTTTTCTGAAATCATAACTCACATAAGAATTATTTGTAACAGGCAACGAGCGAAGAGGACTCTGGCAGAAACTGGATGCAGAAGCAGTTCTCTAGGGTGACGCGAAATCTCCGCTACCGAATCAGCGGAGAGGGTCACTCTAAAACGCCTGACTGGTTCTTGGACAAATTCGCGGCGCAAACCTTCACTGATCCTGAGGAGCCCCTGTACCAAGCCAAACGATCCAAACTGTTTTGTGGGCTAAAGCTTGCGTTTGATCCAACACTCCCTGGGCATTATCACGTGAGTAAATTGTTTAATCTATTAAGACACTTATCAAGTTAACAAAATATGTGTAATATGTAGATCAGTTTTCAAGTTAACAAAATATGTGCAATATGTAGATCAGTTTTCCAGTTGACAAAATATGTGCAATATGTAGATCAGTTTTCAAGTTAACAAAATACTATGTGCAATATGTAGATCAGTTTTCAAGTTAACAAAACATATGCAATATGTAGATCACTCAATACTGACTTTATAACTGTATTCGTGCTTCTAGAATGTGCAATTTCTTTAAACGTTGAAAAGGGCACTCCTAAGGTTTTTATTAAGGTACTCGTATTTTATATTCAGTCGCTATCGAACTGTCTTCGCTACTATCATAATTATTCTACATTAATTACACTTAATACAATGTGTTCGGTTGTCGGTTGTATACTAATAAATGTACAACTTTCACTCTACAATGAAAAATAAAAAAAAAATGCTGTTTCAAACAAAAACGCTATACTGACTACCAAATGTATGGAACACGATATCGTTATGACATTTCTTGAATAGCGGAGCTAGCAACACAATATTTTTTTCTCGAATCCGTGATTTTATCGTAGTCACTGTCACTACTGTCTATGATAAAATATTCAAAATTAATTAATTTAGCTTACACAAATTTCTTAAATATACAACCTAGCATGGTATGAAATTCTCACTAACAGAATATTAGACAGCCGGTCCCAAACTAGGCAGAGCCTGTATGTATGTAAACATTACAGATAGTTAACAATCTAATGTGTTCTGCTAGCGCAATATCTTCTTTCATGGTTATGGTAGCGTGCCTAGAACGTAATCACAAAAACCAAAATGACAAACGTTAAGTGTCCGAAGTGTCAGTCGTTTCTACTACACATTCACAGCGTGTTTGTACACTTAGTTACCACAAGTAAAGCGCGCGACGGTTCGTGAGATAAAAATACTGTAGCAACTTTAAATTGTCGAAGCCCATCAAATGGGCTGCAATTTACATTCAACTAAAATGGCAATGCAACAGAGAAGCAGAATCGAAGAGACAGAAGCCCATGCTTTTATATGAGAGGTTTTAATATAATAAAAGAAGAACAAATAAAAAACAACAACATGAATGTGCATAATTACAAATGTAAAGGTAGAAGAACAAATAAAAAACAACAACATGAATGTGCATAATTACAAATGTAAAGGTAATTGACTACAACAATAAATTACGATATTTGCGAACCTAGTGTGGAAGACACAAATATCGAAGCAGAGATAAACTGCTGCAAGGTTGAAGCTGCATCTGCAGAAAAGAAATTAGATTAAAGGACAAAAGCACACATTTTGCTGTTTTTTTGAAAATCTTGTAAATTTCTGCAATGCAAGAAATGATGCCCATAAAATTAAAAAGTTGAAAATTTCACATTTAATAGCACAAAAGTACAAAAAAAACTTGTTTTTTTATTATAATTACAAGATAAAATGATATTAGGATTTGCAAATGAAGATATCAAGTTATCCAAAATACTCCAAAACTTTCGAGGGGATGGGATATTTATAAAGAAGAAGGAGAATAACATTAATTGTAAATTTCCTTTTTGGCTTTGTAAATATTATGTAAAACCATAAATGGTGCATGTTGTGTTAGCCTGTAAGTAATTTTTGCACTTTTACACGGTCTTTTAATTATTTAAATGTGTTGTTTAAACAATTGTTGGCTAACCAAAATAAATAAAAAAATTAGCCAACAGCCTCGAGCAACACCTGAGGAGGCTTTCGTTACCTGAGGAGACAGTTGGACCAAGGACTTGATCTAGAAAGCGGTACTTCTGGACACGGCGCGTATCGTAAGGAGGTTCCTCTCTCAGAGCCCACACAACCGGTTTCTCGATACCTGTGGGCTTCTATTTCATTTTTATTTTTAAATGTTATTTTACCATAATATTTTTTTAAAAATACTTGCATAAAGTGAAATAAATAAAATAATGGTTTAGTAGAGAGATCGTAGAATTCTACAAGGTAAAGATTGCTGCACGGTTGCATGTACAGTTACAATCAATAACGTCATTCAATGAGATTATATTAAGGTTCTTGATTAAATGGGTACAAAATCGCTTTCGTAGTGGAGGTTGGAGGATTAGTGGATGAAGTTCTTTCGAATCCTCCGACGAACTAATGAATTATCGATTTGACGGTTCTGCACTGGGAGATGAAGTTCCCATTCAGTTTAGTCGTGATATGATTTCAATGAAAATTAACTCCTTCAAGGATTATAGGAAAGGAAGCGTTAATATTTCAAAAATGGGCGAAAGTCCTCTAGTGCGACTGATAAAATCCGGTTCGATGTAATGCTGTGACCGCATCTGCGTCTATCGTGACAAAGCAGTGCGTGCCGAAGCTTTGTATGTTTTTCTCGCTAAAAAGTTATCGCGCTAATGCGGTTGTCGCAGGAGCGGCTTAGCCACGTGTTTTTTTTTTAAATCGTAATTTTTATGGATCATGTGGTCTGCAATTTAGATTTTCATTTATTTATTTATTATGTACCGCCACACGGTTGGTCACATATCTGCGTGTATTGTATCACTACTGTGCGAAGCTTTGTCACAATATACGCAAATGCGGCCGCAGTATTAGAAACATCTGTCTGTTGTTGTAGACTATATCCATAGACGAGCATTCCAAACGATTCATTCTTGGATTATTCATTGACGTCCAAGATTAACCCAAAACTGTATATTGAAACGCACACCTACATCATAATATAATTAATTAATAATTAATTAATTAATTATTAATCTTTTTTTTATATAACTTTACAGTGGCTGGCTGTGGTGTCATTAGCTATTCTGTACAATATGGTCTTCGTGATTGGTCGAGCAGTCTTCTGGGAGCTGGATAAACTTACGGTGCTCTGGTTTGTGCTGGATTATCTGTGCGATGCTATTTACTTTATCGACACCATTGTGCATGTCCACGAAGGTACGTTATTTTAGCATATAATTACCCACTGAATATTTAAATTTACTTGTTCATTTTGTGCTCAAATATATTATGTGGTTCGGAGGAGATGATTAAACAAAGAACATCGGTATTTAATGATCAGTTTGGATAATATACTTAAATAAATCGTGATTTAGGTAGTATTTTGCCTAATTTCCTGACTGTTGAAACGGAACGCACATTTAAAAAAGTCACCAACTTTCTTTCAATGTCAAGTTTTCGTGTTACATCGGTATTTAATTATCAGTTTAGTTAAACTTAAATAATTTTTATTTTAGGTACTGTTTTACCTACTTTCCTGACTGTTGAAATGGAACACCACCTTAAATAAAAATAAAAAGTCACTAGGATTCTGTCAATGTC
This sequence comes from Agrochola macilenta, assembly GCA_916701695.1. NCBI lineage: Eukaryota > Metazoa > Arthropoda > Insecta > Lepidoptera > Noctuidae > Agrochola > Agrochola macilenta. Next base: position 24,869,921 of record OU753552.1, on the reverse strand, counting down.
AAGTTTTTGGAACGCAACCTTAAATAAAAAGTCACCAGGATACTGTCAATGTCAAGTTTTCGTGTGTCTTTGTAATCTTAACTGCTCTTTCCCCCAGTTTCTAAATTGAGAAATTGTTCAACTCTTTGAGATTGAAACCCTTAGACCGTGGGTCCGAGTACTCATGGTCTGTTTAATGAAATATTTAAGAGGTTGGTTGACATTTCCCGAGACCCAAGGGCTGGTCATAGGCTAAGCATTGCCGTACAACGTTTTTGGGTACATAAGTATTGTCCCCAAAAGACTTACCTAACTAAAACTATTAACAAACTAAAATATAATTGGTAAATTCCGCATCGCTGTCGACTGGTACATAACCAGTCGACAGCGATGTAAATGAATATTTTGTATTAGTAAATTTGTTTGTTAAACAATGTATATTGTTAGAATATTTGAATAATACAGTTAAGTCTTAATTATTTATTTTATTCAATCTCCTATTTGAAACTCTGTCAGTGATTTGAAACGTTTATTCGATAACAAATGACAATATGTGACAATTAGAATCGATGACAGAAATAAATTAAGAAAACCAAACACACCGCAAACACTTGAAATTAAAGTAATTTCTCACTTTGTAGTGTTTTTTGAGAGTCAGTTGTTTTATTTTTACGTTTTAGTTGTGGTACTTACCCCCATAGTCATAAACGCTGCTTAATGTTAAGTAATGGTGAGCGCTTGTTTATCCATACATGTTTGACGTTTAAACGTCTCATAACTTTAATGAACATTTATGAATAAGAGGGTTAGGTATTACCCCACACAAATTCGTCTAACCCTACTTGTTATTTAAATAAAAGTGACAGGAAGATAAATCATCAACGTGGATTAAATACGGAAGCTAAATCAAAACCCTCCTAAGCAAAGTTATTACAATTTATACGGGGGGCCACCGAAAGGCAAAAAAAAAGGCACGTAAATCGGCGTTTTTAATCACGGAAAAATCGGTGTACCATGCTAAGAAAAAAGCAACCCGCCGAATGCAGAACCTCCTCGTCTTTTCACTGTCACGTCACTGAGGCCATGCGTGAAACGAAAAGAACAAAATAAAAAGGTACTTGTTCTTCTATTACAGTACACGAAGATTACTTAGACGACAAAAAGGCTTGGGACTAATTAAGCTACTCCAATGTACCCCCCCCCCCCCCCCAAGCAAGCAACAAACAAGTATTTTAGACTACATGATATTATATGAGCTCATATAATTTGTTTGGATTATTTTATTTGACTGTAGTAAGTCAATTTATTTTAATTTATTGTTGACATAATCTACTCATTAAATTGTTTTTATTTTATGAGTTGTATTGCAATATATATATATATATATAATAGTGTTTATGTTATATAGCATAAACACTATTATATAGAATCAAGTTTTTCCAACTGAACAGACAGCTGTGCTGTTGGGGAGTTTGTTGCGCCACTTCGTCATTTCTTCCCAGCTAATGCACTGCGAAGTGGTGAAGGGTGGGCGTTTTGGGGGACTGTCTTATGTAGTTTTGACGTTCGCAAAGTGCTAGTTTGAATAAATGACTTTTGATTTTGATTTGATTTTGTAGTTAGAGAAATATCATTCGTCATAAGTCGTATCACGTTGTCAAGGATGAAGGAAAAGAGTACCTAAACAGGCACAGTTATATCATTCAAACTGATTAACAATTAAATACCGTGGTGGTGTTATATCATTCAAACTGATTAACAATTAAATACCGTGGTGGTACACAGTTACCATAGTAGTTTTAGTTCTATTAGCAATAAACAACCTTAATGTGCGCAGAAATAAAACTTATTTTAAGTTTTTTTACTTTCCCGAGTGCCTTCTCCAATAGGTCAAGAAACGAATGGGTGCCGAGTTAAGAGGCCCGTCCCATTTTAAAGAGAACACAAAGTTTTGACGTGTGTGTAACGGAATGTATTTTATTAGCGTATTGAGATCTTTGCCCAGCAGTGGGACAGTATTAAAAAAAAAAAAAATGTATGAGATATTGAAATGGTTGCAAGCAGTGGGACTGGGTTCGATCCTCAGGTCGGGCCAATTTTTTATTCCCATTTTCACTAACACTACCCGACACCGAACACTCGGCTCTAAGATGAGCGTTGAAAATCCAACAGTATTTAGTTATGCATTTAGTTGTGTCGTAGTGTTAGCGAAAACGAGCATTAATGAGTAATATTAGGAATTTCCCAGCAGCAGCATCGAGTATTTGTGCTTTGGAAATGCAGGCGTAGATGTTATGTTTATGTACTTATGGCTCAAAGTCCTATGAATAATTTGTCATTTTTACTCTCTTTGCTAAGCGATAACAAAGCGAAAACCGCATCAAGCGAATGTTGATACAAAATGACGATGAAATTATTGCTTTTCACACAATTCCACAAACAAACATTTCTACGGCGCTATAGTTTTAATGTGCAATCTCGTGCTGGAATAATCAATTAATTCCCTATTGAACTGGTCTGTAGTAAAAAACTAGCAACGGCTTTGCATATAAAACTGCTTGTAAACACAATATTACTGATGCTATACTATATTATGTATGTTTTAACCATTGCTTTGATTTTATAGGTGTATGTCTACATGAAGAGCATTTTTTATTCCGTGCAGCAAGCAGTATTTCAATTTATTCCGTTCGTTTACTTCAAACAATAATATGTTAGTTGGGCCCACTTGCACATTTAGTCGGGTTAAGTGAATAAATGTAGAGTTTAACTAACATTAACTAACACCGGGTTAGTTAACCTGACATTAGTGTTTTTTGGGTTGGGAACATTGCAGTTCAATCGACGAAACATAAAATAGAACTGCAATGTCTGTGCCCTGATGTAAAAAAATGAATGAACGAATAATGAACGGAACTTGTATACCCATCTCTTTTAAACTACATAGGTATACATAGGTAATACTTATCTTTGAATTTTATAACATGACATTTAGCTAAAATCGTTTTGAACGTGGTTTCCATGGAGATTTTGTCAATTGATTTACGTAATTTTTTATAATTTGTATAAATGTTTATATGAGTTCATGAATATATTGCCTACTGATACACTACCGAATTTTCACTTACTATAACGTCGAACAATATAAAATACAAATTAAATTATCAGCGGTACCTCATAACGTCAATTTCTTTTAACATTACTAACACTAACTCAGAGTTTAGCGACTAACTCTCCCACATCGGTGGGTTAAATATTTAAAAGTTTAACTCTAGGTTTACCTCTAACTCTGGTGGCGCAAGATGAATTATTTAATTAACCCTGAGTTATCCTAACCCCCGAGTTAATAGCTAACTAATAACTAGCTATCTAACAAATATTTGATTAACCTTGAGTTAGCTATTAACTCGCAGTTATTTAGGATAACCCTTGAACGTGTGCAAGTGTGCCTTAGTAGGGCCGAGGGAACTAGCTTAACTTTCTGACTAACTGCCGCGACTATTTGACAATTCAAAAGTGCCTGTAAATGGTTTAATTGAAATAAATGCTTTGAGTTTGAGTCCTATTAATTAACTGTCACCAAACACCATTGCATTGCTCAAAAAAGTAAACGCATTGAGATTATATTTATATATGGACAAACCTCATCATCACAGGGCGTAGCTTAGAAATCTATCTATTTTACATTAGTTCACTAGCATGAATATGGGGGTTAATTAGAAGGAGTTGGGGGGTCTACTAATTGCATTGCAAGTTCGATTTTGCCCACCATATGAAAATTATCTAATAAATTTTTTTTCAGGGAGCATTTTAGTCACGGTTATAAATTTGAATTATTGTTAATATTCAATTTTATATTTCAACCAATGCGGCGATATGTATATATAGGGAAAAAGATACTTGATGTCGATAACTACGCATTCTGTACATAGAAGTACCTAATTGAGTCTGTTTTAATTATGATAGAAGAATAACGGTGAATTATGCATAGACTGTGATGTATCGTTGAAATGACCGTATTTTAGTATTTTTAGATGTAAGTAAATGGCTACTTTGTATTCGCTTATATTGAAAATCTTTAACAGTAGGTAATTACTTTATTGGTCTAATGTTATGATAAATGTGTCTGGATCACGCAGTATGTAGGCAGGTTTTAGACTGGCAATCGATACTGTGACCTATACTTTTCGTAATAATCTTGAATAACAATAAATTTCCTCGCTGAATAACCTCATAAGGACTTGTATTCCTCGCTGAATAACCTCATAAGGACTTGAATAAGTAGGCAAGGGCTGAAGAGATTCAGACAGTGCCATTAAGTGTGACGACCTCCAAGATGTGACCCTCGCTGGACAGAAGGTTGGCAAGTTATTTGCAAAACTTTGAAGACGCGCGATGTGATCGGTAACGCCAATGTCTCCTTGATCTTCTGAGCTAACGAACTCTCCTGGAACTTAAAACGGTTCCCCATAAATAGTTCGGCTGCTAATAACTTTAGGTCGTCTTTCTAAGCGCTACGTACACAAAATAGCACAAGGGGAAAGGACTCAATCCAGCTACTACCAGCGTGATAGGTTATGGCGGCTTTCAGCTGCCGATGATACCTCTCCACTAGCCAATTAGAGGCTGGTTGATAGGCCGTAGTCCCTTTGTGTGCTGGAAACCAGCTATTTGCGCTAAATGCCTGAACAATGCCGGTTCAATTTACCTGTCACGGTCTGTATCGACATGAGAGGAGCAGCATTACATACGTGTAATACGAAACTAACGAGCAATTTCACTTGGTCGGGTTATATTTTAGCGCTATAAAGCGCTGTCGTCTGTTTTGTGGTCCGTAAAACTAGCTCGAAGAAGCTTGTATGTGCCAAACAGTACTAAAATATGTCTCTGTACTTGACCGTTGACACACCAAGCAAGAACGTCGTAAACCTAGCTCGAAGAAGCTTGTACGTGCCAAAGAGTACTAAAATATGTCTCTGTACTTGACCGTTGACACACCAAGCAAGAACGTACCCACTAACGAAAGTCTTTCCTAATAACAATGCCAAAATATGCTGCGCTTCGGCACCAGAATGGCTCAAAGAGTGCAAGCTAGCGAATACTGAATTGCGTTCGTGGGAGCATAAGGTATCTGAGTGGCGCCCTGCTGTTGTCTCAGTATAGCTGACTCTGCAATCCAGCTACTGACCTGTATTTGATAACTGTTTTTTTGGAGATGGGCAACAATGTGAGTAAGGCTTTCCTTAAGTGTGATGCTAATGGGAAAACTTATAATCTCGTAAGGTATCTATGGATTGTCACTGACAAGAAGCAGTGTGCATCAGTCTTTGGATGAAGCTCACTCACCCTTGCCCGTATTTCACAAGCTTTCCCTATTCCACTGCATCAATCATAATCAGGCATCAATTTCAAGGAAAACTGAGGACCAAGGCATTGGCTGGTGTGGGCGTGCTGCCTATTCGGATGCAGCATACTATATACCCGAGATAAATTTCTTCAGAAGAAGAGGGAGTTACAGAGGAACTTAGGAAGATTGCTGCAGTTGAATATAGATATTTCTATCCTTCTGGCAGCACCCAAGGATAAGAGGAAGCTGGATTTGTTTAGGCTTTTGAAATAAAATGACGTTCGGGTCGCTACACACTTTTTGCGACGCTCTGCATCTTTGGGCATCCTACAAAAATAAATACATTCATACTTTAACATCGTTGGTAATATACGACACGACACAACCCATAAACAGGGAAAACCAAACGTAGTAAATTTTAACTGGCAGGCCTGAACCGGAAATGTGACGCTAATATATTTAAAATTAAGCTTTGTGTGATTAACAATAATAAAGTATTGAAAAATAATTAACTAACACCTGAAAAATAATCCCGATTGTAAATTTTTGTTTTTTTTTCGACGATTATTTACTAGCTTTTTTTCTGTGGTATGGTATGTGTTTAGGATTGCCTTCACGAAAATGATCCTGATGTTGGAAGCACAATTTTTTATCATTGCTCGATTCACAGTTGTGATAATAAAGTAGCATAATAAACTAGCATAATCAACCGATAATGTTCCCACTGTTGGGATACTGGCTTAGTCTCGGTGAGAGGGTGAGCAATTTGATTGTTTGAACTGCTGTAACTTCTTTAGTTGGTTAATTAGCTTCATATTGCGATAAAATAAAATTAAAATGAGAGCATTGATAAGATCTTCATTTTAATAATTTTCAAAATCGGTTCACTATTGACGAAAATATAGATGAACATACGAGTACATAAAAAATACATACAGACGATCATAACCTCCTCGTTTTTTGAAGTTGGTTAAAAAGAGAGCCCTATCTCCTCGATTTTTGAAGTTGGTTAAAAAGAGATCCCTATGCCCAGCAGTGGGTGAAGTCGAACTGTGGATTAAGTATGATGGAGTATGTTTTTTTTTGTTTGTGTACTTTATGGTGCAAATAAAATTTATTTTCTTTCTTTGTGCTATGGATATATTGGGAATACTTAATAGTCTCACGAGTTCCGTAACGGAACTTAGTGAAAGAAGGAACAATGAATGTGGAGGGCAAACCGATGAAGTGATGTTATATCGGTCGAATACCTGTCAGTTACAAAATTAATAATGTCTTCTGAGCAGTTCATGCTTTTGCCACAAAAAGGGCTTGACATAAAATTCTCGTTACAGCAGTGGAAACTCTTTACTAACCCTAAACCTTGAGGTTTCATAGCAAATTGGTCGAAAGTAGAAACCAGGGAACATCTAATTGCGTAGAGAAAGCCCCATCCATGTATGTGTGTACGGAGTCGCCCGTATCGTCGGCGCCCCGTGTTTATGCGGTGGTGCGTTTTGGCCGGTCACGAGAGATTTTCAGTGATTAACACCCCGCCCAAACGCGGTCATGTCGATATTAATGTTAAACACACCAATTAATAAAATAGTATGTTTTTTATCCATTGGTAGGTATCGTGATATACCACTTAAAAGTTATTAGTTTTTGCGAACTTCATGGATCATTCACTCACTTCATTTACCGATTAGTTACTGATTTATTCTATGCACACGTTTACCGATGTATTCTATGCAAGATTTATTCGTCAGTACCTTATCAAAAATGTCGTAGAACAAATTCACTATAATAGAATTAGGTTATATATACTTAGATAATTTTTACAAAAATAAAAAAAGGAAAAATAGATTTTTTGTTCAAGGATAGTAAAATGGTTATACTTGTACACAATTAGACAATTGTTCAAACAATCTGTAGGTACCCCTGCCTTTTTATTCATATTATCATCTACGTACATGACATGATTTAGTAGTTGCACATCGTAAGAACTATTAAAATCGACACAGTTTACGACAATGTAAGTTACGAGTATTACTTTGGAGTGAGCCCGCAAATCAACAATTTGACACCCACACGCAGAGCCGCGCCTTGCGTCATCAAATTTAGCTAACGTGTGAACAAACATTCGACCCTGCCTAGTTGCTTTTTCCGCACAAATATTGCATTGCGCTTGTGCGAATTCACGAATATTGTGATTGATTGGTTATTTCTTTACTGTATATGGAAGTCGGGCGAAAACCTTAAAACGTTGACGTCAAACTGCATATTACGCCAAAAACTATCTTCAGTCGATCACAATGATCATGTTCTGGCGGCCATTCCACTAGTTGGAAAATATAAATGACAAGACGGTACCTACGTCAACTCAACTACATGATCAAATTATTTGGAAACGTTATTTTCACACCACCTGCTCGATAATGCAAACTATGTTATGTAAACATAACCTAATGTTAGTTATTACAGGGTCTAGCCGGGCAATAATTATACTTAAATTCATTATAACTAACGAGTTAACGTGTGTAAGTTCCATATTTAAATCACATTATCGCCAACGGGCGATAATGTGATTTAAATATGGAACTTCAACAAATAAATCGTATGAAAACTTTTACCAAATATAGGGCGATAATGTGATTTAAATATGGAACTTCAACAAATACATCGTATGAAAACTTTTACCAAATATACTTATTGAAAAATCGAATTGCTTTTAGTATCTCTCAGGTGTGAAAAGTAGAGTATTCTCCTCGGGGACAAAGGTATCACGTGATTTTTTTGTGTAAATATTCTTTAATTAACATCATTACTATAAATCCTTTTATTTCTGGTAATGGTTTTTTATGGCACACAGAACCATATAGATAGACGATGTAATTGGACTATTGAGGCCAATCCCATCGTCTTAATTTTTGAACCTACGATAATTTACATAATATTCGTTTTCATATTGTTAAGTATTTTTATTACAGTTTTCAAATATGCTGTATTTGAAAACTCGTATCAAAACTAAAGCCCTAGCCATGTTGACTGAAAGTCTCACTCTTGAAACTTCACCACCTTCATCATCCTCATTACTCGAAAAGTAGTAGCATCTTCCAAAGTCCACGCCAGTGAAGATGACGTCGCGAGCAGTCTGCCGTCTGCGCAGCAAACTCGAGCACTTCTTCAACGCTGATATCGTGCATGGCCACTGGGGAAGCCGCCTAAAAACGCGACAATATGAAGCTTGGTCGCTAAAGCGTAGCTGTATCGCTACAGCGTCTAGCGATATACTTACATCTAGAGGAATTAAAACACGTGTTTATTGTTCACAGGATATCTTGAACAAGGTCTAATGGTTAAGGATCCAAAAATGCTCAGGAAACAATATTTAAAATCTGTGTCATGGAGATATGATCTGATATCATTATTACCCACTGATATAGCATACTACTGGTGGATACCTGGAACTTGTGATGATGTTAGTATTTTTTATTTTTGAATTAGAATATTTAGTAAACAGGAAGACAAGTATTGTTTTTAATAGATAAGTAGCGCACAAAAATATGTAATGCAGAATGCCAGCCAAAGTATGGCCATCTTCCTTCTATTTTATGGGAGCATCCTGTCTCAATGAAACTAAATACGATAAAATGTAAACACAGGTAAAATAAATCGGCCAAGATCAATTAATTATAGGCTAGTTAACAGTAAGAAAAACCCCTTATGAATTTCGTGTTGTAGTCTGTGCTGCATTATCTTGCGAATGACAAATTAAAAGCAGTAATACGCAGTAATAAGCAGTAATACGCAGTAATACGAAGCTCGTAGTTCGACCGAACCCAGCGATTTGTAGTGCAGCCGCATTTGTTTATATAAGGCAATGACAAGGCGGATTTAACACAGTAGTATTATTTAACACAGTAGTATTATGATTAGACCTGTGACCAACCGCGCGCGACCCGAGCGAGCGGTGCCGCGGCAACGGCCGGTGGTGAGCGGTGCCGCGGCAGCCGCCGGTGGTGAGCGGTGCCGCGGCAGCCGCCGGTGGTGAGCGGTGCCGCGGCAGCCGCCGGTGGTGAGCGCTACTTCAAAGCGCAGCTAGGCTATTACAAGGCAGGCTATTTATTATTCATCGCAAGCAAGTTTGATAACTGCAGTGTGGCGAGTACTTATAAGCTGTATTGCAGTAGTTTTTCGTTTTTGTTAATACAATGTTTTTCGGAGCCGATCACATTGCACACATACAGTTTTCAAATGTCTGTGGTGTAATCGTGTCTGTAATACTCTGGGTTGAATACAGTTTTTTTTTTCTATTTCGATGTTGGAACAAATGCAGGCGGAAATGATAGTGGGTAACTGGGTTCAAACCCACTTTATCTTTTTAAATAATAAGCGGGTGGCCAACTAGCTTATGATTGTCACTTTATACTTTTTCAGGGATCTATGGCCCGATGTTTAAGTTTTATTTTTTAATACTTTGCAACTCTGCTAGGGGTGGGGGAACAGTAGTTTTTGAATATTTTGCGGACCAATGTTATTAAGACCACTGGACAACCTGTGTCTGGACCAAAAAAGTGATATTTTAAAGGTCCCATAACCTCTAGCAGGTCCCTTTTCCGAAGCTTTTTAAGATTCGGGACGATAAAATTGTTATAACTCGCTATAGTAGTAGTCGTCTTACATCCGGTAACTGAATTAAGAATGTTTAATTAAGAACTTGTCAATCTCTACCTTATTATTTAATTGAGAACTTGTCAATCTCTACCTTATTATTTAATTGAGAACTTGTCAATCTCTACCTTATTATTTAATTGAGAACTTGTCAATCTCTACCTTATTATTTAATTGAGAACTTGTCAATCTCTACCTTATTATTTAATTGAGAACTTGTCAATCTCTACCTTATTATTTAATTGAGAACTTGTCAATCTCTACCTAATTATTTAATTGAGAACTTGTCAATCTCTACCTTATCTACCATATTATTTAATTGAGAACTTGTCAATCTCTACCTTATTATTTAATTGAGAACTTGTCAATCTCTACCTTATTATTTAATTGAGAACTTGTCAATCTCTACCTTATTATTTAATTGAGAACTTGTTATTACTTAAGGCAAGGTGTCAGGCCGCGAAATACGAAATGGTTTCGTAAAAAACGTTAGCTTTGAATTTCGCGGGCTGTATTGTAGGAGCCCTTAGGGCTAAAGAGAATTTTGACAAGTTCTCAACTCAGAAACCGGGTGACTCCCTTGGAAATTTTTGGAATAAGCAAGTTTGAGACAGGACGCACAATAGGGGCCCCTCAATTCTGGTAATCTCCATCCAAAATGAACCATTTTGTTAAGGATGGCTCCAGTATAAGAATAACTAGGGTTGACAGATCATCCTTCAAATACAGGTAAGTGTTTAAGTTCCCTCAATACTGGTTTTCCAGTCATTAATGGCAACTGGAGAAGTGTGGAACAAATAAATTGAGCTTACTCCCACGTTGGAAGCGGACCATTTAAAAGAAAATAATGCACTTTGCATCACTAGTTAAACCAATAGCAAATGCGTAATATTCCACTGAAACATTCCTTAACTTTTTTATTACCTAAGTGTCAATATTGGTTGTTCCAGAAACGTTTGCCCTGCCCTGTTATTGTTCGACTCAATCGACTATTTCGCCTTCCTCGAATGTGGGAGTGGTTCGACCGCACTGAGACTGCCACTAGTTATCCAAACGCCTTCAGGATTTGCAAGGTTGAGAACGTGTTACTTATTAAATCCTTCCCGTTTGAATAACCAAATTATTACTAACATTCTTATTTGCTTCCAGGTCGTAATGGCAATTTTGGTGCTTATTCATTGGAACGCTTGCCTATATTTTGCCATAAGTTATGCAATTGGTTTCGGCACAGACAACTGGGTTTACAATATAACTGGATCCCGTAACGAAACATTGGCACATCAATACATTTACAGCTTTTATTGGTCCACTCTGACTCTTACTACTATCGGAGAAACTCCACAGCCAGAGATTGATGCTGAATACCTATTTGTCGTCGCAGACTTTTTAGCTGGTGTTTTAATTTTCGCCACAATAGTCGGGAATATCGGATCAATGATTTCAAATATGAATGTAGCTAGGGTAGAATTTCAAAATAAAATGGATGGTGTAAAACAGTACATGGCGTTCAGAAAGGTTAGCGGGGAACTTGAAGCCAGAGTTATTCGTTGGTTTGCTTACACTTGGGCACAAAGTGGAGCACTTGATGAAGAAAATGTCTTATCTTCCCTGCCTGACAAACTTAAAGCAGAAATTGCTATTCGCGTTCATTTGGATACTTTGCGTAAAGTGAGAATTTTCCAAGATTGCGAACCTGGGTTATTAGAGGCATTAGTATTAAAACTGAAACTTCAAGTTTTCAGTCCAGGTGATTACATTTGTCGAAAAGGAGATGTTGGTAAAGAAATGTACATTGTGAAACGAGGAAGACTTCAGGTGGTGGCCGATGATGGTAAAACTGTATTAGCTACTTTGAGCGCTGGCTCTGTTTTTGGAGAAGTGAGTGTACTAGAGATAGCTGGTAATCGTACCGGAAATAGAAGGACAGCTAACGTGCGAGCCTTGGGCTATTCTGACTTGTTTTGCTTGGCAAAAAGAGATCTTTGGGAAGCACTCGCTGATTATCCAGATGCGAGAGCAACACTCACTGAACGAGGCTGTCAGTTATTGAGGAAGGTTCGTAAATAATATGTCACAGTAGCAGTGACAAACAAACAATAATAACCACACAAAGTATAACCCCACGCATAACCGTATAAAAATAAGCACAAAATATAACCATATAAAGTTTATCATTATTAAAATAATATTCATTCACACATATACACAAATATATTCAATTCTTTTGAAACTACAGGATGGCTTGCTTGATGAAGCTGTTTTCGAAAATGCACAAACAACTCAACAAAGCATGGAAGAAACTGTGCATAAACTGGAAACTACCGTTGATATGTTGAATAATCGCTTACAAGGACTACTTACAGACGTCGGCGAAGAACAGGCTAAAATAAAACAGAGAATGAGCAAAATTGAATTGAGGTGAGTATTATCATTACTGCAAAATAGTTCTTAAGATAGGGGGATACAATGCCTATGCGATTATTTGTCTCTTTTCTACGCCACGTATTGCGGACCATAGCGAATGTGTTTTGTTTGCTTTATTTAATAGACTTTGAAAGCACGAAAATTTTCAGGGTTTTGGAAACAGAAGACGAAGATACTGATTCTGATGACATGACATCGTTAGCAGCTTCAGATTTGAGGAGCGATATTGGTGGTTATAGTGAGTTACCCATGATCTCGGCGTACAACACCTCCATGCATCTGCTGACGCACGCTATGCCCGTGCGTGAACGTGGCCACTCGCTGAGTGTGGAAAGGTCATCCGGGGGGTTACTGAATCGAGCTCCGGAGCCACGCAGCAAATCCCTTCGTTTGAAACGGATCCACAAAGACACTTCTAAATAAGCAAGTGTTGTTTAACGGTTAAGAACCTTGACACGCGAAGGGAGTTAACACTTTTTAGGAGGGAAAGTCCAAATTGTAAAAATGTAAATTATTTTTGATACCACAGTATTTAGGGTTTTTACATATTTGATATTGAAGTTCAAAATTCGATCGGGGGTTAAGTTATTGAAGTTATCTGTTTTAATTAAATAAGTTTGTATCAAAACGATACACAATTCGAAATCATTCAGTGCTTATTGCAAAGAAAATATTAAGAAAATATTTTTTACAACTTTGTGGAGTATTTTACTGAACATTTATATAATAAAAGTTGACAAAGTTGGTTAGTTAACAATATATTTTATTGTGAGCATTTTAAAAATGATATAACAAACCGTTTCAGAATATAAAATGTTAGATTTTCTTTTATTGTACGAGTATGTATGTATTTATATTATAGGTTTTAAGTTTTTTTTTTTTTTTTTTCATATATCCAATATGAGATTTGATCCAAATAATTATGAGTTTGTAATGAATGCCATAACCAATTTTAATGATGTTGGATTTCGAAATGTAAGATTAATATTTATATCTTTATTATTCTCAATTGAGATTTTTTAAATTCATACTTTCATGATAATATCAAAAGTAATAGTCGAACAAATAATGTTTAATATTTTTAGGCGCTATCTCCCCGGGCGAGAGAATCGCAGCGATTATAGTCTCGCAGTGCCATCAAATTCAATAAAAACTCTTTTAAATCATTCTCCACACGGCGATATCATCGTGGCGAGATAATTTGAAGGCACGGCGTGAGTATCGCCGCGATTCTCACGCCCGTGGAGATGGCGCCTTAAGATCCAGAATCCACATTCTGAAATATTACGGAGACTGCAGACGGAGTATTAAAAACCCAAATTGCTAACAATAAATTCATTTGGAATCGGAAATTACATGATTGTTATAAACGCTGAAGATGTTGACTACATTCAAAGTTGCAACCGAAGTGCTGTCCTCAATGATGCGGAGTGGTGATGCTATGGTGGCACGTTGAGTGGAGTCAGCATCTCGGGGCGGGCCTCGTGTCCGTGCCTTATGCAGTTGTTTATTACTACGTACGTGCAATTGTGGTGTTTGCAACGTCAGCGATTCCTATAATATTGTTTCGTGATATAACAAAATGTACCTATAGGTATATTGCTATACTTACATCATATTATTTTGTTGCGGATCTCGTTGTTGATAGAATCTGTTAAGTTCATGGTGCATACAAGAGGCACCGTCAGCACACAAAGACTTTGACACAGCATTAATTACCTAGGTAAGAATGATTAATAATGCGCACAAAGCCACCATGATTGTATTATCACCATCAGTGCTCTACCTAGCGGATTCGAGCACATACTACTTTTTTGGCATGACTAGCGAACAAGGCTTCACGCGTTTTATCATAACATTTTATTAACCCAATCGAGTGCCTCTCGAAAGATATCACGTTATTAGCCTATATTTGTGAACTTATCATTGATTTCTCGTGTATGTATTCAGTAAATATATGGCAATAATCATAAAAATTATATGTAACTTTCAAGTCATAAATTAATGATTTTAATTCGGATGTTATGTAACTTTTGAATTAAATACTTGATACAATTCTGATGATATTATCAAAACTTAGTTATAATGATTGTGTACCAGTAATTTATATCTGTATTTCAAATCTGTAGAAATGAAGATAAGGTTTTTAGTAAATAATTTTAAATATTCCAACTGTGTCCAAATTTGATAAATATTAAACTACTCAATGCCGAGTTTTATTTTGGAGCCAAAAAAGCTAACGTAGACAATGGTTTTACTGTTATTTGATGAGAAATCTAATTTCTGAAATTGCTTTCGTGCAGGTAGGTATACTACTAAAGACAGCAACAAGATTCCTGAACAACACCTATTAACAAATATATTTTCACAATAATTGTACACTACAAATACATATTATAATTATATAAGTTCATGTTAAGTCAATACATACATCGTATAAGTATAAATCAAGGCGAATATTTCACCACAAACATTTTACAAAATATTCTAAGAAATGTCCAAATATTCAATATTGTGCATTTAGTCTAACTTGTATTTAAATCAAATTGTTTATATCTGTCACATTTAAATTTTCAACAAATTAAAATGCACGTTTACATCATACAGTTTTTTACATTGATCACTACACGAAATTTATATTACAGTCAATAATTCCATAATAATCCACGCATGGTGATTATGATATTCTAGTCTTGTTTCCCTCCAACTTTGGCAACTTTACATAAAACATTTCGAATAAGGTGCTGCATTAGATACGAGACTTGAGGACGCTTCTTCTTTTACGCCAACTGCCAAAGAAATACTGTTTATTAGTGCTACATTAGGTATAAGTATTGGATAAAACGTAAGAAGAAAAACACAAAAATGCGATGCGCCACGCCTAACCGGATCCCGAGAATGAATTTGGTCTGCATTTGAGGAGACAACGTACACCCGACACGTTCTGGTGCAGTTATTAAAATTAAGCTAGTTTCCTAACGCTGCAGACATAATTTATAATAATACAAAGAATTAAAAAATTAGGTTCACGTCAACATTCAACTTTACTGAAACCATCGCACCGCGACACGTCGGCAGCGCGGCGAGGCGATGACGCGCCGCTTTTGTATGCGACGCTCCTTACTCTTATCTGCCAAATATTATCATGAGCTGACGAACTGTTAAAGCATTGATTTTTATAGATGATGTTTCTATTTGGTCACGTAATAGGCAGACTAACAAGTAGTCTCCAAATAGCTTCCGCCCTGTTTTGTCTCTTGTCTGAATCGGAAGTTAGAAATAACCTTTATTAATTAGGTAAAACTAGATAAGTGATTGTCAGAATAATACTGCATCTAGTTCCGTGTTATGATAGAGATTTGCAGTACAAAAGTTAAAAATAACTAAAGCTAATTCTTCTACATCGAGCCTGTTTCACCACTTTTACCGCTTATCTTTATTTGTCTTGTTAGGTTTTCATATTTCACCTTGGAGTAATCACAAAAAAACACCCAGTATACAAAATATTATATCGTAATTTTCCTAAGCTTTTCTCATGGTCTACAGTCGGTGTCAGCACGTTGCTCGTGATACTTAAGTGTAACGTTCATAACCGAATTATAGAGCCACGCTAATAAACAAATAATCGATTTTAGCTTAGCGGCGCACTAACGAAAATTTCCGCATTAGCTCCTAAATTAAATGAAAACCGGTCAAGCGCAAAGGCCGCCACAGCGTAGCGAATATTGCGAGGTTTTTCGAGACAACGCAGCGCAGTTAGCACACGTATTTCGAAGCAGCAAACTTTGTTTTTGCGGCGTCCGGCAAAAACAATAACAAAACTGTCGATACCAAATTGAAGTAGCCTAGGTGAACAAACGCACGTGATGTGCTGTGCAGCGCAGCGCGAAATGTAGCGACCGCGATCAGTTGACATGATATTTTAGGGCGAATTACTGGATGCGGTGCTGCCGTTTTTTTTTGTTATAATGTCGGAAGTAGAAATGTTTATTAATTCTATCCAAGAACGTTCTACTCGTATATTACAGGATAAAAGGAATAAAAATTATCACAGCCGGTTATTATTGTACCGCGAATGGGAGGATTTGTTTAAAATAACTGGGACTGCAAGTAAAACACATTAAATTTATCAAGTTCTAGTGAATTGCAAAACGGGTTGCTTTCAGGCTTGCACATACAACGTTTTGTCAACATTCGATAGTATTCCTTGAATCACAAGAGTTGAATCCGTAATTATTCATATAGGTAAATTCCCCATACATATGGCTTTTCTTAGAGTATTTGATATTTAAGAAAATAATTTTCCAATAATATTCGTTTCCGTCCGTCCATAACAAATGTTAGTGCCCAGTGCCCACTAAACACTTAAAAATTTAATTTATTATTGTCTGTTTTTTGTTGAGAATGTGACTGAATACCTTTTTGTTTATGTGCCGTCTTAATTTATTGATATTTTATTACTATTGTTAACTATTCGTTTTTGGCATGAATTTGTGACATGTGATTGATTTAACCTTGATTTTATATTTTTGTTTTCATTTTGTTAATGTGACATTTGATACCTAAACAATTTAGTATGCCTTCTGGCGGGACGTAGTATGGACCAACATTTATTTTTAAAACATCTGTATATATTTTTTTACCCTATGTTCATAAAATTAATAAATTAATTTAATTTAATTCATTAAACGGCGGGCGGCGGGCGATGTGTGCTCCAAAGCCGCGTCGGATCGCTGCGCAATTCGCGTTCGTTATAATTCTACTTAAACACATTAAATAAGACCTGTAATTCCTACCTACTTACATTTAGATTAGAGAGGGCTTAGGTACTTATTCACCAACAGGCGAGTCCCCTTTTTAGATCGTTAATGAAGAAAGAGGGACTGTATATTCATGTAATACCGCAGAGATACACATTCCCACGTGACCATTGCGTTTCAATCTTTTGCTAGCTGTTACCAATTTTTATTCTTGAATCAGGCATATGAATGATAGAAGTCCAAGCTTCATACAACCGCAGTAGAGATTTAAGTACCTACTTGTATGGCCTACAAAGCATGTATCTTGTTGCACTCTGTGACCCGATTTTCTTACTCTATTCGCGGCGCGTACGTTTAGGACTGTAGGCGTCGCACAGTGATGTCGCATCGCCGGTCATGTCGCAGGGTAACATAATGAACATCTGCATAATTACCTATAGCATCTATCGACTTTATATCGATGTTGGTTTCTTTAAAATGAAAAATTGATTTGAATTTGTGTAGGAATTTCACGTCAGGAACGAAATGCATGACAGGCAAAGCGATACGTCACGACTTCAAATCATCCTAAATAACCGGGTTTTCAAATAGTGTGGTGATTAACAAAATAAATTGCAGTAGGTTCGATATACAAGTGATCTACACAAAAAAAATATTCACCATCGGGCCAGAACGAGAAGCGAGCACTCGTTGCATCTGATGACGTGACGGCCTCATGGCGGCGAGTTGGCGAGAAACTGCTAGACGGCACGTAGCTGGGATTTGGACTTGGAGATCCACCTGTAAAACATAATAATAAGGAAGTTTTAAGAGATTGTCATTTTGTGCAGAGATACACAGGGCCAAATTGTAAGTTGATCGACGTCGCCTTGAATAATTACTAAACTAGAAATGCCATTCTGGGTGCGATACCGATAATTACAGGTCGACATAAAAGAGTCTGAAGTGGTGACAAATGAAACTAAATATTTGACTATGATGATGGCACTACTTTGACGACAAGTGCTAGTAGGTTTTGATTTGAGTCACCCACAAGCAGCGTCTTTTGTTGCAAATTTTATTTCCCACGCACAGTATGAAAAATTACCTTAAAAGCGGTCATCCTCTTTTTTTATTTGTTTAATGGACACTACAAACTATGTATTTCAATTTTAAGAGTAGAACTCACGAAGTCTAGATGTTTTTTGAACCAGAATTACGGCCATTTAAATTGTTTTCTATGGAAACAAAAAAAAACCATAGAAACGCCAGTGATGTAAAGGTACTAGGTAAATACAATTGTTTTATATGTAATATTATGAAAAGATTAATTATCTACATTAACCAACAAACCCTATAATTGTATCCCTAATAATAACAAAACTATGCCGTTTTTAGCGTTATTTCTTTAAAAAAAAATCTCTTAATTCTTTACGAATGTGGATTTTATTATTTAACTAGAGGGTCCTTAGAATCTTTTCCAACCATAAAATATATATACATAAAAAATTTCAAACCATAAAAAAAACAAATCTTACTCATTTCAGAGATATTTAAGTTTTTTTAAACTGTGTCAGGGCTGTCACCAAATCGTTTATTTTTCAGTTAAATTTTTGTGAAAAAAGTGGTTTAAACTGACGATAAAAAATTTCAAGATCTCGGATTTTTTTAAAATAAATGTGTTTTAGATTATTGAACTATCATATGATAGGTATTGCAGCATGCCGCTGCCAAGCCAACCTTTTTATTTGCGAAGAAGGCTTAACATGTTTTTCTCTTAAAATGTGTTACGCTTGTCACATTTTTGAATATATTTTTATCGAATGAAAAGTCCCCCAAAATTCGCTGTCTCTTTCTTCATTTCCCTTACAGGTGGGATAATTTATATTCCCCCTGGGCACGTAGTCACTGGATTGAGCCCCAGTGTCACGTGTTTTCGTCATATTCTTCTAGGTACGTTGACATTGGACTGGACCCCAATGTCACGTTCCTTCATCATTTTCTTCCGGATGCGTGGGTTTTGGACTGGACCCCAATTGCACGCTTCCTCTTCCTTATTCTAATGGGTTAACTAACCTCCTTGTTTTGGAGTTTTTTTTTTTTACTCTCCCCTCAAGCGATCGTGTCCTGCGTCGGTTGTAGGTTTTTTTCCTTTCCAAAGCCTTCTAGGCTGTTTTTTTCCCTTTTCTTGCTGGGTCGTGAATCCAAGAATTGGAAACATTTTCTGGTTATGATATTAAAACCTATGTTTCTTGCTGGGTCGCGAATCCAAGCAATTGAAGCATTTTCTTATTATTATATTGAACACTTGTATGTAGTTGTAGATAGTAGTAGTAGATGTGTTAGTCCACGCGACCTACATTAAAATACATGCTTCAAGGACCATATCACTTCCAATTTAATTTTTGAGGGATTTCTTTTTTCCTCAATCGATATTTCATTTTATCGATGATTTAATATAGGTCTTTATTCTAGGCTAATATTTTTTTCCTTACTTTAGCTTATAGTTTCCTTATTGCATCTTGTTGTTCCTTGCTCTCATCATTCGATTGCAAAATCTAAGAACACTTCTTAGATTTTTTTTATATATAGCATTAACTTAACTTTTTAACATAGGAGTTGAAGTCGTGCATTCAGATTTTTTATACATAGGTTTGTAGGACACTTCTGACTTCTATAGTTCGCACCGATAAGGTGTAGGTTCCATCCGGTTCAGATTTACTCTTTGTCGGCTGCACTTAGTGTCCTCCGTTCGTAATTTTTATTAGCTTAGGTTATTTTCATTAGTTTAGGTTAATGTTAGATTTATAAAATAGTATTTAGGTCGATTTATTTAATTCATTACTTTCCCTCCATATAGCTACTTAGGCTGTCACTTTTATCAACATATGTCATCCATGTCAAGGGATGTCACACACATTTAGGGTTGTGAAATATTTTATCGATAATGTCGATAATTTTTTTTTTTTTGCTGGAAAGGGGGTATTGCAGCATGCCGCTGCCAAGCCAACCTTTTTATTTGCGAAGAAGGCTTAACATGTTTTTCTCTTAAAATGTGGTTACGCTTGACACATTTTTGAATTTTTTTTTATCGAATGTAAGGTCGGTTTTGTTTTTTGATGGAAGGACGATTCGAAGCATTGGTGTCGTGTCAAGCAGAGATAACTGTTGAATTATATTTTTTCCGATATAACACTATTATTTCAGACTTTTGGACGTATTACTGCTAAATCGTTATTGTTGACATTTACTTCATAAAAGTCTCATGTGTTTTTTTGTATATCCAGGAAGAACTACATTATTTATTTCGTGAGTATTCCAGTTTTTAATCCACCCCCCACTTAATATTGCCTTTCTAACCGGGTCTTAAATAGTATTTGTTCTGGATCCGTACAGAAAAGGCCTCGTTGAGGTCCCTGGCTTACCCGTCTCCAGCCGTGGCTGTAGCCAGGGAGGTGCGCAGTCCGCCAGCCATATCCATCCGCGCGTGGTTCCAATACCACGTCTCCGCGTGGTTCCTCCAGCCATCCAGAAGTAGCAGCGACGACGACGCGTCGGACGCTGTCCCTACACACTGCAGGCAACACCTTCAGCATCCTCATTTGCCAACTTTACAATTTTTTTTTTTATATCTCGTTTTAATTTTTTACGTATAACCATAATTTGTCGATTAGCAAGTCAGTGGTTAGGCCTGCGTATCTTATTATGTAGCACTTCTTCGCGTCAAATACCCGTTCGTGATTTTTTTCCTTAACGCAAACGAGCTCCCAGCTCTGGCCAGTGCAAGTACCCCTCGCTCAGCGATAGTCATAGAAAAATTGCGTTACCCGAAGAACCTGACGTTCTATAAAATACCTGCCTTTTTTATTTAAATCTCTACGACTGCCTAAATTTTTTTTTTTTTTTTACATCTTATTTTTAATTTTCTTTTTCTTTTTCAAACCAATTAATTTAATTATGCTGTGTGACTTCAATCTTTCTGTGTTTCATTATTCGTTCTTCATCATCCTGGGCTGGGTTCGATCCCCAGTGATTATTTAATTTAATGTGGCGTTATATTTTTTATATCGCTATAGTATGTAATATGCACAACGACATCTCTATCGAATTCAAAAATAATAATACAAATATTTGGTATTGAACAGTTGAGCACCCTAAAACCATAGAAATAAATATTAAACTTTAGAAGCATTTTACTGCAAAATCTTGTAAGATAAAGATTCGAGTTTTTTTTTTATAATACATATACTTCTGTAGAATATGTCGTATTAATATAAAATCCATATTCGCTAAGATTAAGTAAATCAATTAATCTGCCTAGGCCTTTTCCCAACTACGTAGGGGTCGGCTTCCAGTCTAACCGGATGCAGCTGAATACCAGTATTTTCCATGGAGCGACTGCCTATCTGACCTCCACAACCCAGTAACTGGGTAATACGATACCCCTTGGTAAGACTGGTGTCAGACTTTCGGGCTTCTGACGATTCGTAACGACTGTCAAAGATCCACGAATGACAGCCGGGACCAACGGCTTAACGTGCTCTCCGAGGCACGGAGGATTCTCGGCATGTAAAGATGGTCACCCATCCACTGACCAACCCCGGCAAGCGTAGCTAAGATTACGTAAATAAAAAATAAATAAGAAAAAATACAAAAAAAAATGATACGAATACGTCTTCTATTAAATCATTTTTACAAGCTTTATATTAGCTTGCTCTGTTCGTATTCGTGTTTCCGGTTGTCATCCATTTTTCAAGCATTTCCTGGCATCCGATTAGCTGAAACTTGGCATACTTATATAACTACCGAGATATTTTGAAAAAATTATTCCATGGAGCTGGTCTGATGATGGAGCCGGAAGTTGGCCATAAGAACTCCTTAAATAAACAACACAGCACCATCGTGTTTGGACTCATTGGCTATGTATTAACAAGTGCTTTGACACTAGGTGGTGGTCAGGGTCTGATGATGGAGCCGGAAGGTGGCCATATGTGTTTCTAGTTACTCCAATTGTCATCCATTTTTCAAGCAGTTCCTGGCATTGGATTGAGCTGAAATTTGGCATACTTATACAACTACCGAGACATTCAATAAAAAATTACCGTGGAGCTGGTTTGATGATGGAGCCGGAAGTTGGCCATAGGAACTCCTCAATCAAACATGATAGCAATATCGTGTTTGGACTTATGTATTGACAAGTGCTTTTACACTAGGTGGTGTTCCGGGTCTGATGATGGAGCCGGAAGGTGGCCATAGGAAGTCCACAATCAAACAAGACAGCACTATCGTGTTTGGACTCATTTGTAATGTTTTAACAAGTGCTTTGACACTAGCTGGTGTTCAGGGTCTGATACTGGAGCCGGAAGGTGGCCATAGGCACTCCTCAATCAAACAAGTCAGCACCATCGTGTTTGGACTCATTTGTAATGTTTTAACAAGTGCTTTGACACTAGCTGGTGTTCAGGGTCTGATACTGGAGCCGGAAGGTGGCCATAGGAACTCGTCAATCAAACAAGACACACTCCTCAATCAAACAAGTCAGCACCATCGTGTTTGGACTCATTTGTAATGTTTTAACAAGTGCTTTGACACTAGCTGGTGTTCAGGGTCTGATACTGGAGCCGGAAGGTGGCCATAGGAACTCGTCAATCAAACAAGACAGCACCATCGTGTTCGGACTCATTGGTTATGTATTAACAAGTGCTTTGACACTAGGTGGTGTTCAGGGTCTGATAATGGAGCCGGAAGGTAGTCACGAGCACTCCTCAACCAAACAAGTCATCTTGATGGTCATCTTTCGACTAAAGACAACGATCCCGACAGTATAGTGTCCTGGCCTATTCTCTCATTGAATGCATGTGTGTCTTATCTCCTTACTTTATTAGGTAGGTAGGTACTGTATGCTTCCGTTCCCATAATATGTATCAAATTGCCAAATAAATAATGCTGTTTCCAAAATATATTATTGTACATAGTATTTTTATTGTTTAGCAAAACTTTAAACTCAAACTCACATGTCCAGTTAAGTATAACTTGCGTAACATAATTCTCAAAAAACAATACTTAATCATAGCTTCCGGCTTGCTACTTTGAACGGGAAGTACTAAAAATGTTTTTGACGTTCCATTTTGGGTCATGCCGGTTTTGATGTACTCTTTCGGCATACTCAAATGGACTCAGATCGAACTCAACGCTCTGGATAGGAGGGTCCGTACGCTGCTGACTGCATATCGAATGCAACACCCACGGTCATCGGTAATGAGATATATATCAGGATAGCAGGAGATAGCAGGAGAAGTCACCACTGAAGAGTTTGAGAAGATCATAAATGTTAATTCTGATTGGGTTAAACTGGTTAGAGCAGCCCTTGAATATCAAGGTTTTGATCCAAAGGTGATTTTGAGTCAATTATTAAGAAACCGAAAGAGCTATATTGCTCAAAAGAATGCTATAATTCAGTGGGATCTATCCAATGTGGGTGATGATCTTAAATGGACTGATTCTTCTGATGAATGCAACAAGTTTTCCAACAATGAGAGTTTATCAATGGACATAAACTTCATGATCACAGTGTTCTTAGCCAGAAATAATCACATTGGGAAGATAATAAAGAAAGCTAGAGGTGGAGTAGAAGATGTTCTGAATATGTTGAAGGAGAAATATGTCATTAATGATGATGTACATAAAAGTGGCACATCATTAGAATCAAGAGCAATAACTTTGCCAAGGATTGCTGGTGTATTTCCTGGAACCGCAGTAAGAATGTTTCATGAACGATCAGTAAAAGAAATTGTGACCTATGAAATATTCCCAGGAACTGCGAAACCTGATACTCATGCCATAAGTTGTCCTTTGTTGCCATCTGTATGTCCCACAACATTGATATCTGATGGTAAGGGAAATAACTTCCATCCTACAATGATTTGGACAGCCATTAAATTGGATGATATTATCCATCGTAAGGACAAAGAATTAACTCCTCTCATAGAACTCCTGGGATACTATAGAGCTGGACACCAATCAGCAGCTGTGCCTGAGAAGTCCAGGATAGCCATATTCAAAAACATAGGCTTGATTACTACTAAGAAAAATGACAAAAATATTGAAGAAATCACATTGGTTGATACCGCAAAGGCATTAGTGTCTTCTTGTAATGCATCACTAGGGAACATGAGAACTGATGATGAGAATCATGAACTGATGATGAAGGTGGCCAAAACAGGTGATATGACTTTGTTCTGAATAACCATAATTTCTATGGCGATTCTCAGAATTAATTGTATTTTGTGTTTTTTTTGCTTAGGTTAACTTATAATATAGTTATTTAAGTTTGTATTATTAATCTTTTTTATATTGCTAGCTTAGTTTTTAATTTTTTGTAATATTTTATAATCTTAGTTTCTAAACTTAGGAAAAATAAACCTAATTTTAACACTCATTTTTTTCATTTATTTTTTTAGTTTTAATTGTAACTTTAGATTAAGACCAAAAAAAAAAAAAAATAATAATTACAAGCTTGGTGCCAGAGTTTCTCTGAGAGATTTTTTCAAAGATATTGGTATCCTCACGGTGGCATCTCAATTCATCTTCGCCAATATCTTATATATTAGGCAAAATATACACTTATACACTAAAAACAGTGATTTTCACAATGTTAACACTAGAAATAAGGACAAACTACGAGCTCCCTTTCACCGGCTTCATAAGGTTCATAACTCATTTGTTGGGCTTGGTATAACCTTTTATAACAAGCTACCCTCTTCTTTGCTAGATTTGCCTTTTAATGCGTTTAAAACGAAAGTAAAATCCAATCTTTGTTCAAAGGCATACTATTCTATCAACGACTACTTAAATGATAAGAATAGTTGGTCGCTGTGATTAACTCAAGACAATGTTTATGTTCTTTCTCCAGCTTACGTACTGACAAGTTATATGAGTTAATATAATTGTTTATTTTATTTGACTTTTTAAGTCAAGTTATTTTAATTTAACTTCAATTTATTTTTGACAATATCTA
Source organism: Agrochola macilenta (assembly GCA_916701695.1). Classification (NCBI taxonomy): domain Eukaryota; kingdom Metazoa; phylum Arthropoda; class Insecta; order Lepidoptera; family Noctuidae; genus Agrochola; species Agrochola macilenta. The sequence continues at coordinate 24,844,762 of OU753552.1, read as the reverse complement.
CTCATCACACTGTTTTTTTATGAGTTGTATTGCAATATGTGGTTAGCTAGTGACCTCGACAATTGATCATATTATTTACTGTTATTAGTAATTAACTCTTTGTTTATTTATTTTACATCGATGGTCCTAGTTTATCATTTATAACTTCCAGTTACAACTATATGTAAGCGGGCACGCCCTTTATGCCTGGAGGCTTTTTTATTTAGATATTAAATTCTGTTTACGTTTAGTTTTTTTATTTCGGCCTGAGTATCGATGATTGATTGGTTGAGTTCTCGATGATTTTGTTTGGTATATTGGCGTGTGCTAGCTAACATATGGCTAATAATTTGAATTATGTTTTGTGTTGCGTAATGTAAATTATTTTGAATACTATTATATAAAATCTTTTTTTTTGTTCTTCTAACTGAACAGACAGCTGTGCTGCTGGGGAGTTTGTTGCGTCCTAAAATCTCAAAATCCTTAAGCTAAAAAGTAAAATAATTTTTTTTTTTTTAATTATTAGGTACCAAGTTATATTTAACAGTTTATATTTAACAAGCAATATTTTCTTAAAAGATAAATGTCCTTCTTACACTATACTTGAAGATAAGCCTCAAGCATTTAAGAAAATATGAAAGTTCTATGTTTACTTAAGTTTTATTTAGTACTTTTTAGTTAATTAAAAGATTGTTTTTAAAAAGATTTTTACTTATATTTTATTTATATTGATATGTCTAATATGTGCCAAAAAATCATTGCTATGTAGCTATAGTAGTGGAAAAATAAAAATATAATTTTTAAATACATAATTTTGGATTTGTTCGAAATTCTATGGAAATCTAAAAATCGCCGTAACTTCGTTTCAAAGTACATCTGCACTTCGGGAGTTCTACTCTGACAATTGAAATAGTTTGTGAGGTAATTTTTCATACTGTGCCATGAGAAGTTCCTGACCTAAGTGCGATAGTGGCGCCCTCATTTTTTCCAAACTCTTTTTTTGCCAAGCTGTACCCTTTTCTTTAAATTCCTATATGCCTATAACGAAAATAGATTAGTAATTCCACTTTTACCTTGAAATGGGTCAATTCTTAGGCTTATTTGCTACGATTTCGACGCCGCCAGCCAACTAGGTGAAAACTAAGTTGTTTTTGAGTACTCCGAATGGAGCTTGGTCATCTTTCGACTAAAGACAACGATCCCGACAGTATAGTGTCCTGGCCTATTCTCTCATTGAATGCATGTGTGTCTTATCTCCTTACTTTATTAGGTAGGTAGGTACTGTATGCTTCCGTTCCCATAATATGTATCAAATTGCCAAATAAATAATGCTGTTTCCAAAATATATTATTGTACATAGTATTTTTATTGTTTAGCAAAACTTTAAACTCAAACTCACATGTCCAGTTAAGTATAACTTGCGTAACATAATTCTCAAAAAACAATACTTAATCATAGCTTCCGGCTTGCTACTTTGAACGGGAAGTACTAAAAATGTTTTTGACGTTCCATTTTGGGTCATGCCGGTTTTGATGTACTCTTTCGGCATACTCAAATGGACTCAAATCGAACTCAACGCTCTGGATAGGAGGGTCCGTACGCTGCTGACTGCATATCGAATGCAACACCCACGGTCATCGGTAATGAGATATATATCAGGATAGCAGGAGATAGCAGGAGAAGTCACCACTGAAGAGTTTGAGAAGATCATAAATGTTAATTCTGATTGGGTTAAACTGGTTAGAGCAGCCCTTGAATATCAAGGTTTTGATCCAAAGGTGATTTTGAGTCAATTATTAAGAAACCGAAAGAGCTATATTGCTCAAAAGAATGCTATAATTCAGTGGGATCTATCCAATGTGGGTGATGATCTTAAATGGACTGATTCTTCTGATGAATGCAACAAGTTTTCCAACAATGAGAGTTTATCAATGGACATAAACTTCATGATCACAGTGTTCTTAGCCAGAAATAATCACATTGGGAAGATAATAAAGAAAGCTAGAGGTGGAGTAGAAGATGTTCTGAATATGTTGAAGGAGAAATATGTCATTAATGATGATGTACATAAAAGTGGCACATCATTAGAATCAAGAGCAATAACTTTGCCAAGGATTGCTGGTGTATTTCCTGGAACCGCAGTAAGAATGTTTCATGAACGATCAGTAAAAGAAATTGTGACCTATGAAATATTCCCAGGAACTGCGAAACCTGATACTCATGCCATAAGTTGTCCTTTGTTGCCATCTGTATGTCCCACAACATTGATATCTGATGGTAAGGGAAATAACTTCCATCCTACAATGATTTGGACAGCCATTAAATTGGATGATATTATCCATCGTAAGGACAAAGAATTAACTCCTCTCATAGAACTCCTGGGATACTATAGAGCTGGACACCAATCAGCAGCTGTGCCTGAGAAGTCCAGGATAGCCATATTCAAAAACATAGGCTTGATTACTACTAAGAAAAATGACAAAAATATTGAAGAAATCACATTGGTTGATACCGCAAAGGCATTAGTGTCTTCTTGTAATGCATCACTAGGGAACATGAGAACTGATGATGAGAATCATGAACTGATGATGAAGGTGGCCAAAACAGGTGATATGACTTTGTTCTGAATAACCATAATTTCTATGGCGATTCTCAGAATTAATTGTATTTTGTGTTTTTTTTGCTTAGGTTAACTTATAATATAGTTATTTAAGTTTGTATTATTAATCTTTTTTATATTGCTAGCTTAGTTTTTAATTTTTTGTAATATTTTATAATCTTAGTTTCTAAACTTAGGAAAAATAAACCTAATTTTAACACTCATTTTTTTCATTTATTTTTTTAGTTTTAATTGTAACTTTAGATTAAGACCAAAAAAAAAAAAAAAAAATAATTACAAGCTTGGTGCCAGAGTTTCTCTGAGAGATTTTTTCAAAGATATTGGTATCCTCACGGTGGCATCTCAATTCATCTTCGCCAATATCTTATATATTAGGCAAAATATACACTTATACACTAAAAACAGTGATTTTCACAATGTTAACACTAGAAATAAGGACAAACTACGAGCTCCCTTTCACCGGCTTCATAAGGTTCATAACTCATTTGTTGGGCTTGGTATAACCTTTTATAACAAGCTACCCTCTTCTTTGCTAGATTTGCCTTTTAATGCGTTTAAAACGAAAGTAAAATCCAATCTTTGTTCAAAGGCATACTATTCTATCAACGACTACTTAAATGATAAGAATAGTTGGTCGCTGTGATTAACTCAAGACAATGTTTATGTTCTTTCTCCAGCTTACGTACTGACAAGTTATATGAGTTAATATAATTGTTTATTTTATTTGACTTTTTAAGTCAAGTTATTTTAATTTAACTTCAATTTATTTTTGACAATATCTACTCATCACACTGTTTTTTTATGAGTTGTATTGCAATATGTGGTTAGCTAGTGACCTCGACAATTGATCATATTATTTACTGTTATTAGTAATTAACTCTTTGTTTATTTATTTTACATCGATGGTCCTAGTTTATCATTTATAACTTCCAGTTACAACTATATGTAAGCGGGCACGCCCTTTATGCCTGGAGGCTTTTTTATTTAGATATTAAATTCTGTTTACGTTTAGTTTTTTTATTTCGGCCTGAGTATCGATGATTGATTGGTTGAGTTCTCGATGATTTTGTTTGGTATATTGGCGTGTGCTAGCTAACATATGGCTAATAATTTGAATTATGTTTTGTGTTGCGTAATGTAAATTATTTTGAATACTATTATATAAAATCTTTTTTTTTGTTCTTCTAACTGAACAGACAGCTGTGCTGCTGGGGAGTTTGTTGCGTCCTAAAATCTCAAAATCCTTAAGCTAAAAAGTAAAACAATTTTTTTTTTTTTAATTATTAGGTACCAAGTTATATTTAACAGTTTATATTTAACAAGCAATATTTTCTTAAAAGATAAATGTCCTTCTTACACTATACTTGAAGATAAGCCTCAAGCATTTAAGAAAATATGAAAGTTCTATGTTTACTTAAGTTTTATTTAGTACTTTTTAGTTAATTAAAAGATTGTTTTTAAAAAGATTTTTACTTATATTTTATTTATATTGATATGTCTAATATGTGCCAAAAAATCATTGCTATGTAGCTATAGTAGTGGAAAAATAAAAATATAATTTTTAAATACATAATTTTGGATTTGTTCGAAATTCTATGGAAATCTAAAAATCGCCGTAACTTCGTTTCAAAGTACATCTGCACTTCGGGAGTTCTACTCTGACAATTGAAATAGTTTGTGAGGTAATTTTTCATACTGTGCCATGAGAAGTTCCTGACCTAAGTGCGATAGTGGCGCCCTCATTTTTTCCAAACTCTTTTTTTGCCAAGCTGTACCCTTTTCTTTAAATTCCTATATGCCTATAACGAAAATAGATTAGTAATTCCACTTTTACCTTGAAATGGGTCAATTCTTAGGCTTATTTGCTACGATTTCGACGCCGCCAGCCAACTAGGTGAAAACTAAGTTGTTTTTGAGTACTCCGAATGGAGCTTGGTCATCTTTCGACTAAAGACAACGATCCCGACAGTATAGTGTCCTGGCCTATTCTCTCATTGAATGCATGTGTGTCTTATCTCCTTACTTTATTAGGTAGGTAGGTACTGTATGCTTCCGTTCCCATAATATGTATCAAATTGCCAAATAAATAATGCTGTTTCCAAAATATATTATTGTACATAGTATTTTTATTGTTTAGCAAAACTTTAAACTCAAACTCACATGTCCAGTTAAGTATAACTTGCGTAACATAATTCTCAAAAAACAATACTTAATCATAGCTTCCGGCTTGCTACTTTGAACGGGAAGTACTAAAAATGTTTTTGACGTTCCATTTTGGGTCATGCCGGTTTTGATGTACTCTTTCGGCATACTCAAATGGACTCAGATCGAACTCAACGCTCTGGATAGGAGGGTCCGTACGCTGCTGACTGCATATCGAATGCAACACCCACGGTCATCGGTAATGAGATATATATCAGGATAGCAGGAGATAGCAGGAGAAGTCACCACTGAAGAGTTTGAGAAGATCATAAATGTTAATTCTGATTGGGTTAAACTGGTTAGAGCAGCCCTTGAATATCAAGGTTTTGATCCAAAGGTGATTTTGAGTCAATTATTAAGAAACCGAAAGAGCTATATTGCTCAAAAGAATGCTATAATTCAGTGGGATCTATCCAATGTGGGTGATGATCTTAAATGGACTGATTCTTCTGATGAATGCAACAAGTTTTCCAACAATGAGAGTTTATCAATGGACATAAACTTCATGATCACAGTGTTCTTAGCCAGAAATAATCACATTGGGAAGATAATAAAGAAAGCTAGAGGTGGAGTAGAAGATGTTCTGAATATGTTGAAGGAGAAATATGTCATTAATGATGATGTACATAAAAGTGGCACATCATTAGAATCAAGAGCAATAACTTTGCCAAGGATTGCTGGTGTATTTCCTGGAACCGCAGTAAGAATGTTTCATGAACGATCAGTAAAAGAAATTGTGACCTATGAAATATTCCCAGGAACTGCGAAACCTGATACTCATGCCATAAGTTGTCCTTTGTTGCCATCTGTATGTCCCACAACATTGATATCTGATGGTAAGGGAAATAACTTCCATCCTACAATGATTTGGACAGCCATTAAATTGGATGATATTATCCATCGTAAGGACAAAGAATTAACTCCTCTCATAGAACTCCTGGGATACTATAGAGCTGGACACCAATCAGCAGCTGTGCCTGAGAAGTCCAGGATAGCCATATTCAAAAACATAGGCTTGATTACTACTAAGAAAAATGACAAAAATATTGAAGAAATCACATTGGTTGATACCGCAAAGGCATTAGTGTCTTCTTGTAATGCATCACTAGGGAACATGAGAACTGATGATGAGAATCATGAACTGATGATGAAGGTGGCCAAAACAGGTGATATGACTTTGTTCTGAATAACCATAATTTCTATGGCGATTCTCAGAATTAATTGTATTTTGTGTTTTTTTTGCTTAGGTTAACTTATAATATAGTTATTTAAGTTTGTATTATTAATCTTTTTTATATTGCTAGCTTAGTTTTTAATTTTTTGTAATATTTTATAATCTTAGTTTCTAAACTTAGGAAAAATAAACCTAATTTTAACACTCATTTTTTTCATTTATTTTTTTAGTTTTAATTGTAACTTTAGATTAAGACCAAAAAAAAAAAAACAAAATAATTACTAGCTTGGTGCCAGAGTTTCTCTGAGAGATTTTTTCAAAAATATTGGTATCCTCACGGTGGCATCTCAATTCATCTTCGCCAATATCTTATATATTAGGCAAAATATACACTTATACACTAAAAACAGTGATTTTCACAATGTTAACACTAGAAATAAGGACAAACTACGAGCTCCCTTTCACCGGCTTCATAAGGTTCATAACTCATTTGTTGGGCTTGGTATAACCTTTTATAACAAGCTACCCTCTTCTTTGCTAGATTTGCCTTTTAATGCGTTTAAAACGAAAGTAAAATCCAATCTTTGTTCAAAGGCATACTATTCTATCAACGACTACTTAAATGATAAGAATAGTTGGTCGCTGTGATTAACTCAAGACAATGTTTATGTTCTTTCTCCAGCTTACGTACTGACAAGTTATATGAGTTAATATAATTGTTTATTTTATTTGACTTTTTAAGTCAAGTTATTTTAATTTAACTTCAATTTATTTTTGACAATATCTACTCATCACACTGTTTTTTTATGAGTTGTATTGCAATATGTGGTTAGCTAGTGACCTCGACAATTGATCATATTATTTACTGTTATTAGTAATTAACTCTTTGTTTATTTATTTTACATCGATGGTCCTAGTTTATCATTTATAACTTCCAGTTATATGTAAGCGGGCACGCCCTTTATGCCTGGAGGCTTTTTTATTTAGATATTAAATTCTGTTTACGTTTAGTTTTTTTATTTCGGCCTGAGTATCGATGATTAATTGGTTGAGTTCTCGATGATTTTGTTTGGTATATTGGCGTGTGCTAGCTAACATATGGCTAATAATTTGAATTATGTTTTGTGTTGCGTAATGTAAATTATTTTGAATACTATTATATAAAATCTTTTTTTTTGTTCTTCTAACTGAACAGACAGCTGTGCTGCTGGGGAGTTTGTTGCGTCCTAAAATCTCAAAATCCTTAAGCTAAAAAGTAAAACAATTTTTTTTTTTTTTAATTATTAGGTACCAAGTTATATTTAACAGTTTATATTTAACAAGCAATATTTTCTTAAAAGATAAATGTCCTTCTTACACTATACTTGAAGATAAGCCTCAAGCATTTAAGAAAATATGAAAGTTCTATGTTTACTTAAGTTTTATTTAGTACTTTTTAGTTAATTAAAAGATTGTTTTTAAAAAGATTTTTACTTATATTTTATTTATATTGATATGTCTAATATGTGCCAAAAAATCATTGCTATGTAGCTATAGTAGTGGAAAAATAAAAATATAATTTTTAAATACATAATTTTGGATTTGTTCGAAATTCTATGGAAATCTAAAAATCGCCGTAACTTCGTTTCAAAGTACATCTGCACTTCGGGAGTTCTACTCTGACAATTGAAATAGTTTGTGAGGTAATTTTTCATACTGTGCCATGAGAAGTTCCTGACCTAAGTGCGATAGTGGCGCCCTCATTTTTTCCAAACTCTTTTTTTGCCAAGCTGTACCCTTTTCTTTAAATTCCTATATGCCTATAACGAAAATAGATTAGTAATTCCACTTTTACCTTGAAATGGGTCAATTCTTAGGCTTATTTGCTACGATTTCGACGCCGCCAGCCAACTAGGTGAAAACTAAGTTGTTTTTGAGTACTCCGAATGGAGCTTGGTCATCTTTCGACTAAAGACAACGATCCCGACAGTATAGTGTCCTGGCCTATTCTCTCATTGAATGCATGTGTGTCTTATCTCCTTACTTTATTAGGTAGGTAGGTACTGTATGCTTCCGTTCCCATAATATGTATCAAATTGCCAAATAAATAATGCTGTTTCCAAAATATATTATTGTACATAGTATTTTTATTGTTTAGCAAAACTTTAAACTCAAACTCACATGTCCAGTTAAGTATAACTTGCGTAACATAATTCTCAAAAAACAATACTTAATCATAGCTTCCGGCTTGCTACTTTGAACGGGAAGTACTAAAAATGTTTTTGACGTTCCATTTTGGGTCATGCCGGTTTTGATGTACTCTTTCGGCATACTCAAATGGACTCAGATCGAACTCAACGCTCTGGATAGGAGGGTCCGTACGCTGCTGACTGCATATCGAATGCAACACCCACGGTCATCGGTAATGAGATATATATCAGGATAGCAGGAGATAGCAGGAGAAGTCACCACTGAAGAGTTTGAGAAGATCATAAATGTTAATTCTGATTGGGTTAAACTGGTTAGAGCAGCCCTTGAATATCAAGGTTTTGATCCAAAGGTGATTTTGAGTCAATTATTAAGAAACCGAAAGAGCTATATTGCTCAAAAGAATGCTATAATTCAGTGGGATCTATCCAATGTGGGTGATGATCTTAAATGGACTGATTCTTCTGATGAATGCAACAAGTTTTCCAACAATGAGAGTTTATCAATGGACATAAACTTCATGATCACAGTGTTCTTAGCCAGAAATAATCACATTGGGAAGATAATAAAGAAAGCTAGAGGTGGAGTAGAAGATGTTCTGAATATGTTGAAGGAGAAATATGTCATTAATGATGATGTACATAAAAGTGGCACATCATTAGAATCAAGAGCAATAACTTTGCCAAGGATTGCTGGTGTATTTCCTGGAACCGCAGTAAGAATGTTTCATGAACGATCAGTAAAAGAAATTGTGACCTATGAAATATTCCCAGGAACTGCGAAACCTGATACTCATGCCATAAGTTGTCCTTTGTTGCCATCTGTATGTCCCACAACATTGATATCTGATGGTAAGGGAAATAACTTCCATCCTACAATGATTTGGACAGCCTTAATGGTTGTTGGATTGTGTTGGATTGGATGATATTATCCATCGTAAGGACAAAGAATTAACTCCTCTCATAGAACTCCTGGGATACTATAGAGCTGGACACCAATCAGCAGCTGTGCCTGAGAAGTCCAGGATAGCCATATTCAAAAACATAGGCTTGATTACTACTAAGAAAAATGACAAAAATATTGAAGAAATCACATTGGTTGATACCGCAAAGGCATTAGTGTCTTCTTGTAATGCATCACTAGGGAACATGAGAACTGATGATGAGAATCATGAACTGATGATGAAGGTGGCCAAAACAGGTGATATGACTTTGTTCTGAATAACCATAATTTCTATGGCGATTCTCAGAATTAATTGTATTTTGTGTTTTTTTTGCTTAGGTTAACTTATAATATAGTTATTTAAGTTTGTATTATTAATCTTTTTTATATTGCTAGCTTAGTTTTTAATTTTTTGTAATATTTTATAATCTTAGTTTCTAAACTTAGGAAAAATAAACCTAATTTTAACACTCATTTTTTTTCATTTATTTTTTTAGTTTTAATTGTAACTTTAGATTAAGACCAAAAAAAAAAAAAAAAAATAATTACAAGCTTGGTGCCAGAGTTTCTCTGAGAGATTTTTTCAAAGATATTGGTATCCTCACGGTGGCATCTCAATTCATCTTCGCCAATATCTTATATATTAGGCAAAATATACACTTATACACTAAAAACAGTGATTTTCACAATGTTAACACTAGAAATAAGGACAAACTACGAGCTCCCTTTCACCGGCTTCATAAGGTTCATAACTCATTTGTTGGGCTTGGTATAACCTTTTATAACAAGCTACCCTCTTCTTTGCTAGATTTGCCTTTTAATGCGTTTAAAACGAAAGTAAAATCCAATCTTTGTTCAAAGGCATACTATTCTATCAACGACTACTTAAATGATAAGAATAGTTGGTCGCTGTGATTAACTCAAGACAATGTTTATGTTCTTTCTCCAGCTTACGTACTGACAAGTTATATGAGTTAATATAATTGTTTATTTTATTTGACTTTTTAAGTCAAGTTATTTTAATTTAACTTCAATTTATTTTTGACAATATCTACTCATCACACTGTTTTTTTATGAGTTGTATTGCAATATGTGGTTAGCTAGTGACCTCGACAATTGATCATATTATTTACTGTTATTAGTAATTAACTCTTTGTTTATTTATTTTACATCGATGGTCCTAGTTTATCATTTATAACTTCCAGTTACAACTATATGTAAGCGGGCACGCCCTTTATGCCTGGAGGCTTTTTTATTTAGATATTAAATTCTGTTTACGTTTAGTTTTTTTATTTCGGCCTGAGTATCGATGATTGATTGGTTGAGTTCTCGATGATTTTGTTTGGTATATTGGCGTGTGCTAGCTAACATATGGCTAATAATTTGAATTATGTTTTGTGTTGCGTAATGTAAATTATTTTGAATACTATTATATAAAATCTTTTTTTTTGTTCTTCTAACTGAACAGACAGCTGTGCTGCTGGGGAGTTTGTTGCGTCCTAAAATCTCAAAATCCTTAAGCTAAAAAGTAAAACAATTTTTTTTTTTTAATTATTAGGTACCAAGTTATATTTAACAGTTTATATTTAACAAGCAATATTTTCTTAAAAGATAAATGTCCTTCTTACACTATACTTGAAGATAAGCCTCAAGCATTTAAGAAAATATGAAAGTTCTATGTTTACTTAAGTTTTATTTAGTACTTTTTAGTTAATTAAAAGATTGTTTTTAAAAAGATTTTTACTTATATTTTATTTATATTGATATGTCTAATATGTGCCAAAAAATCATTGCTATGTAGCTATAGTAGTGGAAAAATAAAAATATAATTTTTAAATACATAATTTTGGATTTGTTCGAAATTCTATGGAAATCTAAAAATCGCCGTAACTTCGTTTCAAAGTACATCTGCACTTCGGGAGTTCTACTCTGACAATTGAAATAGTTTGTGAGGTAATTTTTCATACTGTGCCATGAGAAGTTCCTGACCTAAGTGCGATAGTGGCGCCCTCATTTTTTCCAAACTCTTTTTTTGCCAAGCTGTACCCTTTTCTTTAAATTCCTATATGCCTATAACGAAAATAGATTAGTAATTCCACTTTTACCTTGAAATGGGTCAATTCTTAGGCTTATTTGCTACGATTTCGACGCCGCCAGCCAACTAGGTGAAAACTAAGTTGTTTTTGAGTACTCCGAATGGAGCTTGGTCATCTTTCGACTAAAGACAACGATCCCGACAGTATAGTGTCCTGGCCTATTCTCTCATTGAATGCATGTGTGTCTTATCTCCTTACTTTATTAGGTAGGTAGGTACTGTATGCTTCCGTTCCCATAATATGTATCAAATTGCCAAATAAATAATGCTGTTTCCAAAATATATTATTGTACATAGTATTTTTATTGTTTAGCAAAACTTTAAACTCAAACTCACATGTCCAGTTAAGTATAACTTGCGTAACATAATTCTCAAAAAACAATACTTAATCATAGCTTCCGGCTTGCTACTTTGAACGGGAAGTACTAAAAATGTTTTTGACGTTCCATTTTGGGTCATGCCGGTTTTGATGTACTCTTTCGGCATACTCAAATGGACTCAGATCGAACTCAACGCTCTGGATAGGAGGGTCCGTACGCTGCTGACTGCATATCGAATGCAACACCCACGGTCATCGGTAATGAGATATATATCAGGATAGCAGGAGATAGCAGGAGAAGTCACCACTGAAGAGTTTGAGAAGATCATAAATGTTAATTCTGATTGGGTTAAACTGGTTAGAGCAGCCCTTGAATATCAAGGTTTTGATCCAAAGGTGATTTTGAGTCAATTATTAAGAAACCGAAAGAGCTATATTGCTCAAAAGAATGCTATAATTCAGTGGGATCTATCCAATGTGGGTGATGATCTTAAATGGACTGATTCTTCTGATGAATGCAACAAGTTTTCCAACAATGAGAGTTTATCAATGGACATAAACTTCATGATCACAGTGTTCTTAGCCAGAAATAATCACATTGGGAAGATAATAAAGAAAGCTAGAGGTGGAGTAGAAGATGTTCTGAATATGTTGAAGGAGAAATATGTCATTAATGATGATGTACATAAAAGTGGCACATCATTAGAATCAAGAGCAATAACTTTGCCAAGGATTGCTGGTGTATTTCCTGGAACCGCAGTAAGAATGTTTCATGAACGATCAGTAAAAGAAATTGTGACCTATGAAATATTCCCAGGAACTGCGAAACCTGATACTCATGCCATAAGTTGTCCTTTGTTGCCATCTGTATGTCCCACAACATTGATATCTGATGGTAAGGGAAATAACTTCCATCCTACAATGATTTGGACAGCCTTAATGGTTGTTGGATTGTGTTGGATTGGATGATATTATCCATCGTAAGGACAAAGAATTAACTCCTCTCATAGAACTCCTGGGATACTATAGAGCTGGACACCAATCAGCAGCTGTGCCTGAGAAGTCCAGGATAGCCATATTCAAAAACATAGGCTTGATTACTACTAAGAAAAATGACAAAAATATTGAAGAAATCACATTGGTTGATACCGCAAAGGCATTAGTGTCTTCTTGTAATGCATCACTAGGGAACATGAGAACTGATGATGAGAATCATGAACTGATGATGAAGGTGGCCAAAACAGGTGATATGACTTTGTTCTGAATAACCATAATTTCTATGGCGATTCTCAGAATTAATTGTATTTTGTGTTTTTTTTGCTTAGGTTAACTTATAATATAGTTATTTAAGTTTGTATTATTAATCTTTTTTATATTGCTAGCTTAGTTTTTAATTTTTTGTAATATTTTATAATCTTAGTTTCTAAACTTAGGAAAAATAAACCTAATTTTAACACTCATTTTTTTTCATTTATTTTTTTAGTTTTAATTATAACTTTAGATTAAGAGCAAAAAAAAAAAATAAAAAAATTACCAGCTTGGTGCCAGAGTTTCTCTGAGAGATTTTTTCAAAGATATTGGTATCCTCACGGTGGCATCTCAATTCATCTTCGCCAATATCTTATATATTAGGCAAAATATACACTTATACACTAAAAACAGTGATTTTCACAATGTTAACACTAGAAATAAGGACAAACTACGAGCTCCCTTTCACCGGCTTCATAAGGTTCATAACTCATTTGTTGGGCTTGGTATAACCTTTTATAACAAGCTACCCTCTTCTTTGCTAGATTTGCCTTTTAATGCGTTTAAAACGAAAGTAAAATCCAATCTTTGTTCAAAGGCATACTATTCTATCAACGACTACTTAAATGATAAGAATAGTTGGTCGCTGTGATTAACTCAAGACAATGTTTATGTTCTTTCTCCAGCTTACGTACTGACAAGTTATATGAGTTAATATAATTGTTTATTTTATTTGACTTTTTAAGTCAAGTTATTTTAATTTAACTTCAATTTATTTTTGACAATATCTACTCATCACACTGTTTTTTTATGAGTTGTATTGCAATATGTGGTTAGCTAGTGACCTCGACAATTGATCATATTATTTACTGTTATTAGTAATTAACTCTTTGTTTATTTATTTTACATCGATGGTCCTAGTTTATCATTTATAACTTCCAGTTACAACTATATGTAAGCGGGCACGCCCTTTATGCCTGGAGGCTTTTTTATTTAGATATTAAATTCTGTTTACGTTTAGTTTTTTTATTTCGGCCTGAGTATCGATGATTGATTGGTTGAGTTCTCGATGATTTTGTTTGGTATATTGGCGTGTGCTAGCTAACATATGGCTAATAATTTGAATTATGTTTTGTGTTGCGTAATGTAAATTATTTTGAATACTATTATATAGAATCTTTTTTTTTGTTCTTCTAACTGAACAGACAGCTGTGCTGCTGGGGAGTTTGTTGCGTCCTAAAATCTCAAAATCCTTAAGCTAAAAAGTAAAACAATTTTTTTTTTTTAAATTATTAGGTACCAAGTTATATTTAACAAGCAATATTTTCTTAAAAGATAAATGTCCTTCTTACACTATACTTGAAGATAAGCCTCAAGCATTTAAGAAAATATGAAAGTTCTATGTTTACTTAAGTTTTATTTAGTACTTTTTAGTTAATTAATAGATTGTTTTTAAAAAGATTTTTACTTATATTTTATTTATATTGATATGTCTAATATGTGCCAAAAAATCATTGCTATGTAGCTATAGTAGTGGAAAAATAAAAATATAATTTTTAAATACATAATTTTGGATTTGTTCGAAATTCTATGGAAATCTAAAAATCGCCGTAACTTCGTTTCAAAGTACATCTGCACTTCGGGAGTTCTACTCTGACAATTGAAATAGTTTGTGAGGTAATTTTTCATACTGTGCCATGAGAAGTTCCTGACCTAAGTGCGATAGTGGCGCCCTCATTTTTTCCAAACTCTTTTTTTGCCAAGCTGTACCCTTTTCTTTAAATTCCTATATGCCTATAACGAAAATAGATTAGTAATTCCACTTTTACCTTGAAATGGGTCAATTCTTAGGCTTATTTGCTACGATTTCGACGCCGCCAGCCAACTAGGTGAAAACTAAGTTGTTTTTGAGTACTCCGAATGGAGCTTGGTCATCTTTCGACTAAAGACAACGATCCCGACAGTATAGTGTCCTGGCCTATTCTCTCATTGAATGCATGTGTGTCTTATCTCCTTACTTTATTAGGTAGGTAGGTACTGTATGCTTCCGTTCCCATAATATGTATCAAATTGCCAAATAAATAATGCTGTTTCCAAAATATATTATTGTACATAGTATTTTTATTGTTTAGCAAAACTTTAAACTCAAACTCACATGTCCAGTTAAGTATAACTTGCGTAACATAATTCTCAAAAAACAATACTTAATCATAGCTTCCGGCTTGCTACTTTGAACGGGAAGTACTAAAAATGTTTTTGACGTTCCATTTTGGGTCATGCCGGTTTTGATGTACTCTTTCGGCATACTCAAATGGACTCAAATCGAACTCAACGCTCTGGATAGGAGGGTCCGTACGCTGCTGACTGCATATCGAATGCAACACCCACGGTCATCGGTAATGAGATATATATCAGGATAGCAGGAGATAGCAGGAGAAGTCACCACTGAAGAGTTTGAGAAGATCATAAATGTTAATTCTGATTGGGTTAAACTGGTTAGAGCAGCCCTTGAATATCAAGGTTTTGATCCAAAGGTGATTTTGAGTCAATTATTAAGAAACCGAAAGAGCTATATTGCTCAAAAGAATGCTATAATTCAGTGGGATCTATCCAATGTGGGTGATGATCTTAAATGGACTGATTCTTCTGATGAATGCAACAAGTTTTCCAACAATGAGAGTTTATCAATGGACATAAACTTCATGATCACAGTGTTCTTAGCCAGAAATAATCACATTGGGAAGATAATAAAGAAAGCTAGAGGTGGAGTAGAAGATGTTCTGAATATGTTGAAGGAGAAATATGTCATTAATGATGATGTACATAAAAGTGGCACATCATTAGAATCAAGAGCAATAACTTTGCCAAGGATTGCTGGTGTATTTCCGCAGTAAGAACCGCAGTAAGAATGTTTCATGAACGATCAGTAAAAGAAATTGTGACCTATGAAATATTCCTAGGAACTGCGAAACCTGATACTCATGCCATAAGTTGTCCTTTGTTGCCATCTGTATGTCCCACAACATTGATATCTGATGGTAAGGGAAATAACTTCCATCCTACAATGATTTGGACAGCCTTAATGGCTGTTGGATTGTGTTGGATTGGATGATATTATCCATCGTAAGGACAAAGAATTAACTCCTCTCATAGAACTCCTGGGATACTATAGAGCTGGACACCAATCAGCAGCTGTGCCTGAGAAGTCCAGGATAGCCATATTCAAAAACATAGGCTTGATTACTACTAAGAAAAATGACAAAAATATTGAAGAAATCACATTGGTTGATACCGCAAAGGCATTAGTGTCTTCTTGTAATGCATCACTAGGGAACATGAGAACTGATGATGAGAATCATGAACTGATGATGAAGGTGGCCAAAACAGGTGATATGACTTTGTTCTGAATAACCATAATTTCTATGGCGATTCTCAGAATTAATTGTATTTTGTGTTTTTTTTGCTTAGGTTAACTTATAATATAGTTATTTAAGTTTGTATTATTAATCTTTTTTATATTGCTAGCTTAGTTTTTAATTTTTTGTAATATTTTATAATCTTAGTTTCTAAACTTAGGAAAAATAAACCTAATTTTAACACTCATTTTTTTTCATTTATTTTTTTAGTTTTAATTATAACTTTAGATTAACGGCAAAAAAAAAAAAAAAAAAAATTACCAGCTTGGTGCCAGAGTTTCTCTGAGAGATTTTTTCAAAGATATTGGTATCCTCACGGTGGCATCTCAATTCATCTTCGCCAATATCTTATATATTAGGCAAAATATACACTTATACACTAAAAACAGTGATTTTCACAATGTTAACACTAGAAATAAGGACAAACTACGAGCTCCCTTTCACCGGCTTCATAAGGTTCATAACTCATTTGTTGGGCTTGGTATAACCTTTTATAACAAGCTACCCTCTTCTTTGCTAGATTTGCCTTTTAATGCGTTTAAAACGAAAGTAAAATCCAATCTTTGTTCAAAGGCATACTATTCTATCAACGACTACTTAAATGATAAGAATAGTTGGTCGCTGTGATTAACTCAAGACAATGTTTATGTTCTTTCTCCAGCTTACGTACTGACAAGTTATATGAGTTTATATAATTGTTTATTTTATTTGACTTTTTAAGTCAAGTTATTTTAATTTAACTTCAATTTATTTTTGACAATATCTACTCATCACACTGTTTTTTTATGAGTTGTATTGCAATATGTGGTTAGCTAGTGACCTCTTTGTTTATTTATTTTACATCGATGGTCCTAGTTTATCATTTATAACTTCCAGTTACAACTATATGTAAGCGGGCACGCCCTTTATGCCTAGAGGCTTTTTTATTTAGATATTAATTCTGTTTACGTTTAGTTTTTTTTATTTCGGCCTGAGTATCGATGATTTTGTTTGGTATATTGGCGTGTGCTAGCTAACATATGGCTAATAATTTGAATTATGTTTTGTGTTGCGTAATGTAAATTATTTTGAATACTATTATATAGAATCTTTTTTTTTGTTCTTCTAACTGAACAGACAGCTGTGCTGCTGGGGAGTTTGTTGCGCCACTTCTTCTTCCCAGCTAATGCACTAGGAAGTGGTGAAGGGTGGGCGTTTTGGGGGACTGTCTTATGTAATTTTGACGTTCGAAAAGTGCTGATTCTCAGCCTAGTTTGAATAAATGACTTTAGTTTTTTTTTTTTTTTTTTTTATTTATCCCGCGAATGTGTGGAGGTCGTGGTTTCTTAAACGCTAAAACCCTCCACAATCGCGAGATATGCAGTCTCAGGGAATATTTCCTAGAAGCCGACGTTGGGATGCATCGAGATGTGGTCGCGGTGGACAAGGGCCTCACCCCGCTCTCCATGGCTAAAGAGAACTGGCGCAAGCCTGTAGTGCTTGACACTAACGATCGCAAGGAGGTATGGCAAAGTAAGGAACTTCACGGACGCTTTTTCCGGGCCCTACATGGACCCGATGTAGATTTTCTAGCGTCCGTAGCCTGGCTGCGTTTTGATGACCTCTTTGGGGAAAGCGAAGGTTTTGTCTGTGCAATTATGGACGAAGTTATCATGACGAACAATTACCGTAGATTTATTCCGAATGACGGCACGGTTAACATCTGTCGGGCATGCCACCTGTAAGGTATTGTGTCTGCATTTGTGCTTAGTAATGTGGGTATGCGCAAATATTAATAAACCAGTCAGCTATCCAGCTCCGTGTTTCATAGACGTCCCATTTGGCGACGAGAAATTCGAATTCCAATTGCGTGTTAAATTGTTTTTAACAATGCCGATCGGTCGACTAGAACTATTTGTCATTAATTCGAAGCAGTGGCCGTCGTATATTCGCCGTGTCAAACAATACATATTACTTAATGAGATAAAGGATAACTTGTGTGTGCCGTTGTTAATTACGGTTGTGGGTGAAACTACATACTCGTTAATGTGCGATCTATGTGCTCCGGCGGATCCAGAAACGAAGAAATTTGATGAATTGGTACGTTTGGTGACCGATCATCTAGAACCACAGAGATCGGAGATTGCCGAGCGTCACATGTTTCGCTTACGTAGACAGCGTGTTGGGGAATCTATGACGGACTATCTCCAAGATTTAAAACATCTCGCGACCACGTGTAAATTTGGAGCAATGCTAGAAGAAAACCTTCGCGATCAATTTGTTTCGGGACTATCCAATAGCGCGATGCGATCGCGTATTTTTGCCGAGAAAAATATTAAATACAAGGAGGCGGTGGAGCTGGCTCTTGCGTTAGAGGCCGCAGAGAGGCACGCGGAGGTGAGTGCGGCGACTGCCGCCGTAGCCACGACCTCAGGTGCAGGCGGCGACGCGGGCGAAGGCCTGCACAGGACCGACGCGGGTCGAGCACGTGGCGGAGGCGTACATAGGCCGGGGCGCAATCCAGGCGCTAGGGCTGACGGCGCGGCGTCGAGAGGGGGCACCCCTGCGGCGCCGGCGCAGGCCACGTCGACTCAACAGTGCTGGCGGTGTGGAAAGCCGCATCGGCCGGAAAGATGTCGTTACATCAATTACAACTGTGATGAGTGTAACCAACGCGGACATTTAAAAGTGATGTGCAAAGAGGTGCGTGTTAGTGGTCGGTCTGTTAGGAAAAACTACGTAAGTGAAGATAACTCGGGGGATGAGGATTTGTTTAGCATCGAACTGGCGTCTAAAGGTAACAAACCCTACTTTATTAACGTAAACATTGAAAATAATACACGAAGGTGGTCTATATGACTTTAGGGTGATTAAAGAAATGGGTGAAAGGCACAGAAAATGGCACCAAATGAGTTGGCGAGAGAGAGAATTACTACTGTTGCACATCCACTTATGCATACTCATGTGTAACAAGGAACTAATGGCTAAGAAAAGAAAAAGAGGGGAAGACTACAAGACTGATCTAGACAGGCCCGGAACAAGCAAGGGTAGCAGATTGGATATAGAACCTGTTGCAGGGCCATCAACAGTTTAAGAAGAAAAAGACGGTAATAAATCCACATCAGGCACAACAAGCTCTTACGAATCAGATTGGTCAAGAGAAGAGGACTTGCTGATAGAGCTCACCGCCATGGAATCCAATAAAGATTACAGGTTTAGCATGCTCAACTACATGCCGTTGGTGGAGATAACGACAAATCATGTTTCCCAAGAGTGGAGAATAGAACCACCAACCAAAACTTGGGACATAGTGGACAAGAAAAATAAAAAAATCATAATGATAAGGTATGCTGGGACCAAGAGCAGGGCACTGGCAAAATACTATACCTAATAAAATGGGAAGACACGGAGGGCACTTGGGTGGACCTTCCAAACATGCATGCCAAAGGAGAAGAGAAAGTGAGGAGATTTTTAATAAAAAGGAAGATGGTATTAGGGTCAATGGGGATCAACACAGAATTTTTCAAGTTAGAGGAGGGGGGAATACAAGACCTTTTTCCAAGTCCATGGATAAACTCATGTGTGGATAAGTGGATGGAAGATCTCCTAAGGGATCAATTTAAACAGTGGTCTATGGAGGAGCTGTATATAAAGGAACAGGCACCCAAGACCATAACCGCAAAAGCACTGTTGGAGAATTTGGATAGCCTCGCTGAAGGAAAAGACAGGTGTGGGAAACTATTTTACAGAGGGAAAATACTCCCAGTACATCTTGTGCAGAACATTCATATAGAGGAGCCAGAGGATTCATCTTGTATCGACAGAGTCATAAGTTGCATGAAGGAGCAGTTAGAAGGGCTTCAAGAGGTGAAGGAGGAAAACATGCATGAGAGGAGCACTCTAAACTCAGATGTGTTGCCCAATCTGTTGAAGGCCTGGGATTGTTCAAGCAAGTCCACTTTTAATTTTATAAATAATATGAACTGTCTAGGACACAGAAGGATCGAATCCGCTTTAGGAATTGGAGAAAAAAAGAGGACATATAAGGAATATACGAAAGACATGCGACAACCTGAAAACATGGGGATAATAAAATGCAAATACCCAGAGTGGTATGAGGAGGTTGTATGCGGACTTGAAGAAAAACATGATATGTACCTTACACACATCCCCATGGGTGACTTGATCAATACCCCCCCCACAGACGGACCCCAATTGCTATCATAGTATAAAATGCAGTGTCGGATATGACGGAAACAATACTACAGTCCAAGGCTGCGTTGATGACTTCAAAGATGATAAACTTGTACTCAAGGTTAGGAGGAGCTTATGGCCACAGAGTTACGGAGACAAACAAGGATAAGAGGAATATAGCCATTTTCCCCCTAATTTCCCAGATGTCTCTCAACAGTGGCGGGGAGTCGATGAGTAGTGAGCGCCTCCGGCTATGTTCTGGGTTTGTGATCCGTGCACCATCCCACGCGAGGAAGCCTACTGATAGAATAGGGCTCATTACTGTTGAGATGCTGAAAAGAACAAAGGTAGCGGAGGCTTTCTGCTCTGAGCTGAAGGGTACCCTGGTTTATGTGTGTAAGAGTGTCCTAATAGTGGTCCGACAAAACTCGGTAATGAAGGAAGACAGTGCATACAACACTTTTATATCTAATTCAATGTTCATACCAATTAATATGCTAGGAAGCATGACACTGGAGAACCCCAATATCTCCCAATCTGAAAACATGGTGGGGTACATAGCAGATATCACTAACCGCGGTCAAGAGTGGTTTTTGAGTAGATATGTTGAAGGTCTGTGTTTCGCCCTACTTGGTAACTCTAGAGACGAGGGGTATTTTGCTCACATCAGAAAGCTGTTTATGGTTGTTTTCACCTGGAGAATAGGCAAGTCTTCCGCAAGTTTCGACATCTCAAAATTCTGCGAAAAAACAAATGAGTGTCCGGGAGAATCAATCCAACACAATATCTCCGGTTGTTCTCGTCTAGCTAACGAAGAGTACTTACATAGACACAACCTTGTTTGTAGCCAGGATTATCCATCAGCAACTTGCTCTGAAATACAATCTTGTGGAATCAGAAGTGCCGTACTACAGGTATGTGCCCGACCCAGTTCTCAAAAATGAAAATATCACATTGTACTGGGATCGATCCATCATCACTGACAGGACTATTGTTGCCAATAAATCTGACATAGTGGTGGTGACCTGACACCTGACATAACGGTTCCGCATGACGGGAACCTCGTGAAAGCTGAGAAAGATAAACAAATCAATTATCTTGACTTGGCTCACGAGGTTCTCGACATGTGGGATGTGGACTCAGCGATCATTATGCCAATAGTCGTTACAGCCAATGGCCTAATAGCCAAGAGCCTCGACCAACACCTGAGGAGGCTCTCGTTGGGCAGCTGGATCAGGGGCTTGATTCAGAGAGCGGTACATCTGGACACGGCTCGCATTGTTTAGGAGGTTCCTCTCTCTGGGGCCCTGACCACCGGTAGCTTGGACCCTGTTCCCGATACCGGTGGGCTACTATTTTTTATATTTTTTTTTTTTTTTTTATATTTAAAAATATAATTCATATGTACAAAATGAAATAAAGGAGACTATAATAAGCGGCTTATTTCAGATCAAAGGAATTGTAATTGTTGTAATGTAATTTTGCGTATATTATACGACAATATTACTTACTTATTTTTGTGTACACATCAATCAAGCGTGTTTCTTTTTCGAATACCAACTTCCTTAAATTAAGGTAAGTATTTATTTATTTCTTTAACATGACATTGACATATTATTTTGAATTGACCAGTTAATTTCTGCTTGCTTTGCTTGCATTGCATTTCCAAGTTGCGTTTTAGCATCTATTTATAAGTATTTTGTTACGACCATTGCTATTCTACATGGACTGATATCATCCAGACACGATTACTATTTCAGTTCATATAGTATTCTGTTTTACTTTTCGATTTGGATATTATGATGAGGTGTATCAATTTCTTTTTTTTGAGGTACATCGATGTGCAGCGGATTCGCAGACATATCGAGTCAAAGCTGACATTACTCATGCAAGTGACACTCGCTCGATGGTTAGCTAATCAGGTACGCCTCTATACTCCGGTAGTAGCGTAAACCATGCAGTAAAGGTAATATATATTGAGGACTGGTGTTACAATTTAAAAAATACAATGATGTTTGTTATTGTTCCAATCCGCCCACCCAAAACGACCCACTGAACATTATTCCAGCTCCCATTAGATGGATAGCTTGTTACCACTGTTATAATTTATTAAATACTGAAGCTGCTGACAATGAGAGATTGCTAGGTCATACAATGGTCTGCCGTGGATGTGGTATCTCAGTCGGGCTCAGTAACCCAAGAGGCCGACATTTCAGTTGCAGTGGACAGCCCTTTAGCACCCCTTATTTCCAATGATAATAATTATCAGGTAAATTATTTATTACCCGACTACGTTTTTATTATAAGTTGGTTAAAGTGAAAGAAAATGGCAAAATGAATGGGAAAAACTGGAAAGACGAGCGATGGAAACGACGATCACGAAAAATGGGTAAAAACTGAACATAGACATAACATCACGTCAGTGATTCCCGAAGGCTTTGGACGAGGTGAAACTATAGTACCCCCCACATTTCGCTAGTCATCTTATTTAATTTGTAATAAAATGTATTTTAATAGTATTTTTAGGATATGGCAACAATTTATGCATGTCCAAGCCTGTTGGGTTCAAGACACCTGATTCCTGACTCAATCAAGGGAGTTACGATGGAACCGCATCTTTTAGCTTATTTACGTGGTATAGTATCATACAAACCACACTTTTAGTATATTTACCTTATGACACTACTTACTTTTGCACACTTCAAAACATACTTTTACTTATTATAACATGCCTTTGAACTTAACTAAGGCTAAAACTTAGCTAAGGCTTTCGACACAATCTCGTCAGATCTTCTTCTTAAAAAACTAGATGCAGTAGGGATTAAGGGAAAACCACTTGAGTGGTTTCACAGCTATCTCACCAATCGCCGACAATTCGTGAAATCAGGCGAACATTCAAGTGGTCAACTACCTATCAATTTTGGAGTTCCGCAGGGCAGCTTACTAGGCCCAACACTATTTTTAATATATATGAACGACATATTGAACCTCACTCTCTCAAATGCGGAACTTATTTCCTACGCTGACGACACGGTCATCACGTTTCATGCCCGCACCTGGGAAGAGGCTTACAGTCTCGCAGAAGAAGGTTTAACAGCAGTAGCGCAAACACTCAACCACAACCTACTTACTCTCAATTTAAAGAAAACCAAACTCATCACATTTTACAAAACACATTCATCAAGCCCTCCTCGTAACCTAACATTAAAATTCCACACTTGTCAAAACCATCTGAAAATCCCACGGGAAGACTGCTCATGTGAATATATTAACCGGACGTCTTCAATTCGTTACTTAGGGCTTCTTATTGATGAAAACCTATCTTTTAAAGCGCACATTCAACTTCTTTCTGGCCGAGTAAGAAAACTAATACATATAGTTAAAAAATTAAGAGACCGTACTCCAAAAGACATCTTGCGAACGGTTTATTTCGCAATATGCCAGTCCATCATACAATATGGCATATCAATTTGGGGCGGTGCAGGAAAAACGACAATGATTGAGCTCGAAAGAGCTCAGAGAGCTGTTATAAAAGTACTTTTAAAAAAGCAATTTTTTTACCCCACTGACTCTCTGTACAAAGAGTTTCAAGTTCTTCGTGTCCGCCAACTTTTTATCCTCAACGCATGCCTACAAACACACAAAAAAATTAAAACCAGACCAGACTACCACTCATTAACTTCCAAACGCGTCTTCCACATTCCACTTCCAAGAGCCACCTCTCTTCTAGCCAGACGATGTTCCGCGTTCCTACACACTTTTGTATATAACAAGGTCACCAGTATTTTGCCTTCTGACTTAAAAGATCTCACCTTCTCTGCATATAAAAAAGTGATAAAAAAATGGCTCTTAGGTCTTTCATACGACGAATCCGAAAGCTTTCTCATATCATAAGTAACACTCGGAATCTCACTAACACGACAGACACCCCACACACCTACTCACTACACTCCACACGCACATACCCACATCTTTTATTTTTTATTATTTTATTTATTAGTTTTAGTTTTTAGCCTTGAGTCCAAATTCTTATTTTGTATAGCACAATTTAAGTGTTGTTTTTTATTTTGTTCAAAACTAGTTTATGCTCTATTTTTGATCTCATTCAAATTTTAATTTAGTTTTTTTTTATTGTTTGCAATTAATTAACAAATGCCACACAAACAAAAAAAATATGTATCACAACTCAGGTCTCCAAGATACAGGCACCGCCTAGTTTGGGGACCACCGACCACCATGATGAATGTCACCAAAAGTTACAGATAGAATTATTATGTACTAATTTTAAGGTAACAATTGTAACAATGTTTAAATAAATTTATCTTATCTATCTTATAACTATTTTAACATCCAAATCATATTTTTGTAAAAATCTTAGAATATCTTATAATCTGACATTTTAATCACTGTCACCTGTCATATTTGTTCTTCTGTATAACCTGCCATGATAAGGCGGGCCTACACTAACACTAGTCGTTTATGTTACTGGCCATCATACAATTATGAAATAATTTGAATTACGAGTAGTTACTGGCCGACTTGTAATTATGAAGTAATTTGACTTGTATTTGAAATATTCAAAATGTTTAAAAAATGTTCTTCCGCAAAACTGGTATTGCCTTACAATTAATAAAGTCTACGATCTACAGTCTTCAATGGAGTGGTTTTATTATCCGGCGGGCGCCGGGGACCTGCCCATTCCCAGTAGTTTATTAGCCGGTGGGCTCCGGGGACCAGTCCTTATGGAGTGCCTGAGGCATTAGAGGATTCTCTAATGCCTCAGGCACTCCATAAGGAGGTGGCCTCTGATGCTCCGGTGTATGACGCCGTAGCTTCAGTCTCTCGCCCCTCTAGGGCAAGGGGGCCTCCAAAGCAGGAGAACGTCCCTCCGGCGGAGCTACTGGGTGGGAGGATTTCAAGCCCCTCCGTTACTGCCTGCTGCTCCCGGACCTGCTGAGCGTGAGGATCTCACGCTCCTCCGCTACTCCCCTGCTTCGTGTTGCTTCGCTTCGTATTCGTGACTCCAGGCCACTCACTGCTTACCTACACAGCCTGCTGTTCCTGTTACCCTTAGCACCGGGTCGCTGATTCGTCACTTCTACCAGCGTCGACCGTCTTAAGCCGCTACGCCGCTATTCTTATTTTTTATAATGCCTTGTTACCTTTACCTTTTATTACCTACGCTTCATGTCTTATTTTATTTTGGGGGTCTTGAGGATAGAAACCAAAATACGGAAATAAAGATGATTAAAATATATTTTTATCGTCCATTGCCCCACCAGACATGTCCTTTTCGATTTTTGCAAAGAATCTAAAAACACGGGCAACTAATCTTATAATAGATATTTTTATCATCTTTTTGAAACATACAGCACCCAATACCATAGAAGCACACTGCAAAATTATGTCTTTATCAGTATAAAATGGGCTCCAAGCTGGTGCCTAAGAAAATATTATGACGTAAAAGAAACTTATTTTTCAATCTTCACGTCGTCGATTTCTTGAAGATGATGGCACTGTTTACTTTGTGCCACTGATTTACTATTTGCTGTCGGATAAAAGTCAGCATACTAAACAAAGGCAATGTTTAATAATTAAGCCACAAATTAACGAACTTCATGTAAAAAATGGATGTGTTCACAGTAGTGTGTCATCAGTATTTCCATATTGTAAAATAAAAGGATCTTACTATCATTTCGAAAATTCAGTATGAGAGTGAAAGAAAAATTATATTTCGCTGCATCGAGTAATGGTAGATAGATCCAGAACCAGACTATGCTCAGTGGTAGTGTGCGTTACGATTGCTCCGCCAAATTATCTAAACAGATACCATTGCCAAAAAAATTGTCGGAATTTGTCAAAATCGAAAGGAACAAACCAAAAATTTGTCAAATTAGAAATAAAGAAGTTATTTATGGGTTTTAAGTTGGCCGCGCGAACGTAACGTGGAGGATTGCGCGGCCATGGAGATCTCAGCAACTACCCCTACTTGGGTTTAGAGATCTAATTCTTTTTGTCAATATAATTGAAGACTGAATTTCTCAAAAATTTACGACTATTAATATTTTAGGAAATATTCACCTTGGAAGTTATGGCCGCGCAATCCTTTACTTGTTGTTTCTTTATTATTGATTATTTCTTTAAAACTTAAGATTTCATACAGAAAATATGTTACAAGAAGAAAGGACTTAATTTGTCAAAACTAACGAAAGCAATAAATACCTACTACGAAAGTTTAGTTAAAAAGACGAAATCAGTCCAAAACAAAAAGTACGTGGCCGCGCGATCGAAACGTTACTCTGTGCGCTGATATCTCAATATACTCGTATATATTTGCTAGGATTTCGGTGTGAACATCCATTTTACTCAACATATTAACCTCACTAGAATGACATATCGTTTTACCCTCAGAACAGTTTTCAACGCGTGTAATCTCAAAAATGATGTTAACTCATACAATGTTCGAGCAGGGTAACCATAATTTCGATTTGATTTGGGAATCCAAACCTCTTTAACTGGAGACTAGCAATCATATTAAACAACATCTAGCTCAATATGCAATATGTATTATTATTAAATAAAAAACTTGTATAGTTCGATAATTAGATATGTTTATTCATCACAGTTTGCAAAATTAACAAAAATATAAAATAGTTAATTGACTCAGGCGTGACTGTGCGGAAATCCATTACAAAATACAATAGACGACGTATATTTAGTAACCTAATCCGCATAACTGTTCTTAAAGAGTCGTAAAGAACCCTGCTAGGATCGTTAAAGCGCGATTGTTCGCAGCCCCTTCGTCATCGCGCTGATAACAATCCTAACCGAGGTGGGCCTAGCAGTAATCCTATACAGGGTTACTGGGTAAGTCGTACTGAATATTAAAGGATGTCATTATTCAGGTCATTTCTGATGAATTTGATTCTGAAATAAAATGTCCGAAACTTAACCGTTATGTAGATCTTAAATTATGAACATTATTTTTATATTTTTTCCCTCTTTGATGCAAAACTTGCCTATTGCATTGAGACGAGACATGTTCTTTCAACATGATGGCTGCCCAGCGCACTACAGAAGAAGTGTTCGAGCATGGTTGGACGAGAATTACCCAAAATGGATTGGAAGAGGCGGACCCATAGCGAGCCCCGATTTAACGCCGATGAATTTTTATGTGTGGGGTCATATGAAAAGCCTATTATACGACCAAATGACACCGATCGCAAATGTTTTAAGACAAAAAAAAAATTGATGCGGCTGAGGAAATGAGGCGGAACCTACGAACTTGTCGTGAAAAGAAATTTAAGAAAAATTATGAGACTGTAAGAAATATCGGCGGCCATGTGGAACATAAATTATAAAAATATTGCTATTTTAATTTTGTTTTTTTATTTCAAGTAAATCCCACGAAAAGATAGAGACACGAAACAGATTTTACCTTATAAGAATGAGATAACAGATTTATAGGTTTGTCAGGTATCATTTAAGCAAAAATATTTTTTTAAATCATAATTTTGAATATTAGCCTTAGATGACTCGATTCACAATTCTAGCGAATTCACAAAGTTGTTAAAAGATTTTTATGGCATGTGGCACATCATTAGCAAGAGGATAGACTGGAGAATTAATGAGGGAGTTGGAAGATCCCGGTCGCTTTTGTTTTTTTTTGTAGCCATATAAACAGCTGTAACATGTACAGCTTTAATTTAAGTTTTACCTTTGTGAGTGAATTAAAAAAAAACTAGGTGACTAATGTCACTAATTTTGTATTTAAAAGTACTCTTAAACAATACACATCGAAATAAAATTAAAATTCAGAGTCTACGCCTTATATATTTTTTTAAATTTGTATTTGAATGTAAAGTTTGGGTCTTTTTTTAGTAAAACAATAAAAAGTCGATAAAAAAGAATCTATAGGGCATGAGGGGTGTTAAGGGGTCTGAAAGTCTAGCAGGTGACCCCTTCAGTTGACCATTTCAATTTGGCACACGATGCACCAAACATCCTGTATAATAAACATTTACACAAATAACAACTTGGAAGATGCTATTATTTATTATTGGGAGAATAAACGATGCAGAAAATACAATGAATTAGATGAATTTACTTATGCCTTATCAAAAATAGTAACATTTGATTTAAATGGCACACAAATGATGTTGTCACATGATATACCTCAAAATATTATAGTTAAACAAAATATTTATAAATTGTTAGGTGCTATTGAATATATTCCTCCAATCCTTGGAACAATAGGTCAAGAATAAACGATGCAGAAAATACAATGAATTAGATGAATTTACTTATGCCTTATCAAAAATAGTAACATTTGATTTAAATGGCACACAAATGATGTTGTCACATGATTTACCTCAAAATATTATAGTTAAACAAAATATTTATAAATTGTTAGGTGCTATTGAATATATTCCTCCAATCCTTGGAACAATAGGTCACTACAAATGTCATTTTACAAGAACTGCCGAGGCTCACCTGCTCTCGACGCTTGACGTGACTACACGTCGTATCCGGGTTCACAAAAAGTCAATCGTCATCCTGAGGATGCCTCGTTGAGAGGTGAAACACGTGTCGATTTCTTACAGGGTTCTTTAGGACTCTTTAAGAACAGTCAAGCAGATTAATGTGAAATTGTTAAAAAACTAATCTGTGAATTCTCTTAGAAAATAAATTCGATCGCACGTCTACGTACTTTTTATTTTGGACTGATTTCGTCGTTTTACTAAACTTTCGTAGTATAACGGTTTTACCGTATGAAGCTATAAATTTTTAAAGGAATAATCAACAATACAGAAACAACAAGTGAAGGATTGCGCGGCTATAACTTTCAAGGTGAATATTTCGTAAAATATTGATCAAGAGCTTATAATTATTTTTTCGACAATTTTTGACAAATTCATTCTTCAATTGACAAAAAGAATTAGGTAGTTGCTGAGATCTCCATGGCCGCGCAATCCTCCACGTTACGTTCGCGCGGCCAACTTAAAACCCTTATAATTTCTTGATTTCGAATTTGACAAATTTTTGGCTTGTTCCTTTCGATTTTGACAAATTCCGACAATTTTTTTGGCGAAGTAATTTTATTTTAGGACAACTTGGCGGAGCAATCGTAACGCACACCAGTGGTATCACTAGTGTCACCACACTTACGATAATCCCAGGATACCTTTCAATCTGCCAGAAAACTTAAGATAGTGTTGTGGATTTACATTTCTGGACTACGGCTATGAATTAATTAACACAACACATATTCAGTTTCCAAACTCGCACCCTTAGCGACCTCTAGCGCTTCTCTCCACAACGAATGTTTGAAAGTGCGCCACTGACAGTTTGTCCATGTTTTTTTTTAGCGAGACGGCGGCGATACAAGTATTACCGACCTGTCAATAGAGGGCGGTTATTTTGTGAAAACCTCACTATAATTATAATTTTTATCTGAAACTAATTTGGTGAAAAGGTTTAATATGTCGATGAGTATCTCTATCTTGGTCAAATAGTCTCTTTCCAGGGCAAGCACCGAAAATGCTTGGAAGAATAAAAATGCTGGAAGACCATGAAAGATCCTTCCTCTCAAGAGAAGACTCATCGACATGTGTATTCTTCCCATCATCACGTGTGGTTCTCAAACCATGGCCTTTGACAATTCACCAGAGGTCCACGCTCGATGTTTATTTGAGAGCTATTATGGAACGCATTATTCAACTAGCTTCAACTTTCTAAGTAACTGACCGACTATTTGACAATTCAAAAGTGCCTGTAAATGGTTTAATTGAAATAAATGCTTTGAGTTTGAGTTTTGAGATACTTATGGACCGGGTTAAGAATACAACAATCCGTTCCATTACTATGTGTGGGTGCGGCAAACGACATCGCGGCCCAGACGGAGATGGCGGGATGAGCTGGACTCCTTCAATAAAGATTGATCCTTGGCAGCTCTGGACAGAGTGACGTGAAAACAGAGTAGGGAGGCCTTTGCCCAGCAGTGAGACAATAATGGCTAGTAAAAAAAATTGTCGTTATTTGACTTTTCTCCCTTATTCAAAAGTATCTTGAGCAAATCAATGTATACATCCACATTGCTGCAGCAATGAGTTTTGTGTTGCTAGGATCGAGCCATGGAAGTAATAATAGATTTCTTTCATAAAGAGCAACGTGCAACATTTCAAATCTCTCGGAATTCCGACGAACTTGCTCCAACGTGTATATGTTCCAGCACACATGGCTCGTTGGTCTCACTCATGCGTCTATCTACTTTAGTTATAGCGTAATTAAAAGCACAGTTATGCACAAAAAAACTGGGAGTTCGTTTAAATAGTTCATTGACTACCGATTAACTATTTAAAAAGTGTTTCCACCAGAGATGTGCGAGGAAGCTGAGAGGTACGAGAAGGCGTAGTGGACTCTTCTGGTGGTGGAAGATAATTTACTGAACTGGATAACTATAATTATTAGTACGCAGGCGGATGTTCATGTATTATGTCCTTTTTTTCTGGCAAAATGTGTGAAGTATCTATCCATTAGGTCTAAACGAAAGGTTTGTTGACCCTGATATCTTACTTAATAGATGACACATTGATTTAATGACTTCACCCATACCAGTATTATTTTAGTCCAAGAAAAAAGTTTACCTTCAGGCCAGAATGGAAATCGAGTAACAGCCGCGTCTGACGACGTGACGATGTCGTGATGTCTGTTCGGTGAAAAGCCGCCGGCTGAAGGGGCATAACCAGGACCGGGGCTAGGAGACCCGTCTGTAAATAAGAAGACCAACAATATGCTTGAGAAAAAAAAGTCATTATTATCGCATTTGGCAACTTACACGGTTTCAATACAAAGGTTTTACTTTTACAAGATCTTATCTCACAATGGGAAGCGCCGTATAGCAATGAACGTTAATGGGTTCAAATTATGATACCAATAAAATCAGGTATTCCGGCTGCCTGGATCGATACGCCCATTTCATTAAAATCTACAGAAATAAATAGTGCGTATATTAATATTTTGTTCGCGGCTAATATGTAGATCAGTCTACGTTTCAACTATACTAGGTATAACAAAATTGTATTTTTTGTGGTACCTTCAAGAATATATCTTTATCAACATCATTATCGTTCCCAACTAGGTTGGGATCGGCTTTCAGTGTAAAAGGATGCTGATAAATAACACAATTTTATATGAAGACAATACAATTATACTGCCTATCTGTCCGTCACAACACAGTTACTGGATTTTGGACATTGGGTTTCAAGACTGGAACCACCTCCAAGCGCACATCGCTTACGTGCTTTCCGAGGCATGAAAGGGCCTCGATATGTGAAGGACAGTGGCCCATTCATGGTACGACCTAGGCAAGCGAAGACCTGACTTGACCTTCAATTGACCCGTACGGCTGTTTTTATTTAGCCTCGTACCTATCATTATACTTGCAACAATTAACAGAAAAGGGCACTTATTCAGAATAAATAACCAAGCAAAAACATACCTATAGCACTGACTCCAATAGCATTGTAAGAATTCATCGACATCGATTGCATGGGCTGCAAAGGACTCTGAAGCTGAAACAGATAATAATCATAATATCAACAACTAGCTTCTGCCGGAAACTTCGTCCGTGTGAGATTTCGGCACTCGACCCACCACATCGAAATCAAAAATCAATCAAAAGTCATTTATTCAAACTAGGCTGAGAATCAGCACTTTTAGAACGTCAAAATTACATAAGACAGTCCCCCAAAAACGCCCACCCTTCACCACTTCCTAGTGCGTTAGCTGGGAAGAAGAAGTGGCGCAACAAACTCCCCGTCGCATCGCATCACCCGCCCGCGCAATTACTTCGGTTTAGCTTAGCGATCTTTCTGACTTTTTTCTTTTTGCACGGCTCCTAAGTGTCGTAGCGTAATGTTAAGTAAAAAATTGGGCTATCGACTAATACAAAAATATTACTGGTAGTTCCAGAGATTAGCCCATTCAAGCTTTATTATATAAATAACTAGTATAGATCCATGCTTTAGTTCCAAGATCACAAAGCCAAAATGCTAAAATATCATTTTCAAAGTGGTTCCATTTATCCACAACTAACGAGACTAAATATTACTTTCAGAACTTTAACTAAAACAAAAAAATTATGTCAGTAAAGTTGGTTGATAAAAAAAAAATGGTTATTCTTGACACTAAAATGGATTTATGTATTTTGAAAAAAATACTCAGATTTTTGGTGTCGTTGTATTTTAATTTTGCGAATTTATTTTTGCCTGTATTCTGTATTGTTTGCGTATTGCAGCATTCCGCTGCCAAATAGACCTCTTTACACGCGAAAAAGGCCGAACATGTTTTATTCTTAAAATGTTGTTACGACTGACACATTTTTGAATTGGGTTTTTCTAAGCAGAAAAAAAGATTGGCAGTTGTTTGAGGGCAGTCGTCAGTCACCCCCCACTGACCTGAATGGCGTGAATCGATTTTTCCATAAATTTTATTTTAGGCATTAGTTGCCGTTGTATATTTTTTACTTTAGTTATCCTTAATCGCGTATTACATTAACAGTTATCGCCGCTTATAATTTTTTGTGGCCGTAATTTGTTGATGAAGACAGGTTGCATTGCCCTATAGAGGCGTTATAAAATATTGTTCTTGAACACGGATTTTCACGCGAAGTTTACCAGCGTTGGCCATCGCACGTTCTCTCGCGCCGCGTAACTAAAAACAAACATCCCGAATTCACAATTGGCCTGTCGTTCTTTGCTGACAAAGGTACCTACCGTAATTCCTTCAACGTAACTAACCAATAAACCGCAAATCTTATCCTAGGCTGGATCGGCTTCAATTTTTTTAATCCTGTGAATTTATTGTGTTATTTTTTTATTATCTCGTGCCGGGTTCGACCCCAGGGTGACGTTTAGCTCAAATGTGGCATAAACATTTTTCGCTACAAGATGTAAACAATAATTTAAAATGTAAAGGATCGGTAACTTTATCGAAGGTAGCTATTTTCTATAAACACTTACATAACGTCACAGACCAGTGCACCTACTCTTTACCAGTCCTCGGGATAGTTTTATAAAGAGGGGCATTCGTGGCAATCATAAAGCGATCTCAAGGGCTCAAGTTGGACCATAGTTCGACTTAATCTTGCGTAACCGATTTTGACAGATCGTCTATACATTTTCTGTTAAAATCAGCCATTACACGGTTTCTTCCTTTCCCTCTGTTAGGGTGTTAAAAGCCTTTATAGTGTATTTTGCAGCATTCCTCTGCCAAGTTGACCTCTTTATTTGCGAAGAAGGCTTAGCATGTATTTTTTCTTAAAATGATGTTACGCTTGACACATTTTTGAATTATTTTTAATCGAAAGAAAAAAGTCACGTTTTGTTTTTGAAGAAGTCGTCATTCGAGAGTCATTGGTGTCGTGGCAAGCATACGTACTTGTTCAAATATTTTTTTTCCAGACGTTTCGACGCCTTTAACTTTTTAAATCTTATGGTATATTTATAATAGTCTGTTGGTGTTTTTTTTGTGTATCCAGGAAGAAGTTCAATATTTTCTCGTGAGTATTCCAGTTAGTCTATAATCCACCTACGTAATTTTGCCTTTCTATCTGGTCTAAAATAGTATTTGTTTCGGATCCGTACAGAAAAGGCCTCGTTGAGGTTCCTGGTCTACCCGACTTCAACCGAGGCAATAGCGACAGTGGTGCGCAGTCTGCCGCCACCTACCCGTGCGAGATTCCAATTCCACGCCTCCGCGTGGCTCCTCTAGCCATCCTGAGCTAGCAGCGTCGACGGCAGGTCGAGCGCCGTTCTCACCCACTACAGGCAACAAACATCTGCAGCCTTAATTGCCATCACTATTTAAAAAAAAATTATTTGTTCAATATCGCGTTGTATTTTTTTTACCTCTAGCTTCCGTAATTTTAATTTATTCAGTTACTATAATCGGAGATAGGAATAGGTATCTTACCTAGTAAGCACAACGGTTCCTCGCGGCAAATACTCATACGTGATATTTTTTAAAGCACGTGAGCTCAACCAGCCCTGGCCAGAGCTATATCCCCTGGCACCGCGAAATAGTTACAGGAATAATTTTCATATCCCGGTGAACCTGTCGTACTTCAAGGTGCAGCATGTCGCTGCCAAGCCAACCTTTTTTATTTGCCAAGAAGGCTTAACATGTTTTTCTCTTAAAATGTGGTTACGCTTGACACATTTTTGAATATTTTTTTTATCGAATGAAAAGTCGGTTTTGTTTTTTGAGGGAACGACTATTCGAAGCATTGGTGTCGTGTCAAACAGAGCTAGCGGTTGGATTATATTTTTTCCGATTTAACACAATAATTATTTCAGACTTTTGACCTTTTACCGCTAAATCTTTATTGTATTAACTTCATAACATAAAGTCTCATCTGTGTTTTTTTAAATAACCAGGAAGAACTATCTATATTGGTTTCGTGAGTATTCCAGTTTGTAATCCACCCCCCACGTAATATTGCCTTTCTAACCGGGTCTTAATTAGTATTTGTTCTGGATCCGTACAGAAAAGGCCTCGTTGAGGCCCCTGGCTTACCCGTCCCCGGCCGTGGCTGTTGCCAGGGAGGTGCGCAGTCCGCCAGACATATCCATCCGAGCGTGGGTCCAATACCGCGTCTCCGCGTGGTGTCTCCAGCAACGTGGTTCCAATACCGCGTCTCCGCGTGGTGTCACCAGCCAACCGGAAGTCGCTGCGTCGACGACGAATCGGACGCTGTCGCTAAACACTGCAGGCAACACCATCGGCAACCTCATTTGCCAACCATACAAATTTTTTAAATCGCGTTGTAATTTTTTACCGATAACTTTAAATTGTCCATTAGCAAGTCCTAATTTAAATAGTGTGTAAGCCTGCGTATCTTAGCACAACGGTTCTTCGCGTTAAATACCCGTTCGTGATTTTTTTACCTTAACGCAAACGAGCTTCCAGCTCTGGCCAGTGCTAGTACCCCTCGCCCAGCGAAAGTCCTAGAAAAATACCTTACCCGAAGAACCTTTAGATCCACCAAAATAATATTTTTTTTACATCTGAGTTTTAATTTTGTTTTTTTCGTTATCAAACCAATTTAATTATACTTTGTGACTTCAATCTTTCTGTGTTTCATTATTCGTTCTTCACCATCCTGGGTTCGATCCCCAGTGATTTTTTTAATTTAATATAGCGTGATACCATACTTATCGCTATAAAGGGTACAATGCATTTCTTAATAATCGCTCAGTTAACATATTTTTTTTAAAACGCGACACCAAAATTTTTTTTTTTTTACATGTCTGAATTTTAATTTTATTTCTAACCAATTTATTAAAATATACTTTGTGTTTCCAACCTTGGTGTGTTTCATTATTCGTTCTTCATCAACCTGGGTTCGATCCCCAGTGACTGATAAATATAATGTGGCGAATTATCTTTTTTTTATCGCTACAATTTGCATTAATTGATCGATGGGCGGTGAGTTCCGAGGTTAGGATTTTCGAAACCACCACCATACTTCATAAATATCCTGGTGTTGATGCGTTTCTGTACAACTATGTAGGTAAGGAATTGGTAGGTTGCTGTCCTTATTTTTTTGGACTGAGTTGTTTTTTGGACTTATAGGACTTTAGGCTCATATTTATAGCCCGATATTCCTCTTTTTGGACTAATTCTAATTATTTACTTAATGTCCTTCCCATTTTGACCTCAGGCTGTGTTTTTCTTCAGGCTTCAATGCGTTTTGTCTTCTTACCTTCTATCGATATGTCCCTTTTACCATCTATCCTCTCTTTACTTTAGCTTATAGCTCTGTGGATTTCTCTGGAAAGGGAATGTGGTTGGTTTACAAACACTGTATGGGGATCCAATGGAAACTGGAGACTGCCATGGACGATGTATCCGCAGTGCAAATAGTATACCATGCTGTATTTGGGACTCAAAATGAAGATCTTGGAGTATTGCAACAGGTTACAAATGTCAAAACTCCCTGGAAACTACGTTCAGAAATAGCAGATAAGTTTCGCAGCAATGGAAAGACAAACAAGGTGGTATAATATCAAAAATATTTGAGAAGACAATATTAAAAAGACTATATGACTATGTGGACAAGTATAATTTGCCGAGGCGGGAACATTTGGATTCAGGAAAAATAGCACCACATCTTTAGATTGTTTTAATTTAATAAAAATAATAATTGAGGCAATGAATGACAACATACCTGTAGTGGCAATTTTTCTGGACATGAGGCCTTTGACTTCGTTGATCATAAGCTATTACTTAGCAAATTTGATAAATATGGAAA
The DNA here is from genome assembly GCA_916701695.1 of Agrochola macilenta. Lineage (NCBI taxonomy): Eukaryota > Metazoa > Arthropoda > Insecta > Lepidoptera > Noctuidae > Agrochola > Agrochola macilenta. Next base: position 24,808,092 of record OU753552.1, on the reverse strand, counting down.
AAGGGGCAAAACAAATGACTGGCTTAAATCATTCCTAAGTGATAGGCGTCAATGTGTGCAAATATCAAAAGTCATTGAAGGAAACAAAGTAGAATATAAATCTAATTTTAAAACTAATGCAGTAGGAGTACCCTAGGGCAGCGTAGTGGGATCGTTTTTATTTTTGCTATATATTAATGACCTTCCCAATGCAACACGCAACGAAACTATCAAAATAAATTGAAACAAGAAATTAATGAACTAATCAAAGACAATAATTTGACTTAATAACAACAATTTAAAAATCAATATAAATAAAACAATTCAGACTCTTAGTATAAAATATGAAGACAGTATCCTAGAACAAGTAGTAAAGACAAAATTCTTGGGGATAATACACTCATGAACAAATGTGTAATTAACGTAACTGGCCGAAAACATTAGTAAATGCTTTAAAAAAAAAGCAAGTTTTGGAATATTCTTTTTTCGAATTTCATGTTTTTATGTAGGTAGTTATTGCGTAATATTGCATTCTTTCTTACTGCGAAAAAAATTGTCAACTTTTGAATTTGAGTTTAAAATTAGGTTTTGTTAAAAAAATTGCCTTGACTGCCTTGTTTATCGTGTTAAGTGTGAATTGTTACTTCAAATAAACTGAGAATGCCAGATCTAAACGCCACTCAAGTTGCTAGGGCTGTTACTTTATTTGAAACAGGGCACACCTACATGTGGCCCAAAAAATTACGAGTATAATCTGTGGTACACCGAGTTGTCAAGAGGTATCGGCAGACCGGACAGTATACAAGAATCGCAGGACAGGGACGTAAACGGAAAACTGTGGCCAGAGATGACCGGTACATTGTTACTAGCGTGCTTAGAAGCCGGACTTTAACTTCTTCTGAGGTTAGAACCAAGCTTTGCAAGTTCGTGGAGTTACAGTTAGCACAAAAACTGTGAGAAGAAGGCTGCAATCGGCCGGAATAAATTCACACTTGCCTGCCAGAGGCCCACTTTTTGCCACATCCCATCGAGTAGCTCGAGTTAATTTTGCTCGCATTCACGAAATTTGGAATGACGAAGCTTGGAGTCAAGTTCTATTCACAGACGAGTCCAGATTTTGCCTGAAGCCAGATGATGGAAGGATTAAAGTGTGGAGACGCCCAGGAGAGAGGTAAGCTCAGTGCAACATCATTGGAAAAGAGGCATATGGTGGAGGGTCAGTTATGGTATGGGGAGTTATTTGTATGGGGGCACGTACGGAACTCCAGGTTATTGAGAATGGGTCACTAACAGCGGCGCGATATGTAACTGAGATTTTGGAAGAAATTGCAGTGCCATTTGCCCCTTTTATAGGAGATAGATTTGTTTTTATGCTATCTTGCACGCCCCCATACTGCGGATGTTATGGGGTGGCCAGCGCGTTCACCTGACTTAAACCCCATAGAGCATGTATGGGATAAGCTTGGAAGACAAATTAAAAAAAGAAATCCTGCCCCCACAAATTTGAGAGACCTTAAAAAACATTACAAAAAAGAACGGAAGAATGGAACGCAATCTCTCAAGATTTTATCGATAACTTGATTAGGAGTATGCCAAGGAGACCGGAAGCAGTTCGAAGAGCTAGAAGGAGCAACACTAAATACTGATAATAGCCCACGTTATAAGCTTTCCTAAGTATTTATGAAAAATTTAAATAAATTGTTAAGTACAAAAAAAAAACTTTAATATTGTTATTTTTTTCTTGAATTGGTTAACTTTTGTCATTTGATGGTTTGTTTATTGACGTTTGAAATTTTTAATTAAGGAATAATAAACAGAATCCAAATTATCACAAATATCCATGTTATTTTGTCATAATCACACTTTTTTTGCGTTCCTCTAAATAATACGTCGTGAGTGTAGTGTACCAAAACTGTAACTGGAAATCGCATATCAAATTACGTAAGCGATGTGCTAGACAAATTCGTATACGCAATAAAACGTCCGATCAACAGTGTCCGTAGACGCAGCAGTCACTGCATATCACGGATACGTATCGTCTGTGCTATCATATGGTCGGATACTATGGGGCAACTCAGTTGAAGTTTTAATGGCAATTTGGGTACAAAAAAGTGTGTTTGGGCTAGGTATATCTGGCGTCTGGTTTTTGGACAGCTGTAAAACGTTATTTAAAAATCTTCAAATATTACCTTTACCCTGCATGTACATCAAAGCACTACTTATGTATGATAGTAAAACAATATCCGCACTATTTTCGCATGCAATCAGAAGTCAGTCACAAAAAGGCTGCTTGCTGCTAGAAATAGGTATAAACACGAACTAAATGTACCTCAATGTAGATTATTTTTTTTTAGGAGGAATGTTGTAAATGCCAATCAGGTGTATATCAAGTTACCTAATTCACTTAAGGAACTTTCCATCCCCATTTTCAAGAAAAAGCTGACAAGCTGGCTATTGGATAATTGCTTTTATGACATTGACGCATATATGGAATCGTGTAATAATCCAAGATGACATGGACTTCATTTTGAAATTTTATAGTAATGATTACCTAATTATCAAAATACTAATTCATTGGACTTATTGTAAATTACAAATCTTAAAATTAATATTGTACTTAGTAAGAAGACAATTGAATATTTGTATACTTTGTGGTAGAATGTATAGAACTAACAAAAATACTACTATATTCTCACAAATAAATACATTCTGATTCTGATTCTGTAAGTTAAAAACTTTACAATGGCAGAGAATAATATTTAAATACTGGGATGATTGATAAAGAAGTATGGAATCAAACATTTTTATCATTTATCCAGAAACCAAGATGGAACTTGTATGGCTGCATTGAACATAAGATGTTATTTTCTTCGAAAACAAATTTCAGCCCATCGAGAGAAGTTCAGAAACCAAGAAAGATGAGATATTTGTCGTTTTTTAATACAATAATCCACCAAATGAATCAACAAATACTGAAATAGAAAGTGAAGAAGAGCTAAAAGAACACTGTCAAAGAAATAACTACAAATGATTTAGACCAAAATGAAGAATCTGATGGCAATGTGGGAAATGGGAAATACAATCTCCAAGTTAAGATTAGTCTAGAGTACTTGTGTCAATGATAGACACGTTATTCTAGATACGAAGTAACCAGATGTCGAGTCGCAAAAATTACGGATCACGCTTCCAAAGCAGATTTTTTGTATGGATACGACATTGTGTGTTAATACACACGCCTTCAAAGATTGTACGTCTTTTACGATAGGAATGTTTTCCTACGTGAGTGCTAACATTGGACACAAACCTAACTGTTTACAAAACAAAGTCACTCTCGAAGGCAAGAAAAACCATTCCAGGTATTCTGTCTTCCCATATATCTACTTGTAGTTTCTGATTATTCTAAAAAAGAATGTAGTTTCAACATTAACACGTGACATTGAACGCAAATCAGAGTACGAAAGTCGGACAAAATTTCTTTTGCAATATCAATAAACGAACGAAAGGAATGACGTCGAAAAGATTGATAGTGTGTCCCTCTCGCGCAATGTGGCAGTATTCATCTATTAAATTAGTAGTATTTAGTTATATTTTGTGTAGGCACATTAAAAATTTGGAAATGGAAATCGTCTACCTACGGCTGTCAAATTAGACATTAGCTCAAATAATTAATTGTCTTGCTTTGAATATTGTTTTTTAAATATTTAAAAACGTTGTTAATTAAGTCTACCGAAGATTATAATATTCCGACAGAAGCAATAAATAAAGATTGTGTGCGAGCAACACTGTTAAAAATAACACGCAGATTTGACAGAATGAAGACAGAATGAAGAGCCACCATTACAGAATGCCCAGTTTTGACAATTAAAATTAAATTACTTGATTAAAATGAAAAATTTGTTTGATAATGTTAAATATTTCGCAGAAATTTTATCTATCAGTAAAAACACAGCAATAAAAAAAATTACTATATAGAAATGTGCCCCACATTGCAAACAATAACATTTATGTAAGATCCTGAACAGTCTATTAATGTAGGTTTAACTCTTGGTTCATCAACATCTAACGCCGTAAGTGCATTTGTGTTCATAGTTATTTCATCGATAAAGTCGTTTATTGAACAGTCAGAGCGCCAATTTGCGAACATACAGTTTTACTGCTTTTTGATACGCTACTCAAATTTTAATCTCGATTTAATTACTGAAATGAAATTAGCCTCTTAACACGCCATCGGAATTCACAGGAGCATTACAACACTTATGTTTACTATAATAAAATCATTGTTTTAATATGTATTTCCCTTATTAAATCAATGAAAATTTCCCAGAATTCACCATTAAATATCACTTCTCTCTAAAATCGCGGTGTTTCTTCTCAGAGCAGTCAGTTAGGGAACACGAACCTCATCTAGTTTTAAAATAAAATTATTTCTGTGTGTGTACGTGTAATAGTAGATAATACAACGAGTGAAAAAAAAGGGAATTTAATTAATAAAGTTGAATCCCGAGAGCAGCGCAGGATTCTAGATTTCTTGAGCGGAGCGAGGGATACAAGAACAGAGTTTTTTTTTCTTTTTGTCCCGCTGTGTACTCTCCACTGACTGCGAGAAAGTAAATAGTAGTATAGTATTTATATTTATCTGTCGTAGTTGTAGTATTTATATGACTGCCTGGTCTAGTGGTCGCAAGCGCTACTGCTGAGCATGGGGTCCTGACTTAAAAACATAATTGGCGAAATGTCGGTGAACTAAAGGTACACCTCTGCCCAACCCTTCGGTGAAACAAGTCGTGATGTTATGTTATGTATCATATTTTTGGCCTCAACAAATTTTCTACCATAATTAGCTGATTCAGAACGAAATGATTCCGAGTCAAAGTGGTCAAGTAAGTCAGTGGTATTCAGTGTCTCATTTTCGTCACTAGAAGAATTCAAAGAACTCATTATAATTATGTTACTAGATTTTCCAATGACGTTGGCGGGATATAAAAAAAAAAAAAAACATTGTATAGCTTCTAAAGCCGCGTCTCCCCACTAGGGCCGCGTGGCCCGTGAGGCCGAGCCGCGCGGCCCTAGTGGGGACGCGGCTTTAGGAATAGGTCCATCTAACCAGCCAGTAGGTACTTTCAGTACGTTTCATTTATTTTTTGTACATAGTTTGTATAGTTCGTGCTTGTTCCAAATTCAAAATGTTTTTATTCACTTGTGAGTAAAAGAGAGTTTTATTCAATGTTATCGATGAATAAAATGTCCTTTTTCGAGTGGCAATGGTAAGAACGTATTTTTTTAAACCAATTTACAGACATATAATATAACTTTATGTTTGCTTTATTATAAATTTATAATATATTACACATATACTCGTATATATTTTGTTCTTTCTCTTAGAAATAAAAAATAAAACATAGGTAGGACTGAAAAATTTCGGGCTTAGCATACAAACTTTCCCCACTTTTTTTGTTATTGATACTCAAGACACTTACTTACTTTACTTACCACTTTACGTTTACTTTAATAATTGACCAGCGTATTAGCGGCACATGCCAAAAAAAATAAAAATGTTCTGAATCTTTTTACACATAGTTCATTTTTATGATTATTTTTAAGTGACGTCTCTGAGTGCAGCAGTTTAACGATGAATTGTAAATAATCCTTAAAAGTATGTTCCATTATGATTTATAGATTATGTATTTAACTTTTTATTTAATTTAGCGACGCATTAAAATCGTGCCCCTAAAAACTTCACTAAGTACCCGTTTTTACACGTTTTTTCTAGTAAGGTAACACGTAATTGTTATTTTTTTGTCAAGATTGTTAAGGGGACTGGAGCTGGAGGTAAACGAAAGTTTTATAATGTTGAAAATCGGAATTATATATGATATTCTTCAGGCTAAATTCTAGTGAGATAGTGTATTGAAAACATTATACAACGAATTTGATACGATAGAAATATTCACGAATATACCTCTAAAAATGTCTGTTAACGATACATGCAATCATTCTGTTTTTTTGCTAGATTATTCTACAAGCAACATAACGTAATAGTATTGTAATATTTTTCTCCAATCAATAGATTTTTTGTAGATAGATAATTGCTTCAAATATTGCAATAATTACCAGCGTCGTGTCATCGTGCTTCACTTTCTTTTCTATGCAAGTCCGACCTTGCTTTAGCTGTTGTCAGCCTCTTAATAAAGTTCCGAATCAGAAACCTTTTGGAGGTTAGTTTTGTAAACTAAATAATGCCAATCTTTATTATTTACTTAGCTAGGTATTTGTGCCAAGTTTTAAATTTATTAACCTAAGGAATGAGAATTTAAATAGGTACAGTCCGCATCAAAGTTGTTGACCACATTTTAGATTTTCAAAATCGCTGTACACCGTATTCACTATTAGCACTTCACTATACAGCGATTTTGAAAATCTAAATGTGTTCAACAACTTTTGATGCTGACTGTACATCAGGCACATTGATTGTGTTTTTTTTAATTTGCCACGGGGCTGATCTGATTATGTTTATGGAAAATTTTCTTATGGTAAAATTAGCCTATTGCAAATCGTGATTCGAATTCGACGAAAGTGATAAGAGAATTAAAAATATCAAATAGTGTAACATTAATTAATACGAGTATGTAGATAGATATGTTTTCCCACTCCGCGGTTTTATTTGCGCTGTCTGATGCAGTTTTGTTAGATTTTCCGTTATCTACTTAAAGACAACTTAGTCATTGTATGAATAAGAAACCTGATTACGTGACTATGAAACAATTTTATTTTAAGGAAGCCGCCCCTTTTTCGCTGTATTTTTAAACTTGACAAAACTTCAAGCTTTATTTATTATATTTTTAACCTTCCAGAACATAAACATAAAGTTGAAAATTGCATCAAAATCCACTGTGTAATTTAGAAGAGCTAAGCGGTCACACATTCAGACACGAAAAACGACTTTATTTTATACTATTTACTGCAACTCGACTACCCCCGCAATGGCAACATTTCAAAACATCCGAAATTTTTGTGCAATATTAGTGTTTTATACACATTAAACCTACCGGAATAAATGATCTAAAATAAATAATGGTGAAAACCGCATCAAGTCTATTGCATCCTAAGGTCTAAGCGGTCTCACAGGACACGTAGAACAACTAATGAATAATTTCATTACAATACTGAAAGGTAAGGCGTAAATGAGAGAAAAACGTACTTTTGCACTTAATGACCGACCAGTCTGGGTCGGTCATTAAGTGCAAAAAAAAGGTACGTTTTTCTCTCACGTCATTGTATCTGCGGCCACAAAAGTAATTTGGTACGAGAAGAATATGAAGAAAAATTAAGTCGCAATTATTTTGTTACTTGTTAATTACCTGGCCTTGAATTTGATGAGTAGCAAACGGATTGACGGCGACTGGCGACGACTGGTGGGGCAGCGCGCTGTGTGGCGAACACCCGGGTGGACTGCGTCCCATACTTCCGCACGCGCCCGCGTACCCCAGCCCGCTCGGCGACTGCGTTAGCCATGTACTGGAAACGTTTAAACACCACTTAACACATGTTACTCCGAACAGCGAATGCTTAGACGCAACGAGTAATTTTAAACAAAGCTTTTAAGAACGCAAGGCCCTTCTTTGAATCTTAATAAATAGATTAAATCGGTTGGCTCATTGATGGTTGCAGTAATTTTTACAACAAAGTTTTGTAGAAATGTTAGAACTTATAATTTAAAGTCGAGGGCAGAATGCCTTTAATGTGGATTTAGACTGACAAGGCGCTGGAGGTATAAAACGTTTTTCTATCTACAGATTTGCCGACATTTGCAATTAGCATGAAACCAAACATTTCAAGTCCTACTAAAAATACATATCTATTATATTCGTAAGCGTTAGTTACAAAAAAATTCAAGGCAGAGAATAAAACAAAACTGGGAACGAGAATCTTCGCGTCTAAAGCAGGTCTGCGAGCTACCCTTTTACAAAAAATCTGTTACAAATAGTCGATTATTTTGTTCAGTGACTCCAGCACTTACAAAATAATTTTGGAAGAACGTCCATATCAAAATAAAATTGCATATTAGGAAAACCAGCCAACTAATCAAAGGGAGCTGTGAAAAGGTAGCCTCATCAAAGACAACATAATTATGTGCGAGTAAGAGCCAACAGTATATGGACAACCATAATATTCATTAATAAATGCACACACTACAATGTGTTAAACAGCAAATTGGCTAAAAGCCTTTTTATAATAAATAAAAAACATACTGAAAAAGGGGGACCTTTTATGTATAAAAGGCTCCCCTTTATTTTTTATATAAAAAGCCTTTCGTCAAATTTGTTATTTAACAAAGTGTGTGTGTATTAATTAATATTATGGTTGTCCATATACTGTTTGCTCGCACAAGTACTTTTTTGTATATAAAATGCTCCCCTTTTTCTTCTATGATCTTTTTTCACTTGCATACCTACACGCTTTACATTTTAATATTTTTTAACAAACACGCTGTGTGCCCGATTTCTCATCGGCAAAAATGACGAACTTCCATAAAAAACTTTGATCCCCTATTAACCCAGTGGTGTAGGATTATGGGATAAATTTTCAAAAATCCCTTCATTTAATTTAATATACTTATAAAGTAGACAAGCCATGTGCCTGCCCTACCCCTATGTATTTTCCCATCGGCATAAATTACGAACCTCCATACTAACTTTCACCCCCTATTTATTCTCTTTAGGGGTTATATTTTCCTAAATTGTAGAAGGTCTTGTTCTAATAGAAAGCGATCGTTGCGCGAATACGCGATCGTAGCGATCGTTCTTGTTCGAGCGATATCGGAAGTCGTGGCCTCTGTTGTGTTTTATTAGGACAAGGCCGAAAATAAGCCAGCGATAGCTTAGCGTTGGGTTCTTATTATCTTGAAAAAACAACATCTTCCCCACTCCAATGGAAATTAGCCGAATTGTAAAGTTATATCCAGGGTCAGATGGCATCACCAGAGTCGCCGACGTAACCACATCCACGGGCGTTCATTCGCGAGAAGATAATAAAATTAAAATTTGCGTGATACCGGCACCGGTGTGCATTGCAAAAACACACGCACCTCTTTAGTCGTTACGCATAAAGAAGAATAATAGAAGAAAAATAACACTTTGAAACGAACACTGAGTGATAACTGATAACGGTACTAAACGGGTTTTTTCCATATACATTTAGATTGCTGTGATCATCAACAAAAATGACCCTTATTACCCTCGTATGTAAATAATTATTACAGGTAATCCATGATAATATCTATTTGAACTAAAACCTTAATTAATATTTCCATTTGTTGACACGACACATCCACTTTGCCTTTATAATATAACGCAGCTCCTTAAAACCTAAGAAGATTTATTATCTTTGTAATGAAAACCTTGAACAGTCTCTAAAGTCGCCGCGTAGCATGGACAGAGATAAAGCGAACAAACTCCGCCCATGTTACCTGCCTTCGACCAATAGCCTATCAACAATTGTCTCCCATTATTGTTATCCATTATTATTTCTTGCCTGTCTTGCCCATCAACTTCATTACCTCTAATTCTATGGGTACCTACCAACAAATACTCACACAATACACGCAAGATTATGTCACTATTAAAACATGTATTTACAATAAGATTTAAATTCTTAGAAGTGTTTAAGATCACGAGGTTGTTGTCGTACGGAATGTAGACTGGGATCATTGTGCTGATTGACATTCTAAAATACTGCACGGCTAACTACTCTTTTTGATAACTAGAACATGTAATTTTTATGTACCTATTTCTTTCAATCAGGCCCTTATTTTTTATTTACGCAGTGGATAATCTGAACGAGGCAGCAAAAACAGCAACCGCAAGGCTTGTAGCTATTCGAAAATATTTTTTTAGTAGTTCATAACCTTTGAAGGCATTGTGGCATTTTGTTGGACGCATTCGGTTCTTATAATAAATACATTCTAGATACTACTACTTCAATCTTAGCTTGCACAATACACTATAATAATAAGTATAATGTGTGTATTTAAACGTAGTTATCTCGGTATAAAGTAGTTGATATCAAATCGGGCAATACTTATGATATCTCTCTCATGTGTTATATAAGATACACTATTTATCAAAAGGACAAACACGTTTGATAAACTGTCAAAAGTTCGGATTTTCAACCAATTAAATAAGTATCTCGCCACTTATCAACCGTATTCTCGTACATTGTTTATTATATTCAGGTTTACCTACTATCCGTCTTATCACCACTATTGTCATTAAGGTCAAAGTTAGATACACCTGAATGTATTATTCAATGTTATTATGACATTCATTGATAACTGTCTAATTGAAATAGTCAAGGAAATCGGAAATAAAATTCTTTAGCAACATATCAGTAAATTATTAGCATTTGTTTTGTAAACACTAGTATGAGAAACGTAAATATTTATTATAATTAATATGTAATAATAATGTCATAGTGTTAACTTGCCCGTTTGAATTATAACATTTATAACATATGCGATGTGAATAATTTTCAATATAAATGTTGATACATTTATGTCAATCAACTCGGCCTATCGCAGTCTACTGCTGGACGTAGGCCTCTCCCACGTAACGCCACGATACCTGGTCCTCCGCCTTTCGCATCCTTTCTGTCCCAGACTCCTTTTTAAGCTCGTCGGTCCTTCTAGCTGGGGGCGGGGGGCGTCCCACGCTATGCTTGCCGATACGCGGTCTCATCAGAACTCGTTTGGTCCACCGGCTATCGGTCCTTTGACAAACATGGCCAGCCTACTTACTGCCACCAAGCGTTGTGTAGGTAACAGGGTAACTCCAGTTTCGAATTTTATCCTTCATAGAAACTCCTAGCATATCTCGCTTGATAGCGCACTGAGTGACCTCGAGTTTTGTGTATATACTCGTATTTGGCATGATATTTATATTTTTGACATTTGTAAGTTTGTAACGGTAGAATTTGAATGAAATTGTTTTTTTTTTTGCCATATTTATATGGCATATTTATATATAACAGTGGAATTTCAAACAATATGAAATAATTCGTTTTTAAACCTATCGGTATGTATTCTGAATTTTCTATTCTATATAGGTAACTAGCACTTCGCCCCCGTCTTCGTCCGTGTGGTTAATTTGGTACTTTCCCTAACGAAGTTCAATACCCACCTCAACGAAAAGATTATACAAATATAAAGGATTGATTTTGAAACTTTAGTTAATTCCCTAAATAAGTACTTGCGCCAAGTTTCAAGTTTTCATACATACTGTACCTATTCCCCCTTTACACACCCCAACAGGGATTTATCTTTGAATAATCGATTGGTATGTTTCCATTATTTGGCTTCAAGACAAAAGTTGGGGAGATAAACGCGTCTAAAGTCACATTTTTTTACTTTTTCGTACTAACTTTCAACATCCCTCCACCCCTTATGAAGGGTAGTTTTGGAAAATTACCATTGCGATCTTTATTATTTACATAAAAAGTATATACACGGTATTTGTGCCAAGTTTTAAGTTTCTAAACCGAAGGAATAAGATCTTTCATAAAAACTGTATTCTCCTGTTTACCCCTTTTTATTTAAGATTCTAAAGTCACATTTTTTTACTTTTTCGTACTAAATTTCAACATCCCTCCACCCCTTATGAAGGGTAGTTTTGGAAAATTACCATTGCGATCTTTATTATTTACATAAAAAGTATATACACGGTATTTGTGCCAAGTTTTAAGTTTCTAAACCGAAGGAATAAGATCTTTCATAAAAACTGTATTCTCCTGTTTACCCCTTTTTATTTAAGATTAGGGGTCGATTTTCGAAAAATCCAAAATCACGTAATTCTTCATTTTGTCAAGATTATTAATCAGACCGCGCGTTAAGATTCTATCATACAAACTATAACACCCCGTGAATCCCCTTTGGGCCGGTAGTATTGACATCTAATAATGTCAAACTTTATTATTTAGTTTGGTACTCATTGGTCTCAAGTTTCAACTCAAACCCAAAGAATAAGATTTTTCATAAAAACGTATTCTTCCCTTTTCACCCCCTTAGGGGTAAAGTTTCGTAAAATTCTTTCTTGGTACACAGTTTCGTTTTAAACTACAACCACTGCACAAAATTCAAGTTTCTATTTCGGTTTGGGCTGTTCGAGAGTCTTTCCGAACATTCACTATTCTTAAATATAAGGTGGCCAATACAGGACCATAAACTTAACTTTAAATAAACATTATTTTTATTACAAATGAAAATTATCAGATATTTCTCATAATTATATGACACAGACTAGGCGGCAATTTTGTATGAAAAACAATATCCGCAACTTTGTGCTGGTTTAAAATGATCGCTTTTGATCGTGTTTTTCAGCATATTTTCGCATATTTTCTTCACTTAGAACTTCGAACCAAAGGAAAGCTACTTAGACACCTGGTAAATCCTGATCCTGCTACAACTACAACGGCCAAACAGAAGAAAGTTACTGGTTTTACAAAAAATCTACAACGCTTTGAACAGCTTTTTACAATTAGTGGTTTATGGTCGAGAGATGGGAAAACTTCCAATATACTTAAAAAAATCGCTAACTCCATATCAACCCAGTTACCTTCGGGGGGGGGGTTCACCAAGGAAAGCAACCAATTACTAATCATTCTATATAACTGTCAAATCTTCAAACCACAGGGTCACAGTGTTAAATTGTTAATGAAACCTACTTATAAATATAATAAACATCGATTTAACGACAATTCCAATTTGCTAAGATAGTTTGGGCATGCGCTCATAAACATGCAGACTTTAGACGTTAATTACTTTTTACGACACTTTTCCTAATTCCGTTTCATAAATATTAAATCTATTTTTATTAATCGTAAGACGGCTCTGAATCGAATTATTTCGTATCTAACCCACGAAAAAAGAAGTTTGAACTGATAGTAATACTCGTAGTTACCTAAATTTAAAGGTAAAAAGAATGGAAACTCACGTGTCATATCGAGGGTATGAAGGTGGATGGTACGGCGAACCGGACCCGAAATAATTCCTGGCCCCGAGGGGCAGGGGCTGCATGTGAGGAGGTACGTGTTGACCGACGTGTGCCATGCCGTGATACCCGTCTCCGAACAATGTTTTGGAGTAAGGGGTAGCTCGAAATGGCCTCTTCATCCTCCGCCGTCGCCTGAAGTTCCCATTTTCGAACATCTCGCCGCATTGAGGATCTACAACAATACTACGCTCACCACCCAAGAGTCTATAAACATGGGAGCAGGAATACATCGCAAGCAATTCGCTTTCTAAGGTATGAAATATGAGATGATGGTGAATGATCGCGTAGCTGTCAGCAGTCATTCGCATTGCGTTAATGCAAACAGAACACTCAAAAGAGATAAAGGCAGTTTTTGTTTAAGAACAATCTTGGTGGTATTTCAATTTTCAATGTAAATTAACAATTGTACATGAAAATTGATACAGTTAAAAATCATAATAATTTGCAACTTCAAAGTAAGGAGTAACTTACCAAGGGTCCAATAATTTCCCTTACGCTCACCACCACCTTCTCTTGGTACTTTTATGAAACATTCGTTTAGACTTAAATTATGCCGAATTGAATTCTGCCACCCTTTCTTATTCTTCTCGAAAAATGGAAATTCCTTAGTGATATAAGCGTAAATTTCACTAAGCGTAGCGCGTTTCGTTTGGCTGTTTTGTATTGCCATCGTGATGAGGGCCACGTAAGAATAGGGAGGCTTCGTAAGCGCTTGCGACGTCGGCGTGGTGGACTGCGGCTTCATTTCAGAGTTACCTGGGCTTGCTGGTGTCGTTGACTTAGATTTACTCTTTGTTTCAGTATTGCTAGAACAATAACAGACATTATTATTATTTATATCATTAAATTCCGACAATCACGCATTTAGGAAGCAAGTAGAAAAAAAGTAAATTCATCTTACTTACGACTTGACAATATTACACAAGTCTTGTTGTAAGGTATATTTTGCGCTCGAAGGAAAAAATATTGATTTTACAAGTAATTTAATGATAAATTCAATATCAAACCAACCTGTTGTTAGAATTGTTATCGTCTCTAGGAAGTGATGGTAATGAAAGGGTTTGGTACACTCGCGATAGCTCTTCTTCCCCTTTGACACTTTGGGAATTCGCTGCATCCGCGTTGCTTTCCTGGAGGCATATTCTATTGTCGTACGGTGAACCTAAACAACAAGAAAAACGAACATTCAGAAATTGGTTTAACTAATCCCAATAATTAGGGTCAAAACAATATTTGGCAATAATATTTGAGAGCCTGCTAAATAACAAGAGTATAAATAACACTTCAATTTATATTTTCAGTGCTGATTTGATCAAATATACTCGTATTATAGAACAATCACTCAGTCCCTGAAATGCACTATGAACTATCATCATTCAGAAACAAAACCATTCGTGCAACTGCAACAAGATGATAATACAAACCTACTTTTTACACGACTTCGAAAAAAGAAGAGGTTATATGTTCATCTGTATATATTTTGTTTTTTTATTAATGTTCATCGATATTTTCGTCAATTATGGACCGATTTTGAAAATTATTTTTTTCATTTGGTAGAAGAAGCTTGCGCGGTGGTCCCATATAAATTTTATAGTGGTTTTTCGAGTTAGCTTCATTAATACGTATTTAATCCACTTTGTATATATATCTTGATGATGTTATAATAGTTACTGTCTCTGTTGTTTACACAGCAAGTAGTGGTATCATAGGTGTGGGGTACGTACCCATTATTAAAACCGAAAAATAAAAATACGTTATTACAAAAAAAAAACGACTTCCAAAACAAACACTACGAAGCGAAAAATAACTTTAATTTCGGAAGTCGGTGGCAAAAAACTAAAATACAGATCCAAAGACACCTATTTCGCCCCGAATCATGCAGGTCTTTATGGGAAAGTGTCACGTATTTGCAGGCCATCGGCTTCCTACGACGTGTTTGTTTTGAAAGTCGTTTTTATTTGTAATTTATTTAATTATTTAAATTTAACCTAAGGTTTAGGTCCCTGCCCTTGATGTTTTTTTTTTAGTTCAGTAGGTATTAATGACACAAATGACTCTTGTTATAGTCCGTTCAATAATTTGAAATATTTGTTGTTCATTAATTTGTAAATTAGGTACTTATTTATTATTTTAGCTCTGTATGAAAATAAACGCTTCCTTGCAAACTATACATCGAATTCATTTTTTAATCCTTCTGGGTTATAATGTATTAACGACTAGGTTTTGCCCGTGGTTTAGGAAATTATCACACGGGGACGGGACGTACTTACTACCAGGATAAAAAGTATCCTGTGGCCTATTCCAGGTCATGTCATACCGGGTCTTACCTATGCCAAACATTGAAATCCGTTCAGCCATGAAGGCTCGAAAAGTTTACAGACAGAATCGATAATTATCTAAAATCATTCCTTAAAAAGCCAGCCAATGTGCACAATGCCTAATTGCTTCTACAAATGTGCAACAAAAGTTCTGTTTGAAGTACATACAATATACATTATTGTTATTATGTTGTAACATTTAACACTTGAGATTTAGCCAATCTTACGCGTACGTGCCTCCCGATACGGGTTTCTTGGAATTCGTCGCTTAACGTTGTAGGTAGCTAAACATGCACACAACATACTTTTATAGGTACTACACGTGGCCATGGTAACATTGGTAACTAAGCTACTTATCCGATTATTTTATGAATAAAAAAATGTAAGCCTCAGAAGTATAAATTAGGAATTAGGTGCCTCTGAAACAGGAATTACAATAACATTTTTGGTATCCAAAAATTTTGGAATTATGGATATGTGTGAAAAATTATAATTTAAAATACTTATAAACATTCCTAAAATAAGCAAAATAAAAAGGTATGATTTCCACACTTGCGCGTGTAGAAGAATGCGTCAGACAGACGCCGCACGCCGATGTAGTTGCATATCGGATTCGAGCCGAGCCGCGAACACCGCAAGGTATTGTGTCGCTTATAGAACAATGCGTCGTATTTATAAAACATTAAAAGCCGGCGTATCGTTCGTGAAATTAATAACAAATAACAATTGTGAAACGTTAGTTCGGGAGCAGTGCGAATTACCCATGCCGTTGAATAACTGACTTCTGAATGTTCAACGAGTTGTGGGACTCATCTAGTCTACAAAGCAATAAAAGAGTCTGTACCAACCAGCATCTAAATTATATCCAATAGCACTCGTTTAATATTAATGTAACATATAAAGCAAAGCGCTGTTAAAACCAGGACGCGCCGACTATTACACATTTTCATTCATTGTATGACATTTTCTGTTAGCTCGTTTTTATGTAATTTTCCCAAATATTATGTCTACTTATTCAATTACTTGTAGTTATTAACGAGATCTCAAGATCAAACTTTTATTAACAACGTTATGTTTTTTATTGTAGACTGTACTCGCCATGGCCCACAGTTCCGTTCGTGTGGATTTTTGTAATGTAGTCTGCGTACGTACTAAAACTTAGCCAGACTCGGGTCTAAGCAAATTAGACAGCCGACTTGAAACAATGCAGACCAGACAAGTTCGAGTCCAGTCTATATACGAAGCAAGCCTGGGAGACTTACGGCTCCAACATCGCACACCGTAAATGTAGCATCAGGCAACACCCCTCAATCCTCTGTAGTGCGTCCAACCTGGGGCTGCAGTCTCTACACAGATAGCGACGGCTTTTCGACGGTCGCCGTCGGCGGTCGACGGCTTTTCGGCTTTTCGACGGTCGCAAAGCGATCGCTATCTATGTCGCAACTGCAGCCCCAGGTAACTTTATTCTGCACCGATAACTTTTAGACAGTCGTTCTGAAGAAAGCTGCTACAAAAAATTACGCATAGCTATTCATAACACTCATTCAACATTTGCACAAATAAGACGAAAACAGTGCTAATATCATTGTTGTAGTGGATTACGTACCTAAAATGCACACAGATGGCTTATCGCCACACCTGTAGAGTTGTGGTGCATATCGCCACACCTGTAGAGTTGTGGTGCATATTGCATAATGTCGATAGATGTTTTAATTTCTTTGGTTTTCTTTGTCTGTGTTTTTTTCTCTTTTACATTATGCTAGTAAACGCACACATAGCTGACGTATCCCGTCACAATGGTTCTGACTGAATCATTTCGATACCAGATCACCTTGTGCAGGAGGTAACTAACACACCGACCACTGAACGTTCCGTTTTCCTGGGGTGATGTTTTCAGTGATACGTCAGCTATGTTTTCAACCACTTTTGTAATAGCGTAGCTGTGATTTTCGATGTATACCCACAAAGATGCAGCTATGAGGAGCAATCATATAATTATCGAAAAAAAAACAAAAACATTCCCCATCTTTGACTAGTTGTATCTTCGCAACTATTAGACCTGGAGTGCTTGGGTTGGACTCGAATTTAGCTTGCTTCCCAAAAATATCGATCAAAGATTCCTAAAAACGCGTCCTTAATAGTGTCCGTGTGAATTCAGAATTGCTCATGTAAGCATGTGCAATTCTGGATTATGTTCACATAGCTGTTACTTGGAAGTCACAAATAATAAACTAGGACCATCGAAGTACAATACACAAACAGTTAATTATTCATAGCAATGACAATACTATTTTTTAGCAAGACGACCAGTCACCACAAGCAGTACCCGTTCACGACAAAACGAAAAGATCAGCCATTACCCCTCGCCATAAATTTGAGGGAAGGAGGCAATCCGACCGCCGACGCATCCACAAGCAGTGACATCTAAGGGAGCATGCCAAACTTGCTGCCGGTTACTCATAATTTTACGGTTGCGCTATAACTTTGTCATGTCCGTCTGTCCGATGACACCGCTATTTTACTCCGGAGACTATTGGCATTGGAAAGAAGGTGTAGTACAAAATAACAAACAATGGTGTAACTAACAAAAATAATATATAGGGGTGGCACCTCCCCATACTTAATGTAACCGAGGGATGAAAAAAGAATTCAATGCACATAAGCGTGTGGGGGGGGTATCGTTGGGTCCCATAATTACAAATATGTTAATGAAGATATGGGATTTTTACATATTAAGTTCGGCCCATGAGTTATTATTTTTAACAATTCCTTGATTTTTCATTATTTTTAGATTTAATTGGTTTATTACTAAGAAGTCTCGGGTGTATTTCATCGGGAATATAAATAAATTAAGCTACAAACTGAGGCGAGGTCAGAATAGTTTGTAAAGAGGGGGAGATAAGAGGGGGGGCATTATAATTTCGATTCAAATACAGACACAAAAGTACTTCTCATACTTTGCAAATCTCAACGTAGTAGACGACTGTACGTTTTATTAAGTTTGTTCTACGAACCTACTTTCGTGCGAATCGACTAGGCAAACACTTATTGAAATTAGTGATCTGCCCACTTCGGGCGACTTCTAAGCTCGACTCCTAAGCCGAGATATGAACCCGTTCTCATCTCTATTGAATACTCCTCCCTTCAGTTCGTGTCATGTCATCGAATAAGTTCTGTTAAAAAAATAATTGTACTGACGCTACCGGACAAATGTTTTCTTTTACGCTATCAGAATATAATGGAATTTTATATTTACTTTAAACTTATCATTTATCGAAACTCATGCAATTTTTTTTCATATTTAATGTTCTGGCCATAAAAAGCTTTCTGGGATCATTCACATCGGCTTTTTGAAAAAGTCAAAATAATAACCAGATCGTATTATGCCGCAACTAGAGAATACAATCCCGGGATCCCGAAACCCGGTATCCCGGGATGCCGCCTGTTTTCTGACCCCGAAAATCCTGGGACTGAACTAGGCTAATCTCGGGATTTTCGGGATTGCCACAAACAGGCCTCGTTGGCATTCCGTAGTTTGTTGCGCCTTGACAATGACCTTGCCTAGAATATATTAATAGACCAGTCACTTTACTCTAGAGCTACCTAAAACTAGAAGCTAAAAGGCTGGAAAAAATGGTATATAATAGCATTTATTACATAACGACAAAAAAAACAACCCTTAGATACGCCGTACGATACGTACTACTAAATTAATCGGGGTTGGCAAATAGTATTAGACGTGAAATGAGCCTGTTTGAAAATAGAGGAGTTCGTGGATATTACTTAGAAACAGCATATTATAATGATCTATTGTCTATTCATCCAACCAGTGTCGAACCTAACTAAGCGTGTGTTTTCAGCTGTTGCTTATGTTGGCAATAACTACGAGGCAGGCTTAGAAGTCAAACATTGGATGCTTTGATATTTCTGCGATTGTATTTTCGAATATCCAAATAGATATTTTGTCTTTTTTACTTTTTTAGTGATTTGTTGTGCAACAATATAAAAAAAAAAAAAAAAAAATACTTAAGTTTTTTTTTCATTTGAGCCCAATTTGAAACTACATACTCTAATCCCGAGATAGCCCCGGGATCCCGGGATTACGCATCAAAAATCCCGTAATCTCGGGATGAAAAACATGCTCGAGATTGTATTCTCTAGCCGCAACCAATACTTACACGAGTATGTATCAGAAATGGCCCCGTGCGACTTTTACTTCATCGCGAATATCAAGTAATAGCTTTGTGGACAAAGATTATCATCAAAATATCTGAAAAGACAAGAGATAAAGGCACAACATTATGGGTTGCTGAAGTTGGATTGTCGTAAGTGTATACCTTTTTTTTTTTTTTTTAATTATGGGTGGTAAATCATCAAATGACTCCTCCCGCTCTGGGCGGAGCGAGAGGGAGTGTCAGACTTTTACTGACTAAAACCCACCCGTGTTCCTTCCGTTGCCTGTGTGCCTGGGCCGCGATATCCCTTTCGGACAAACTCGCAACCCCAGCAGACATTGGCCCTTACGGACCACGTCAGTTGGTGCTGACTTCTCTTTGAGGCGCGCGTGGAACACAACGCGCCGTCGACCCGGGCCTGGTCCTAATCGGACGGCGAGCTACCCATTGCCCACCGTCCGCAAGCCCGCGCCTACGGTGGCCGGAAGTCGGCTCGCGACTCCCGACGCCCGGGGCGTCTCCTGCGGCGACTAGGGGCGCGAGGGCGCGCATCTTGCATTTCCCTCGCGCGCTCCGCCTCCTCCTTCGCGAGCATTACTGCTTCGCAAAAGGAAGTGACGGCTTCCCATGCACTCTCGCTCCGGACCATGGCCTGAACCAGGGCCGGACGCGAGAGATCGCCGCTGCCGATCGCCTCCGTGAGGACACGAGAAGTGTATACCTAGAGTTAAAAGAAGACTAAGACCATACTAGAAAAACATTTTATTCTTCTCAAAGTTTGGCCATTGAAATTCGGTACCGTTGGGCTTAACGATGTAAGAGACAGGTCTGGTGTAATATTGGAGGCCTATAATATGTCATACCAATCGCTGGCTTTCAAAAATATAAACAACCGGCTAAGCAGCTATGGAGTTTTTCGTCCATGTTTCTCCAGACAAAACTACCTTTTGGAAGTGGCAACTGGAATCAATTCTATTTCTTGTAAATGTTGACGAACAAAAGAGCGTTACCTAGTCGAAATAAATAATTTAACTTTGGCTTTACACAGGGTTCCGTAGTCGGGATGACTATTGACGCATGCACAGTAATGATTTTATCGATCGCAAAAATAAGTTGAAAAACTATGAAAACAAAAACAAAGACAATTAAAAAGAAAGAAAAAATAAGTCATTTAATACAAAAGGCAAAATTGTAGCCCCTATTTTAAGGTAGCAATTACGTTGAATATACCTTGAGGCAAGTAACATAATCTTTTCGCTCAATTAGCGACCTATTCGTATTATGTAGGGTGAAAACCTCGAGGCGGCTATTATTAAACACCTGGTTACGAAGGAAAAAGAAGTCAGGTTGATTTGAAATAAAACGTAAACAGCCATTAATCTCTAGTAAGATGTTTCGAATAGCTGAAAAACAGTTTCGGCATTGTTTGTAAATAAAATTTAGTAATTTGTACGACTGAGTTATCTTTGCGACGATTTTGGAACTAATATCTGTGTGAAATACTTTCCATTTTTAATTCGGTGTTCAGTCTCATTTAAATTAAGTTAGCCTAATCCTCCAGCTCGATTCTGTTCAATTCTAATTATTAATGTTTTTGTACGAGTAAGTAATCTATTTCCAGCACAGCTTATGTTTCCAATGAAAGCAAACAAAGACATATAAAAAGGAGGTAATGGCAGCCTTTGCGACTTACGCTAAATAGTAGAACTCGAGCCTCCGGCGTTACTTAACGCGTCTACTGATAATAGCGTCGATACCCAACTCGTACAAAAGGTAATTGTTCTCTCAAACAATAAAGTTTAATAACGTAAGGTTCTAGGTAAGGTGTGCGCATACGCATTGTGGGCCGCAGAAACACACCGATGACGGGCGATTGGTGTTATAGCATAAAATAAGTAATAACTACGCGTTAATCTGATGTTTTTTCGTTAGGAAACACCATGAAGACCTCTACAGCAATGTTAACAACAGCATGAATAAATGTCCCTTCTGTCAGTCTGAATTCCATTGAGCTAGAAAAGTATGCATTTCTGAAATGACTTGTTTTTCTGTTGTAATTGACTAGCACCCTATTTTATCAATAGATACTTTGCTAAATGTTTTACGATTGCGTGACTCGCACCGATGACTGGAAATGCAGTATCCACCCTAAACTTCAGCAGCAATAAAAATATTATTATGTTGTAAGTTAGAGAATGCTTGAAAGTCATCAAATACCTAAAATCATGGCGCATATCGCACTTTTTATTGTAATCGGATTGAATTATGAACAGTTTGCAACAAGAGCAGCGAGGTTAAGGGGACGCGACCCGAGCTGACGTCATGGGCTCGAAGAGATCGTTGCGCGCCCGCGCCCGCTAGATACGAACGATGTCGTTCTTTCAGATAAGCCCAATGCTTGAGTTAATCACATGTTATTTAACTAGTAGGTACAATTTACGGGTTAGTGTTAACTATTCAAATACTTTAGGTAAAATAAGAAAAAAAAAAAAAACGGCCGATTGCGTGTCGTAACCCGCACAGTGAAGGGTTCCGTTGTTGGGATGAATATTTACAAAAGCATAGTATTGCTTTTATCGACCGCAAAAATACAACAAAATTATTTCAATGGTGGTAACCGTATCTCTAAAACTATTGACTTATATAGCAATGCCACTTAGAAACATCATAATATTTTTAATTATGAGACGCAACGACACGCTTTTGTGAATTGGATATTTATTTCCATCTCTTAGTTTCATGCATGGGGAGTGCCACCCCTAAATATTTTTTTCGTCATTTCACTACACCATTGCTTAGCGATGCACAGAATACACCTTCTTTCCAATTTTCATCGGTATAGTGCACATAGTCTGTGTAAATTGGCTTGAGACTTCCAGAAAGATAGACGGACAGACAAACAAACGGACGGACAGACGGTGCGACAGACATACAGACGAACGTGATGAAATGATTAGGGTTTTTGTCATTTGGCTACAGAACCTTAAAAACGAGAGTAAGCCAAACAAAAGTCGATCATACTCAACTCAACCGAACTAAATTTTTCCCCAAATGCATTTAAATAGGTAACGAAACATTTTGAAAACTAACAATGAAACATTTTATGCTAGTAAGTTTTACAAAAATCTGTTATTCAATAGGTAGGTGTTATAAGTTGAAACGCAAGAATTGCAATGATAAAGCCTCTATCGTAAATGAATTATCAGCACAAGTCTAATCGATTTCTCTCGATGTCTAATCGATTTAGGTGTAAACTGTGTTAAAGGTGGCTCAACGCTAACATAAAAGCAAGAAGTACACGCTCATATTTGTACTGGATTCGACGCGGGCTACTTTACGACCACAATCAATGCTTCAGGATAGGGCTGCCAACTTTTCACTTTCATAAACCTTGTTCAAAACCTAATTGCCATTCATATTCAAAATATAAAAACAAATACTATACATAAAAACTACACGTTACGCAAAACTAAGATTACAGATTTTCTTCTTAAAGGAATCCACGAATGTCAGGTTAACTTAATTAACTATTAGAATTAATGTTTAACTTAATTTACTGTAGGTGTATACCTATGCAATCTAGCCGAGCAAAACCCTACCACAGAACAAGCCACTCCTTTTTGCGAAAGAAGTGATGCATTTTTTGTTTTTTTTTTTTTATAATTTACATCTCGCAGGTCAACCTAGGAGGTTGTCGACTTTCCTGTGGGTGCCTCAATAAATTAAGGCCTCCAGGCATGGCATAAAGCTTAAACTAAGCGACTACACGCTAAGGTCACCCCCTGTCGGGTACGGACCTCAGCTTAGGGCGTCGCTGGGGGAGGACTGCAAGGGCCAGGCTGGATAGGATTAATATTATTATTAACATTTATCTGTATTTGAAAGGTTTCAACTTTATATTCCACCAATTAATGTTTGAATAACATTATTAAATTGGAATTGATAAATAGGTTATAAAATTGACCTCAATAATTGTCAAATTAAAATTGTCTTTAAGGCGATTAAACATTCGGGTTTATTCAAAAAAACAAATCTAAGCACTCAATTTGCAAGTGGCACAAAAAATTTGGATCTAACTGTTTTCATTTTCATCAGATACTTTCGCAACATACCATAGAATATATTTAGATCAACTTGGAAACAGTTTTTGCAGACAAATCCCTTTTAAGGCTACCATAAAGCCCGTACCTACCATTGCATTGCCCGTACATAACGTTGATTTATAATTAAATATTTAATTAATGAAAATAGAAATTGTTCTACCGGCGTCGCGTCGTGTTTGTCTGCGGAGTGTTTAAAGACATCATCGATTTACTCGTACCAACTTGATCGGGGAAAAATGTCTCGGTCGACTGTTAGACCATGCAAATATGAGTAAACGACTACCGAAAAGCAGCGAGCGTTAGCCAGTTTTTCACTATGACTGTGTATCAAAAACTTGTTCAATTCAAAGAAGCCTACCTAGAATACCTAATAAATCAAAAATACATGATGTATAAACAAAGATAACAAAACGAGTATTAAAGTTATTACAAAATGAGGTGTAAGCGGAAACCTCATTAATTTGTGGTCTCAGGTTAAACCAGGCCACCCCCTAGTTTTTCATGGGTTATAGGGGATATTACACTATCATATACATAGGATCATCTAACTAAGAAATATAAATAAGTTAAAAGTACTGAAACTCACAACTGAATCATTTATCTACATTTAGTACAGTATCATACCTAAGTACCATATCTAAGATCCTGGATATACAATAGTCTTTTTTATATACATTGTTTTATTTTTTTCAAGTAAGTTCTCCCGCTCTGGCCGGAGCAGGAGGGCGTGCCAGACTCAGTATGACTAAAGCCCACCCGTGTTCTTTCAGTTGCCTGTATGTTGCCAGGGGCCAGGTGGCCACGGAAGGGTTTCCCGCGAGTCTTATATCCCCCTAAGGCCCACTTGCACGTTCATGGGTTATAGTTAACAGCTAGTTCAGGGTTAATCAAATAATTCACCAAGAGTTGAGAGATAAACCTAGGGTTAAACTTCTAAATATGTATTTAACCCACCTAAGTGAGAGAATTTAAACTCTGGGTCGCTAAATTTACTTTGAGGTACCGCTGATAAGTTATTACATATTTTATATTGTTTCAAAATTCAGTACTATTTCAGCAGACAATATTCATGAACTTAAATAAAAATATCACATGGCTCAAACAAAATAATCTCCACATCAATATAAGCAAAACCAAATGATACAGTTCCAAACCTACAACAGCAAGGGGCCACAGTTAAAAATACAGCATGATAATGACACAATTGAAGAGGTTGAGAACAATAGACAAACACTAAGCTCATATTGACGAACTCTGCACAAACGTAGAGAACAGAGTGCTTCAAGCTCAAAAGAAATACATATTTTAGAAAATTTGTATTTTTGTGTACCAAAAAAAGCATTGAATTTTTTTACATAATGATGATGTATCCAGACATAGCTGTAAAATTCACATGCTTCGTGTACCTAGACGAAATAATAAACAATTTTCTATTAATGTATTTTGAATGGCGACCAAAGTTTGTAATAAACTACCAGATTGTTTTAAGACACTTGACATTTAAATGTATATTATTCAATTATCTGTACTAAATAAACACTAAGAATTTATTATATTCTCTTCTTATTATCTCTGAATGTGTTACATCTTTCCTCTCGCTTTCCTGCAATCTGTGGGAGTGATTTCTTGAAAAGGGACGGAAGTGTGTAACAGGAACCCGAAGGGGAAGCGCGCGAAATTTGATTTGACCAATGAGCGCGCTCGGTGCTAGACTTGGCTATTTAGAGCTATTTTACTATGATTAATCCTATATCAAATTGATAACTCTAACTGTATCGTAATCTGTATAATATTTCCCATTGATTCTTAAAAGACTAATATAGAATTAAGTTTACAATAAAATGCGCATATTTACACTAAAACCAAGTTTTGTTATATACTTACACCATTTTTTTTTCAAAAGTTTTTTCATACTTTGAAATCATAAGTATATATCTCATATTTTCACATTCCCCCAAATTAAACAAAAACAATGTAATGTTAATGAAATAAAACACAATTTTCATTCAAAAGTATTATTCTACGTTATGAGAAATCATTCTAATAATACCTGAATATTTTTTTGTAGGATATAATGTTAATGTTGCTTATTATTAAGAAATATCAGAAGGCCAATTCTCGTAGGTACTTATAAAACGTTCACATTCAAGTCACAATCTGTCAAACATGTCAAAATTTTAAGAGATGACAATGTGAATTTTAATAATTTTTTGAGAATTTTAATTAATATTTCATGAGTTGTTGAATATTTAAATTTAATGAATCACAATTTTAATTTGGGTGTTTGGGCAATTTTATTTAAAAAAGTTTATAATTTAAATGTGTGTGTAAAACTATGGACTAGAATTATGTCTGAAATAAATTAATAAATCTAATTTTAATTTAAAAAATTACGGGAATTGCCCCTCAGATGTTCATCATACGCAACTACTGTAAGGCTCGCTCTTTTTTGACATTTCTATTACTCGAAAGGTCATGTTAAAAAATTCAAAGACAAAGTATTGAGTACGTATCGTAATGTAGTATAAAAGAGATGGCTGGATGAATGGAACAATTTCCGTTCATTGTTCGTTCATTAATTTTTGGTCGGATTACATATCAGGGCACAGACATTGCATTCTATTTTATGTTACGTCGATTGAACTTCAAAGTTCCCAACTCAAAAAACATAAATGTCAGATTAACTAACCCGGTGTTACCTTAATAAGTAAACCGAGCGAACGTGCAAGTGGGCCTAAGAGATAAAACTGCCGGTTGTCGGATGGAGACTTCTTTCATTAAGGTCTGCCGGTTGTCGGATGGAGACTTCTTTCATTAAGGTCCGCCAGTTGTCGGATGGAGACTTCTTTCATTAAGGTTAATTTCCTGTTGAATTGCCGATTGTTTTACTTTTACTAATATTATTTTCTTTATTTCATTTTAAATACTTATAAATTACATTTTTAAATATTAGAATAACAAAAATTAAAACATTTAAAAATATAAAAATAGTAGTCCACCGGTATCGGGAACAGGGTCCAAGCTACCGGCGGTCAGGGCTCCAGAGAGAGGAACCTCCTGACAACACTGAGGTGTTGGTCGAGGCTCTTGGCAACTAATCCATTGGCTGATACGACTATCGGCACAATGATCGCTGAGTGCACATTAAGTATGCTGTAAAAATGAACTTGGGATATGTTTGTCGATACGGATATAGACGACATTGATGTTCTGGAGTCATAGGTGACTTAACCGTGTGCTCGATGGGATTTCCCATCGTCAACTTCTCAGGAGCCTTAGGGGATGAGATTCCAAAAATCGATGATACAACTATCTTATATTTATAATTAAACAGAAGTCTCAACTTCCACTTTCTAACTTCAAAAATGGCAAAAACATACTATATACATACTTTCATCCCCTATTGAAATCCCTTTTTTTTTGTTCTGGATTTTGTCAAATAACTTCCTCCCGCTCTGGTCGGAGCGGGAGGGCATGTCAGACTCTGACTAAAACCCACCCGTGTTCCTTCAGTGTTGCCTGTACGTTGCCAGGGGCCACGGTATCCCTTTCGGACTTTCCCGCGACCCCGGCAGGTACCGTTTCTAGCAGACCCCTTCAGTTGTGCTGACATCTCTTTTTCCAAAAACGGATGATATTATTAACTTTTACAAAACACAAGTCTACCTAATTAAAAAAAGAATTATTTCAAAATATAACGAACTTCCATACAAACTTTTATTACATATATTTAACCTCGTTGGAGGACAAATTTAGAAAAATCTGAGTGCTTCGTTACATACGTATACGGCACTCTTGTGCGAAAATTTCAAGTTCTGTCTGTCCAGGCGTCCAGGCCCAGCGCTTTAGGCTCTGCGGTGTCGTCAGTGAGTGAATTTAAGATTGTAATATTAGGTAGACTGAAGGCCCGGTTTCACCACAAATCACTAAATTTAGCGCTAAAACACCGTCTTGTTTCTGTCAATCGGTTGATGATGACAGAGAAAATAATATGTTTATGTTTATTATACGCATGTTTTGACTGGTGGTAACTTATAATAAAAAAGTGTATTAATTCATGGTGAAGATGAGTAGAATTTTCCCACACCAAGCCTGACCATTATAACAGCTTTCGAAGATGGAATGACGAAAAACACGAAATGTGGTGAAGGAAATTGCCTGTGCTAACACAGGAAATGAAATGACGACATGGTTGGACTTCAGCACAACATGTTTTTGGAAAAACCCTAGCCTGTCAAACAGAACTGCAAAACCGAACTCGCACTAAACTAGTTGATTAAGCAGGATAAATGATTTTTCTGTGTTACATCACCACTTAGAGCATAATACCAAGCCTGATATTTGTAAAACGCTGCGACTACGTTAATTTCATTGGATTCAGCCACTGCAGCTTCAACGTCTATGCAACAACGTAATCTGCAGCACTCTTTAACACCACGGTTTATCTACTATCTACAACCTGAAGAAAATGATCACAACGCTTCTTTAAAGCCGGCTTGCAGTGTCTTAAATCATTCAAGAAAACTGACACTTCATTACGTAACGAGATAATGATTCGTGCCACGGATAAAAATAGCAGCAACTCCCATTAGTCACCAAACGATTTCGCGTTTGTCATCGATTAAACGAAGATTAACATGATATTCCCACGATGACGATTAAACTGATAGAAGTTGATACATACCAGGAACAACTGAAGATTAATGTTTTGAAAAGAGCATGGGAAACGATCTCGGATACAAAATGAGGCATTTTTTTCTTATCAACCTCATTTAGACAAACTAAGACAAATGAACTAAGTATAGATCTTATAACATCTTAAATGTTGCATGTAGGTGGCAGATTACTTCGCGGAAATCCATTCGTAAGCAGAATTGTTTAAACAAATTGAAATAATTGTTTTATATGTTTATATTCTGGCTCGTCATTATGCCAACTTACGATCGTCATCAAATCATACATAGTTTTGAACCGACTAGGACGAAGTATCATAGCTACAATCTAGATACTCGTAGTACCATGCCAGGAATAACTGACGATTCATGTTTTAAAAAGAGCATAGAAAAAGGCGAGAAGAAAGAGAAATATGCTAATAAAGCATATTCAAATAAAATAAACTAAACAGCCGCAAGATAACATGTTATTCTTGCACGCCTTCAGTGGCTGTGATGCAACATCAGCGCTCTTTAATAAATGAAAAATACTCGAGAAGCTTTGATTTCAACAATTTTAGAATGCATAAGGTGAAAAGTCTGTCCAGTTCCCTAACCAAAATGACTACATGCATATCATCATAAAATATACTCGTACCAATACGGCTTGGCTTTGGCTTGGGTTGGCTTGTTCCAAACAAATTCCAAAATTCAATCCCTTTTGCGGGCTTCGTTTAGGAATGTTTACATACAAAATCATATTTTATTCAGAACGGTTCCACTATATTGCCACGGGGGGTGATATTACGTAAAAAGTGAAACTCTATCCAAACTTATTTTCATTGCTTTATTTTCTGACTCCTCCTGCCCTGATATTAATTATGTCATTGTTTGCGTCACCATTCGTTATGAAAAATGATTAGTAAATAAAATAAGGTATATTAATTTAAGTACCTACTCAATTAAGTAATGAAGTCTGACAATTGCGATCGTCCGAATGTCCGAACGAGAACAGTTACATTACACCAATAACCGCTCGTGCCGCCCATTTGGCCATATTGTGGGGATTGATCAATCAGAAATTCTAATCTGATTGCTAAGTAATTATTCATATAACAGTGAGACAATCCACTGCATATAATTATAGGCACGATATAACAACTATATCAACATGAGGTTATACCTACTAGTGTAACACAATGATCTCATACACATAGAGTACAGCAAGGCACAGAAGGCTGTGATTCTAATGTAAACATATTTTGTACCTATCCATATATTATAAACATGAACACTTATGTATGACGTGTCATTATGTAACCAAGTATGAATCTATGACTCGAGACGTTGAGCAAGTAAAATGGCTACGTTAGATATAACCTAATTTATCTTCAATACAAATATCATTAAAAAAATCTCATAGCACACTGATTTAGCTGGATTGTAATGGACAATAAGGAATAAATTTATCTTCAGAAACTTTTACACTTGAAACAAAAAGCCCTCACTCACTGTTTAGTGTGTAAATGTTCAAATCTCATATTTACTTCTGTGATTGGTTGACCGAAATCACTCGACACCAGATTTAAGAACAGATTAAAAAGTTAGTTTTTTCGTTTTTTCGAGCCTTTTTCGAACTATGTTGGGGTCGGCTTCCAGTCTAACTGGATGCAGCTGAATACCAGTACTTTACATTTTTACATGGAGCGACTGCCTATCTGGCCTCCACAACCTAGTTACTGGGTAACACTATACCCCTTGGTAACACTGGTTGTCAGACTTTCGGGCTTCTGACAACCCGTAACGCCTGTCAAAGATCCACGAATGACAGCCGGGACCAACGGCTTAACGTGCTTTCGGAGGCACGGAGGAATCTCGGTATGTAAAGATGGTCACCCATCCACGGATCAACCCTGGCAAGCGTAGCTTAACCTGATGGTCACCCGTGCGACTGTTATTACTTAGCCACGAGCTCCTCCTCGTGTTTTCGTCGTCAAACTCCAAATTGAAAAACGCAAACAACAATCATTTGAAATGTCAAATTAGTCTACGGGATTAAAAAACGAACTTTAGCATTCCGTATCATAAGGTGAAATTAACCTAATACGAGTAGTAAAAGGACCTATCTATACCTAATCAACATGTAATTAGCAATATTTTTATTATTAAAATGAGCAGTATACTTACTAATCATAAATATTAATTAAGCCATAAGGGCTCTCATATCCGGATCTAACAGATTTCGAGAAGGACAAAGACGGATACTAGAACTAGAAAAGAATCATGGGACGCTATAATAATATCAGCTTGTTTATTATCTAAATCTTATGTTTTTTTTCTTTACGCTTCCGTAATTTATTCTTACATAACAGAATTCCAACATCTTCTAACATCTCTGCAACTTACTAACTTAAAACATCTTTGATATTTGGGAAATATTTCTGATTGACCTTAGCTAGTTTTTAAACAAAACCTGCTGTAAGAAGCGAGTGCATACTGACGCAAGTCGACTTTAATTTCAAACTTCAAGGATCCCTGTTAGCTCCCTGAAAATAGCACGAGTTTTTAGTGCTGAGAGCCGCGCCGAGACCGGACGGCATTAATGACTTAGCAATTTACTCCTCAAATCAAATCCTACTGCGTGGTACGTTATTTCAGTGCAAGGCGATTAAATCTATCAATGAATTTCCGGCAGCGGGCGCTTGACACTTTTAATATCGCCAATCAACCCGAGACCGTTCTGAATGAACAATACTGGCTGGGTCGTAAATTAAATATTCCTAAGTTCGTACCAACACAACAAACGTTTGAAGTACGACGCGACGTTGAACCTCGGCCGGTAAGCAGTAATAATAAGGGCTTTATGTAAAAATACAGAACAAAATACTTAACATATACTATTTGACTTTGACATATTGCTTATGAAATGAATAATAAATTACTTACTAAAAGTAAACGAGACCCTAACAAAATTTTAGGTTTTTTCACCTAGGTATAATAATTTTAGTTTCGCTTTATATTGCATTATATTTATGTTAAATAGTTGGACTGCGCATTGGTTAAGTAGGTATACTATTTTCTTACTTACCCTATTTATCCGACCAATTATAATATGATATGCGATTCGTTCGTCGTCGCAAGGATATCTGATACGTAGCCTAGAGGCAAGGTGTATCCAATTACAATCCCATTGTTTAATATAATCGATTACTTGTGATGAAAAGTGAACTGCCCAAATTCTAAAAGATGTTAACGAAAAATGATAACATTCATGCAGATGTGAGAACAGTAAATTAGTATGTTCGAAAAAATGGTGACGGTGAATTAAAATCTTGTTTACAAAATAACAACGGACTTCCAAAAACAAACACTACTTCTTCTCGCTCTTGACAGAGCAGTCGTGGTCACGATGAACTGTAGATGTCAGCTTGGAGCATTCATTAACATGGCCTCCAACCGCAGTTTTTTTTTGGTCCACCTCATTGGAGAACCCCGCGTGACCTCTTCCCAAAAAAAACACTACAAGTGAAAAATAACTTTAATTTCTGATATTAAGAGTCTTTGAATCTGTATTTTAGTTTTTTGTCACCGACTTCCGAAATTAAAAGTATTTTTTCACATTGTAGTTTTTTTTGGAAGTCATGTTTTTTTTTGTTAATAAGTTTTAATTTTTCACTTTTTAGTTATTGTACCTTTCCCAATTGCTATGTAAACAACAGTGACAGGAAGTCTTTATAAATAAACATCATCAAGTCAAAGCAAAGTTAATAAAATTTATATGGAACCACCGCGAAACCTTCCTAAAACCAAATCAAAAGGAATTTTCATAATCGGCCTACAAGTACGTACATAAAAAAAATACAAAACGACGAAAATAATAATAAGCTCCTCCTTTTTTGAAGATGTCAATAACGGCACGGGTAAAAATTTAACATTTTACAGTGATGAGACATCGAATCACAAATTTTGAAAACACACTGACACACCGACTTTATGGGAACCTAACCAAACTCACATTTTACAGTGATGAGACATCGAATTACAAATTTTGAAAACACACTGACACACCGACTTTATGGGAATCTAACCAAACTCACCTGCTCCATGTATTTTTAAATGCTGTGGTCAGAATCCTATTCAATCTACACAATATTATACTGTAACACATTAAAAAATATTTTTGATTTTTCTGGTAATTTGATACTTATCACTGTTATCAGTCGGGGCTTTTTACTGTTTTACATCTATACAGATTAAAATTAGTGATGCTACGAATACAAATATTCGTAATTACTATAATTCTTAAGCAGGGCATTGTCGCCCTTTTCAAAGAAGAGTATAATTTGATACTTATCACTGTTATCAGTCGGGGCTTTTTACTGTTTTGCATCTATACAGATTAAAATTAGTGATGCTACGAATACAAATATTCGTAATTACTATAATTCTTAAGCAGGGCATTGTCGCCCTTTTCAAAGAAGAGTATAATTTGATACTTATCACTGTTATCAGTCGGGGCTTTTTACTGTTTTACATCTATACAGATTAAAATTAGTGATGCTACGAATACAAATATTCGTAATTACTATAATTCTTAAGCAGGGCATTGTCGCCCTTTTCAAAGAAGAGTATAATTTGATACTTATCACTGTTATCAGTCGGGGCTTTTTACTGTTTTACATCTATACAGATTAAAATGAGTGATGCTACGAATACAAATATTCGTAATTACTATAATTCTTAAGCAGGGCATTGTCGCCCTTTTCAAAGAAGTGTACCACCACACCTCTGTTCCATGCCTGTGGCGTTTTAACCTCGAGTATGACGGAATCGAACACCGAATTGGGCAGCTGTATCTCATAAATTAATTTACACATTAAAACTGTAATTTAAATGGTGTAAATTATAAAGAGTATTCTATCTATTTTATCTATATTCAGCATCTATGATTTTCATACATACATAGTCCTGATGTACCAAGATAATTTTCACTGACCTGTGTGATGTAAGCTGACCGAGCAAAGGTTTGTAGAAGCAGCCAATGAATATGAAGGTTCATCTTTTGGCTTCAGCAGCTCGTGGGTAGACACCGCATGTATTGACAGCTCCTAATAAAATAAAATAAATGCTGTCACTCAATATTAGTTTTAACAAATAATAACACCACAGGATCAAACATATACATACCCCCTCAACCAAAACATCACAATATTATTATTATTTAAATGTCTTTGACATATCTCGGGACCTTGGGATCCCGGACCTTTTGAAGGCGCATGAGGGGCCGAAGCCAACTCGCAGAGGCCCCTTAGACATTTTTAAGTGTTGACGCACCAACCGACGATTATTCCTGTATCCACTATGCAAATGCACCCACCCTATGGACATCCCCCGGTTGGTGCGGGACTATTGCAGAACATGGAAATGAAACATATTGGGCTATGGGTTTGGGTGGCTATAGTGGATTGGTTACATAGAACTATGGAAGGGCTATGTTCCCTCCCTGATCAATGTACACGGATATATCGCTTTTTCAGATCTTCAGATTAATTCATATATCGCTTTTTCAGATCTTCAGATTAATTCAGAGAATAAAACAAAGCTAAATACAGCGGCTACAGCCGGAACCATATAAATTATATCTATGGCCGGAACAGTGTTATTATTATTATAAATCTTGGATCGTAACAAATAATGTAGACTTTGACTTCTCCAGCTTGTTTCGGTGTTCCTTTTCAGAGGAGTTGGCTAGGAAATACCGACAACATATAATTTTAAAAAAGTTGCACGCAAAAGTGTTATTTATAACCGATTGACTGAATAAATATTATATATTTATCATTTAGAGCGCTTTAGCGTAGAAACAAAATTATGCGTTTCTATTAATCTGTCGCTGAAAACCAGCGCTGGGGCTCTGTCTCGCATAGGTTCGCAGCATTATGCTGGGCGATGGCTGTTTTGCATGGATGTAACACGCATATTTATTAATATTTTCTCCCAACTTGTTCTTTTCTGTTTTGTGTTCTTTCTTTGCGTCACGTTTACCGCAAATAAACGTATTTTCTTTCTTTCCGCAGCATTATGCTAAACGATAGCCGTTTTGCGTGGATGTGACGCTTATTTTCTCCCGACTTATTCTTTTCTGTTTTGTGTTCTTTCTTTTCGTCACGTTTACCGCAAATAAACGTATTTTCTTTCTTTCTATTCTGTAGTCAAGAATATGAAGGACTATTTCATGTATATCACTAACTTAAAAAGATTTTGTGGTAGGTGCTTGAAATGTAAGATACTCGTAACCGCTTTAATTCATTATTAAACCTTTTGTTTGTACGAATAAATTTAATTATTGTTTGTTTTTGGTCCGAATCGTTTTCAACCATCTCCCTTTATATACTTTGAGCGTATGCATTGCATACCTTTAGTAATTAACAGGTATGCATTGCATACCTTTAGTAATTAACAGGTATGCATTGCATACCTTTAGTAATTAATAGGTATGCAATGCATACGCACTGAAATTCGAACATCCATACTATTCGTAATTTAAGGGAATACTGATTCAAAGTTTACACGTTCGACCTTTTATCAATGTTTGGTTCAGAACCATTTAATAATAATAAAAAAATACTGCTCATACAGAAATATCCTTCATTTGAACATACTAATATCCACGAACAAATTAGCATCCATCGCATAAACACGTGCGTACTATATTTTTCTAATCTTAATATTAAATCGAATCCCGAAGAGATGGCCAATAAATATTCTACAATATCTATTTTTAAATACGTAGGATGCTTTCTCCGATCTTGAATGAACGAGTCGACCCTCCTCGTAATGTCTTTGCTTGTTAAGTCGGGGTACAAAACATAAGCGAATAGCGTGTCTATTAACTGATCTTATAAACTGAACTCGTTTAAAATTTGGTACAGAAATAAAATAATAAAAAGAGCTTTTCACTGAACATTGAAACAATGGATTCAGGAGTTAAAAAAACGGACTTATTTAAGAAGAATTACTGTTCTAATTCACCGTTGTATTTTCATTATTTTTGTGCAATGAAAAAATTATAAACTGTAGGTTAAAGAAACACAAATAAATTAATTAATATATTTTATGAAGTTTGTAACAATGGATTCAGGCGTTCAAAGAAACGGACTTACGTGAAGAGTTGGTACGCTCAAACTGGAAAAATTACTAATCTAATTCACCGTTGTATTTTCATTATTTTTGTGCCATGAAAAAATTATAAACTGTAGGTTAAAGAAACACAAACATATAAATTAATTTATTTTATGAAACTTGTAACCCGTTAAGGTACCTTTAATTAATTTCAATATAATATTTTTAGTAAATCTTTACAAAACGGTCGTTTTAAATTTTGTTCTGTTGATGCGATAACTCAATTTGTAATACTAATATACAATTAATGTATACTTATTTATCACCGCTCGTCGCCTTTAAAGTGCGCCCAAGCGTTAGCTTTTTGACAGTGTCAGCTATATCCGAGCTGATTTGTTCGCAACAGCTGCGTGAGCGCACCTATTAACCGCTGATACATGTTTGTCAGCCGGCTATTAGGGTGAAAGAGATAAAATTTCGGAATCATCTATATAAGAGCGAGATCGATTCATTTCTCCAATTCACGACCAATATTTATTTGCTGCATCGTGACACCCGAGAAAAATTCCTGTACCAAAAAATTAGAATTGGAATATAAATTCGAGATTTCCTCTGGCAGGCCATTTTTCTTGGGACTATATAAAGAAATATTGGTCAAGGCATGCAAGTTTTTGTCAGGCCAACGAGTTTTTTATCCTATTTAATAATTAGTAAAACATAAAACTACTCAAGAATGTTTGTTTTGAGGATTAGAGTAAACAAGAACGTTTTAAAATGTAACGAGTTTTATTACATACTTAATAAATTTATCGATCCCACTGGTAGCATCACAAACAATATCACAAAGACATTTATTACGTGTTCACTGTTTTAAGAAAAAATATGTTCTTGGCTGGATATCAACCAAAAATATTTTGATGTTTCGTTAGTTAATCAATGTTAGTTTATCAACATTTCAAGAATCCGTTTCAATTTTCGTTTAGACATTTCTAAAGTAATGCCATCCTACAAAATAATGATACAAATAGTACTTATTATATTATTAACGGATTAGAACTTTTGGAAAAATGAAAAATAATGTATCGAATCTTATTATATTTACATAATTATTGCTTGGAATATTCATGAGGTACCATAATTTGGAAAATAATTGCTAAACCAGATTTTCATTATGTGAAGTACCAGCCAGATTGCAGTGTTTTGATACTTTACTCGAAATCTAAAAAATAAAATCTTTTGTGAATAGGGAATTAACTAGGTATACCTATAGTAAATTACAATTCACAAAAGACTATACTTTAAACAAATATATTAAATGAATTAATCTGAATATTAATACTCGTATTTTAGAGAAAAACACGGTGAACATAAAAATGACAACAAGCTTGTTTAATACAATATAGTTACCTACATTCATATCAATATATTTTTTTCACTTAATAC
Source organism: Agrochola macilenta (assembly GCA_916701695.1). Lineage (NCBI taxonomy): Eukaryota > Metazoa > Arthropoda > Insecta > Lepidoptera > Noctuidae > Agrochola > Agrochola macilenta. The sequence goes on along the minus strand of OU753552.1, from coordinate 24,771,257 downwards.
GATGATAATAAAAGTATACTTTCGACGATAGTGACGAGACGACACAGTGGATCGCAGGGTGGGATTAAACGAAAATAGCATGGTAATTAATGGGCGTTTCCAAGCCCACAATCTCAAAATGAGTCGCATTACGAGAATTCCATCTTATCATAACATAATAAAGTCATGGAATATAATATTTAGATTTAAGATAAACCAATTGAATGTACGTAAAATAATTTGCTGATCATCGCAAAATATATTAAACGGTTGAAACGAAGAAACAACCAGTTAATGGACGGACTCGGGTTTTATTTTGTTTTACTGTATCCTAAATATGAAATTCAAACAGAAAATGTTTCGTAGAAACCACCAGTTATCAACCATACCCCTACCTAAAGACGACCACCACCATGCCTTTCCACATTTTTAAACATGTGTGGACTTAGTACTGTACGGACACGAAAAGCCTGTCCACTGCAGGAGCGAGGCAGCGGAAAGGAGAATGGCAGCGGAGTGGAGCGGAGTTGCGGACAGTGTCTGGCCATTGATGCGGAGCGAGGTAGAGGAGCGGAGTTACGGACTGTGTGGCGCCAGGTAGCGGAGCGGTGTTGCGGACTGTGCGGAGCTAGACCGAGTTCACGCGACGAGTAATAATTCCCTGCTCCGGTTCCCCGCTCCACTTCTCTTCCCCACTCCGCTTCCCCTCCCTCTCCGCTTCTCCGCTCCGTTTCCCCGCTCCGCTTCCCGGTTTTGTATGAGTTTTTAAACTAGTACGCATCGCCGTCCACTGAAGCGGAGCGGAGGTTTTATGCAATTCCATTGGTTAATATTGGCACACCGCTACTCCGCTCCGCTCCTCTCCTCTCCTCTCCGCTCCGCTCCTCTCCTCTCCGCTCAAGTGGACAGGCAGGCTTACGGTCGTCAATTGGGAAGAACTCAGTGGTGTTGAGAACGGCCTAAATTCCTTTTGCCTTTTCTAGCCCACCGCGAGTCAATTAGTATCTCGGTGGCATCGGCTACACAATAAGCGGGCCCGTATGGATTAGTAGGTACCTAAACTGACATTTAACCGACTTACGACAAGAGAAATTCACATGTTTGTTGCGTGTGAATAGGTCTATCATTCATTAGTGTGAAAAATATTTCTACTGACATTTATCTTTGTGCTTATAAATTGCTGATAATACAACCGTGGGTATTTCTACACCCAGCTACCAAACAACAAGTAACTTCTTGTTGTATCTTTTAACTGTTTGAGGTTTTAGAACACTTGGTTACGTTCAAAGCTTTGATAACGTATTCGCTACCAAATAAAGTAGCATTTACTCGTATGGCCCATTCAATTTGAGACTTAGAAAACTGATATTTAATGACGAATTTTGGGAAAGAACATCATTCAAGGTCAGGAATATTTTGTACACAAAAAGAATTGTGTGCCAGAAAAAAATACGATTTTCTTGTGTATAAAATTAACCCTTTTTGGAATTGAAAATACAAAAATCATATTTTGGCCTCAAATGTTTCAACCATAACATTAAAAAAAAACGGCTTTAATTGAAAAACAAATCCTTATTATTTTAAAACAATTACAACATAGGTCTCTACAATTAACCCCCTGACTTCAACAATATTTTGGGCATTTGTATAGAGCAAATAGTTATTGATTCGCTGGATTTCAGTTCAAGTTTCCAGTTGTCACGTAGTAGAAATGGACATGTGAGTTAGGTATATACTAAGATAAGATAATTATAATAATAGGTATTAAAAATAACGAAAAACTGTCATATTACATGATGAATTTCATGTCTTGCATAACGTAATACAGGCTGTATTAAAATACCTATCCAATGACATTTGCGTGGTTATTATTGGTTCTTAGACAAGCTTCCATACATTTTTCCCCACTAGGGAGACGACACGGAAAATATATCAAAACCATCGAATTTATAAAACTAGCCAACGGGTAATAAGCAAAAAAACTTAATAAGGGTTAGTGAAGGATTTTGCAATACTTCCGATCCCTTACAAGACTATACGTATACAGACACAGACACAGTGAAAAGTTGCTTTTGTAGCCAAGGAATAGATATAGTCGAAGACCTGATACGTCAACAAGGGGCGACGCAAGATCTGGGAATCATGTGCAGAAGCAACGTGGGGACTTGTTCAAATCTTAGCACTCACGTATTTTAAGCTTGTTAAACAATTTGAAACGTGAAATATTAAGACCTTCAATAAAACGATCTTTATTCAGCAAATGCTATTGTACCTAGTGTAAACGAATGTTTAAATGTTATAATTTTTTTTTTTTGGGTGGAAAATCATCAAATGACTCGAGAGGGAGTGTCAGACTTTTACTGACTAAAACCCACCCGTGTTCCTTCCGTTGCCTGTGTGCTGGGGCCGCGATATGCCTTTCAGACAAACCCGCAACCCCAGCAGGCATTGGTCCTTCCGGTAAATGCTATAGCTACCATATAATATCTAATTAGGTACCTACAGAAATAATATTTATTAGAAAATTCATCATTCTAATAACATAACATATAGGTATGTAGACATATAAGTTAAATCTTCTCTCCTACCATTTTGCTATGCCCGACAGGGTTCATAATTATTTTAAGTTACCACGCAAGTACACATTGTGGAATGCAACAAAGGATTGAGTATTAAACTAAGAGAAGTTAGAGATACAAACTAGGAACATTTCACATCGAAGTTTCACAGGATAGGAGCCTCCCCAGTCACGTTGAGGCACTATGCATCCAGCGCATCCTGAGGCAATAAAAGTCCACGTACAAAAAAGTGTGCGAGGTCTCGATTAACATCGAAGGGTTCTCACTAGCTAGAAAAATCTGAAATTCTTTTCGATGTTTACTACAAAACTCCCTGCAACATTCTTCGCGTCCATGGGACTCATCGAGAGGTAAACCAAAGCTGACCACACATCCCTGGAGTTACTTTTCACCGAAATCTGTCACTCAAAGAACGGTAATGCAGTGTTTGCTGGCGTAAGTAATCCAGTTTCTTATAAAGATCAACTTTAATTAATGGACCATCTGAGGTTTGAGTAGGTACTCGTACTATAGAATCTAGAGTCATTTCCTACCCAATGCACGTTTTTTGCGATTTCTGTCTTATCTGGTACTCAAACCTCGGTTGGTCCGTTCCATTTTTTTTATCCTTATAAGAAAAAGGATCAAATAGAAAAAAAACTGTAATCAGATTAAAATTTCTCAAAAAGTTAAGGACAGTCACCTAAGGCCGTTTTCCCGTAGCTACAACAGTTAAGGTATTGCCCTGTATCAAAATCCATCCAGTATAATAAGTATAACTAACGGATTGTCCCCGAGTCCATCGCCCCTGGACCCATTTAGGGGGGCTAGAAGAGGGCGTTGTCCGCCCTCCGCCGATTCCCGGTGCGCCTGCTGCGGGCCGGGTGAGTGGACGAGATCTCCCTCTCCCTTTCCGCAGCCTCCTTCTGCGAGATGACTGTGTCGCAGAAAGAAACCACCGCGTACCGCCCGCCAACCACCTACTTTTGAGATGAGGGCACGGCGCGGCTCCTCCCAAGCGGCACACTCTGCCAGCGTATGCCGCGCCGTGTCTACCCGGCAGTCGATACAGTGGTGACACCGGGCGTCCGGTTCCCTGTTTATGCGACACAGGTACTTCCCGAAGCGACCATTCCCCGAGCACCTGCGTCACCCGAAACGATAGGGAACCGTGCGTCCTCCCGGGCCAGCGCTCGAGCACCGGCCGGACTGCCTCGACGATGTCGATGCCTTGATGATGTCGGTAGGGCGTGAAAGCCTTTCACGCCATTCCGCCACCAGGAGCTCGCGAAGCTGAGACCGCCGCAGCTCCATGTGTCGCTGCATCGGTCGCTCCGTGCCGTGGCATCCTCGCGCCACCGATAAAGTGACGCAAACCCTACCCTACGCGAAACGCACCTATGCATCTGACACATCGACCCGTCGAGGTCCCGGGTTCGAATCTCAGTGGGGTAAAATTTCCTGCTTGGTTTGGTCATTATAATAATAGGTAATTATTATATTTTAACAAGCTGACCCTACAGACGCTGTCCTATCCAAATTTCAAACATTTATACTTAAATCACATGGAAAAACCATTTTCAGCTTTTCCCGAATTTTCCAATTTTCTGGGCAACTTTTCCAGTTTTCCCTAAAAACCTTATTTCGGACTATAATGAGAAACATAAAAAAAAAAAAAAGTTATGTCGAGTTCGCAAGACTAAGTGAAGCGCTTACCAAAGTGTAGCATTTGGTTTTTATTTATATAGATATTGTAATATTTCATTACATTTAACATACATAACAAACTGTTTAACATAAATAAATAAATATAATACCCATTTTTATAAGCCCCCATAACAAGAACCATAACAACGACTGTTCCTGAGTTACCTACCCACAAACCAGCAGATTCTCACATCCTTCATTAAAATAAAATGGTCATAGATGTACCTACCAGCTACCACCAATCTGTCTAGCCTTTTTCCAACTATTTTGGGGTCGGCTTCCGGTCCTGAATACCAGTATTTTACATGGAGGGACTGCCTATCTGACCTCCACATCCCAGCTGCTGGGTAACACGATACCCCTTGGTAAGACTGGTTGTCAGACTTTCGGGCTTCTGACGACCCGTAACGACTCGACACGGAGGAGTCTCGGTAGGTAAAGATGGTTACCCATCCACGGACCAATCCCGGCAAGCGCAGCTTAACCTGATAGCTCGACCCGTGCGGCTTAGCTACGAGGTCCTCTCATAGATGTACATACTTGATACTCATAAATGACGCTATTCGGTAGCATTAAATTATTTTTCCATCAAATAACTAACCACATACATAAACTGTGCTTCCCACGATGGTAGGCAGAAACTAACCACGCTATGTTAAAATTCAAATTGAACAGAAAAAATGCCGTTAACATCTTTTATATTTTTATTTAAAGAACCGCGAATCTCAACAATCCTTCTGGCAATAAGGTTCGTAATTTCTTGAAGAATTTCTTGAGAACTTTATCACCACATAGTATATTATTATAAAAAAGTGCCCCGCCGCGTCTGTCTGTCTGAACGCAATATACTCAAAAACTACAGAACAGATTTTCATTACGTTTTTCACCAATGGACGGAGTGATGTTTTTTGAAGATGTCGGAAACAAAATCATGCCAACTGAGACCTTCAGTGGTGTGCGCCGCGTACACCAATAGAGTTATATGAAAACAATGTACCTATTACGGAATTAATACATTATAATGTTTACCTGGATTAACTCAAAGGGTGCTTTCAATCCCGGTAGTACGCGTTCCCGTAGGATATTTCCCGACATCCACGCGGGCGAAACCCGGGGAAAAAGCTAGTTAAATTTATAATATGGAAGTACTTACTGATAATGCGAGTAATCAGGAAGTGGTTCTAAAGATCCAAGAGGACTTGCCAAAGAGCTGATTCCTAACGACAGAAGCGAGATTTTTACAGAACTGTAAAACTATCGACATCAAGTTCCAACTTCATACTGTTCCCCATAGACATATGAAATCATTGCTGTTCCCACACATTATTAGAAAATATTTTAGAACGGTTATTCGACGCAGGACATCAATTTTTTTTATTTTATTCGACGTGCTATTACAGAACAACAAAACAAATAAAATGCCCCGTTGACCGCAATATAAAGTAGTTTTTACAAGCACCATAAATTATTAAACAATACACTGAAAAATACAACACAAAACTCAATCGAAAACGACACTACCACAAGATTATCATCGACCACTGACGAAGACGACGAACCTTAACGATATTTAAAACATTTTGAAAAGGCTCACTACATTCATAATTCTCCACCATCACCAAAAACCAACAGTGGACTCCATTTTTATAAAATGCATCAATTTTTTTCGTAACATTGACCTAAACACGCGCTACGCTTTATACATTCTTAATTTAAATTTTGTTTTTTTTTTTTTATAATCAGCCAGTCTATATACTCATACAGTCATTTTCTCTTCGGAGTTTGTATGGTCAAACTTTTTACAGCCAAAGCATGTCGTAATAATAGGTTTTAGTTCTACAGTACTTAGAATCCGCGCCACCACTGAAGTCCGGCGGAAAATTGAGGAACTACAGGTTTTAAAAATGCAATTTTTGACGTTGACATTAGCGCCGCGTATAACAGACTTGAGTGGTGGCGCGCACTCTACACATTTTTTATTTTTTTATTTTGATCACTTCAGTTCAATGAGAATAATAATATTCATAACAGAGTTAAAATTTGAAAAAAATTACCTACTTTAGCAAACGCAATACCTATTATCTTTTTTACTTAATAACTAGATTTTTATTACTTTTTATTCCTCGGAAACAAATTCGTCATGATCATATTATTTACCAATATTATGAATACACTCATAACGTTAAATAAAGAATATGAATTAAAAAAATAGTGGATAGACTGCTTCGGTGCTTTCGGTAAGGATCTTTTGGCGCCTAGAAACTGTATTGATGAAGCAAGATGGTGGCGTCAGTTCCGATTTTGGCCTCGCGCTTATAGAACCTTGTAACGTTGGAGGTATCTACGTATACAATGAAATTATATAATTAACTCGGGTTTCCAACTGAAAATAAAAAAAAGGTATCTGTCAACAAGAATCTCTAGGCGCTGTTGGTAAACATAATATTATGTGGAATAGTTTTGTGAAATTGTATTAATAAACAAGATGGTGGCATTCGTTCTGATTTTGACCACACACCACAATATCATTGTAGGTACCTACTTAAATCGCGTTGCAAAATCACTTTTTTTTTTTATTAATACTTAAAAGACTCCATTTTTTTTTATTATGTTTTTCCCTACCTTTAAATCAGCTGATCCTTATATTTTTATGTTAATTCGATACAATGACACAATGTATGGAAAAGCAGATTTTTGTTGATTCCATAGTAAAAGTTGTACATAATGATGGTTTTCGGGTTTTCAGTTATTTAATTTTTATTTTATACCACTTCATCATTTCAGGACTCAAAACCGAGCCTATAATAGATGTTGCGAGAACTCAAGTTAAATCCATTCATCAATGGTTAAATCAAATTTATAATGTCAGTAAACCAAATACAGCAATAAGAACCTAGTACATTTTGATGCAAGTGTGCAATGACAAAAATTTGTATCAAACGACTTTTTTCAACACACTTGTAAAGAAAAGCTATTAAAACATAAACTTTTTTATTTTTTATTACATATTTGGGTAAAATGTGTATGTGACTTTTTTTTTCGTGCCTTAACATTTTGAAGGACTCGAACCTGCCAAAGAGCCTATATAATAATATTAAAATTAATAATACTGAATATTTTTATATAGATAATTAGGTACCTATAAAAAATTAATGATAATTTGTTGCCAAACATTACACAAATATTTTTTATAAAATATTATCAATGAAGATTTGTTTTTTTAACTCTCGCAAGTTTGTTGAAAATCGTTGTTTGGTACGCGTGAGCATTTGTCATTGCAGTCGAAGCAAGGTTGCAGCACGAGCCGAAGGCGAGGGCTTGAGGGAACCGAGAGTGAGTGAGAGTGAGGATACCTTGCCTGCCCACTTGTGTCAAAATGTACTTATTTTGCAACTTGCATTTTCTTAGAGTTCTATATGTACTTACAAAAAACAAAAAATAAACACAGGAGCATGCTTCCCCTCTTCACACGTAAGTACCCATTCATTGTGCATTCTACTAAAAATAAATATTTCATTGTAAAAAAAACACAACACACATACTCGTATACTACTTGTAAGTACATAATATATTATGTACAAGTATGTATAGGAAAAAAATACAAATAAAGGGAAGAACTCATTGGGCATCAAAAAATTCGTCCTCATCGCTGTCAGCGGGAAAAGTGCCCAAAAGGCTGGCAGAGTTGCCACGTTGGATAGCAAAAATTTAATTTAAATATAGTAAATACAGTACATTGAAATATGGGTACAGTGTTATTATTTAAGAATAGATTTTTTTTTCTGACCGTTTCAAGTTCGTTGCATTTCCCCAATGTATCTGTAAAAGACATTCGATACCAGTGAAATAAAACCAATAAAAATGCCACAAAGTTAATTGGCTCGTGAAATAGGCCCATTGTATGTTGTACACGACTGAATTAGCTGTATGGCTTAGCAATATTTCCGATAAGCTGCTTGCTAGCTTTATCAGCTCATTCAGTTCTTTAGATCCTTTATTTAAGATTGAATCTCGGTTGGAGGTAAGTCTGGAATGAAAGTTGACGCTCGAGTAAAATATACATATGTAAAAAAGTAGTACGGGGCCACCCACGATCTCTGAACAAATGTACAAACACTGAACATTCTGTTGCACGTGCAGGTTACTTCGACTAGCTCTGCGTTTTCTTAACACAATGTGACCTGTGCACGCCGACTTTAACAGTATTTAACTTCTGAACTGACGTATAAATAAAAAAATTGAACTCAGAATAGGAGCTGTTGTACAATCATGTTGATAATAATAACTTTCATTTTGTATGACATCCCATGCATCGATCATTTTTTATAGTCCAGCCCATCGCCTTATTCTTAAAGTTAGTCACTAGCGAATTATAGTATCATTCGTGATCGATTCTACATGCAACGGATGCAACCACATTGCTTAACTTCCATAGGTATGTACTTCCACTGGACAATACAATATCTGGGGATTCTGGGCAATGGATTCTCTCAAATATTCAATTCTCCTTTTTTCTTCATTCAAACTGCCCTTGAAAATCTCTATCACTAAATCTATTTTTAAATATTTGTTCCTACGATCTTTATACCAATCCATTTATAGGATGTCGCAAACGTAGTCGTCCAAAGCCAAAGGGGTAAAGCGGTGGTGGCCACCTACCATTTAAAGACTTTAGCGAAACTTTCTAAGCCCAGATTAGAAAAATACGACTTCCGAGTAAGTTTCGCAAAAGTTTAATAATAAGTTAGAAAAGGCAAGTAAAAATAGAACCCACACCCACACTGAACGTTAATAGGAACATAGTCTTGTACCCACACTAACATTAAGGCATCTCCCAGCCAGATTTGAACTCACTAAGTCGAAAATTTTGTTCACAAGGTCGAAAATCCATGTGAAAGTGTAAAATTTCTTGATAATGAATTTGCGAAATTTTCTGAACTGTTGAGAATATCCCAACTTTATTTTTTTAATGATAGGTACCTCCGCTTTACCCCATTTGCCTTTGGACCACTACGTTTGAGACACCCTGTATTCTTGAACGAGATTGCCTTAAAGGCGGGAATGTACACAGTACACATTGTACCCAAGCCAGGAACTTGGATAAAAGTTAGCAAGTAACTTGCATGCTATTCACATACCCAAATTATTACTCATCAGAAGTTGATATTGCATAATGGCATGCAACTTACTTGGATATTTTTGTGCAAGTTACTGGCAACTGGCACGTGTATTCCTGGTTTTAGCTTTTTACAATATACCTGCCATCCACTGTTATGCTTTATACACTTTTACTACACACAAGCATTTATCAAAATGCTGCAGTATATTATGATAATATTTTACCATTCTCAACGTGTGTTCCGCACAAGTTAACTGCCCAATGATTGATGTTAGAAAGTCTTATAGCTCCTACACACTATGCTACTGCCGCTGCCACTGGCACTCACCCGGGCATGCCGCGGCGCGCCCGGCCTTGCCGCACAAAGCCGCACAAGAGATCGCAAAAGAAAATGAAGGCGCAAAAGCCGGGCAGTACGTACCACGCGGCAAAAGCCGGCCATGCCGCCGGCATAGTGTATAGGCGTTATTGTAAATGTAGTTCGCGTGGTAAAGTCTATTTGCGCGACGCAGGATTTGTGTGACGTCAGGATTTTGTGTGACATCAGCTCCTTGACGCTTAGTTTGCATGTAGCGATGTAGATGCCGCCACAATACTGTTATTTGAAAATATTGTAAAAACCAATTATTTAAATAAAGTAACCGTGAAGTTATTTACCGGCTCTTCTCCATAGGAAACGACCAACTGGAAGCGTGCACCTAGCTTCTGACGTTTCATAAGTGCCCATGTAGGTTTATATGAAATAAATTATTTTGATTTGAATACAAACTATCAACTCAAAAGGACAAGAGGAAGTTGTCCATAATTTTATTAGTTTTCAAGTATCCATCAGAACAGTGAACACTAGTACCGAAAGCTAAAATCACAGTATAAAATATGGCTAAAAGCTTGTAACCATATAAGATCTCTACAATGGAGTACATTGTTGAGGTATAATTTTTCATTGTTCAGTAACTCAGTATCCATTCACGGTTTAAAAATCTGATTTCAATCTAATTATAACTGTACCGTGACCTTGCCTAATACATTTGTGATATCCATAGCAGATTGGCATTTATAGTAGTTTAGCTTTTACATAATTATAATAAATAAAAAGCTGTACGGTACTGTACCCACGGTGGCATGCGACTGTCTAACTCTAATAAAACCTACCTACCCACAACCTAGCCTACAAGTGAAGCTATATAAATTAATAAAATTGATGTGTCTGTTTGTAATGTCAAAATAACAGCTTTTTACTAAATGCACAAGTTTATACAAACCAAATAAAAAAAACAATTATTAAAAATTAGGTCTCTCTCTCTCTCTCTCTGTCTGTTTGTTCCGGCTAATCTCTAAAAAGGCTGGACCGATTGTGACAGTACTTTCTCTGGCAGATAGTTGATGTGATAAGGAGTAACTACTAAAAGTACCCTATACTTTTATTTTATAAAAATAATTATGGTATACGCGGGCGAAGCAGAAGGCAGAAGCTAGTTTTTAATAAAAAAATAAAAAATAGGTATCGGTCAAGCAGTTCTTGAGATATTAGGAGCGTTTTTACTAAAAGTTGGCAACGCCGCAACTAGCTGTCAAAAATTTACCTGTTTTGATAAATTTGGCAATATTACTGTATGGAAATATGAAATGTGGCTAACTAGTGAACTAAAATATTGATTATGAAATGCAATAATTAATATCGTAACACCGAATATTTAATTTTACATGTAAAAAAAATATTTGGAATTTTTCCAAATGCCTTTTTTTACACCTAAAACGGTTACAACATCAAATTTTGTGTTATAATTACAATTCATTATTAATATTATAGTTCTCTAGTTAGCCACATATTTCATATTTCCATACAGTAATATTGCCAAATTAATCAATCGTTTGCAATTTTTTTTATCTATTTTTTTTATCTATTTGCAACATTGCCCACTTTCAGAATAAACGCTCTTAAAGCGTCCTACCTAACAGGCAGACACAGACAGACAAAACACAGACATCTTGCGATAAAAAATTAGCAGGGATGATGTTTAAAACAAACATTTGTATTACATTAGTAAATAAATGGTACCTGAAACATTGACTAGTCCAAGTTATAATAGGTTTCTAGTTGAAAGAATGTTACGTTTTGTACCGCCAACTATTAAATTTCATCAACTGATTACCTACAGCATGTAGACGTTAAGCACACGTTCCCAAGGAACAGTAGTTTCCGTTGTGTTAGCACAATTCATAATAATGCCGGCTAAGCGGTCGACGACGCCTTGACGGTCGATCTTCAATTTCGTCACCATTATAACATTGGCATCATTATTACTATTACGCTTTATTTTGATTGGGGTCAGTTGCGACACTAATATTTGAAATCTTTTCAAATATTCTTCAAAACTAAGCTGCTTTAGCTAGTAGATCCAAATTAGATGTCTTTTAAAAAGTGGATTGTTAGTGTTGTTTATTAAAAAATACTTTTTTTTTGTATTATTTATCTTCTGCGTGCGACTTCCGTAGGTACGTGTGGAAAACAACTATACCATAAAGCATATTCTATGGCACTGGGTAAAAGTATCAGTAAAATATTTTTTGTAATTGGATCAGTACAGATTAATAATAACAGCCGCACTCTTGCCGCGGTCGATTCGTGGATGGGTGACCATCCATTACATTTTATCGGGACCCTCTCCGTGCACGGAAAGCACGTTAAGCCGTTGGCCCCAGCTGTCATTCGTAGATCTTCGACTTACGTGCAGTCAGAAGCCCAAAAGTCTGACAACTAGTGTTACGTGGTATCGTGCTACCCAGTAACTGGGTTGTGGAGGTCAGATAGTAACTTAGGCAGTCGCTCCATGTAAAATACTGGTATTCAGCTGTATCCGCTTAGACGGGGAAACCCAATAACATAGAACAGAGGCTGTGCAGATTGGATCGGTACAGATTACTTCTTACAAACAAAGAAACAATTTTATCTATCTATAGCGTAGATATTAGTTTAGATTATTCCATCGTCGTATTATTTATTTATTTATTTATTTAGGATCTCCAACAAAAGATGTACACAATACATGACACATAATTAAAGGGCAATATCGGGTATTAATTAAGTGTACTCCTTAATTATAGGAGGCCACAGCATGCACAATAAAGTTAAAAACTAAGCTAACAAAGTTAACACTTGAAAAATGGAAGGAAAGTAAAAAATTAAATTAAAATTTATAAACAATCATTAAAAAATTAAGAAAATATAACATTTAGAGATACTTAAATTTAATTTAATCAATAAACGTATTCTCCGAACGTAGTCTATGTGCATGCCAAACTTTTACAACTTATTCTAAAAAGATAACACAATCCACCAGTTAAATGATATCAGCTCAGCTCACATAAATTGTAATGCATAGGATCAAAAATGATCTAACTGTTATGTAGGTAATAGTAAAGAAGAAAGAAAGAACTTCAGTTCAACCTTATTCGCATAATATTATACAAAAATTAAAAACACAATTGGCTACCAAGCCAGAGACCTACAAACATGAAATTCAATTGCGAAAAAAAAAAATTCGTCCATGTACCTAACGAATGAAACGTATTGAGAGAACTTTGGCCGGTAGCAAGAGCGCACGGGCGCACTTTAAAAACGTTATACTTTTCACATTTGTCACAGGGCCCGGTCGAATTACATCGGAGTCATTCGAGTCGCCGCGTGCCGAAGCAGCTGAGTCGACGTCATCGCTCGCCAGTCGCGCTTGCGCAGCCTTTGAGTCTTTATGTTCACTTCACAGCTCATGAAATATGTTTTAAACATTCGTATAACTACGGTCAAGTCTATATTCTGTCAAGTGTGTCAAGAATATTGTTTTAATATTTTTCAATTTTCATTAAGTTTTAATTTTAGTACCTATATAGGTATCATGAGGCATTTATCTGGGCCGTGGGCACAGGTATTTCTACATTTAATTCTCTATTAATTAAACTTGTAATCAAACCTATCCAAATATTTGGTACCACCAATGCCAATGTACTGGTAAATACTAGTAGGGAATTAAGTTCGTACTTATTTGAGTAATCTCGAAGCTACTTCTCATCAGGCCGATTTATAGTTATTACTAGACATCGGATTTTATGCATTAGCTTATTTGCATATGCAAGTGCATATAATTCTCTAATTACGGCGTTAATGCATAATTATATTAGCCTTTTTTCCCAATCGTGCATATTTCGTATAGTAGGTACCGGGCTGCTAGAGGTACGTATCGGGAGTACGGAGTACCCTGCATACACCAGCAGGTATCTCCAGAAACGGCGCCAAATTTAAAATTTGTCCAATGAAGTAAGTTGACGTAGAGAGGTCGTTTTCGGCGTACACATTAATACTGGGTGTCAAACGTCACTTTGCTCTCAAAAATGTGGAAAAATACTTATTTGTTGCATAATTTAATTTGAAGAATATTTCGCTGTTTTTGTACCGTCTTAATTAAAATGCATATTTTGGCACTTTGTTTATGCATAATTATAATCCTATGTTAAGTTATTACATACATGAACCCCACCTGCTAAGATCCGACCTACATACTCCTTTTGCCTCGTTCATACGAGTACATCTGCACATTTATTAGTTCAGCGTTTTTAGGCTATCTTATCCTGTCAGGGTTGCGAATCTATCCGAAAGGGATATCGCGGCCCCGGCACACAGGCAACAGAAGGAACACGGGTGGGTTGTAGTCAGCAAAAATCTGACACACCCTCCCGCTCCGCACAGAGCGGGAGAAGTTATTTGATAATTTCCCAACCTCAAAAAAAAAAAAATAAGGCTATTTTATCCATAATATCTTTAAACACTTTTTTGTTTATTCTTAACATTACTAATTTATAAAATTGTCGTAGTAAATAAATAAAAAGAGATTTTTGATCTAAACATAGGAATAACTGCCATAGCTCCAAATGGATGGTAAGTAGTTCATTACTTTCATCGATTCTACACGGTAGTAAAGACCTACTCTATCTTCTTACCCCTAGAGTGCTATTTTTAACAATACTGAGCAGTGCATTTGGTCGAATCATAGAGTGTGCGAGTAAAGCAGAGCCCTGACAATTTGAGTTTATTCAAAACACAGCCAAAAACTTAATTCTGCGTTTGTACTTATGTATAAACATGCTAGCATCCTTAGCCAAAGAAACTAGACTTGCAGGCAACTTATTTGACTTGCCAAGGAGCGAAAACAACAAAATACGTATTGATGATCCAAATGTCGTACAGTGAAATAAATTTCTGGGGCCGGATTTCCGAATAGTTTTGATGATTAGAATAATTTTATTATGACTAAGAAACTGAAAAGTACGTAAACGTTTATTCGCAAACTAACGGCCGAGCCCAATAACCTAGCTATCACCATTTTTGGCTTATTGAAGTTAGAAAAACCTATCTTTACCGTCCCAATAATCTGTCAGAGAATGAAGAATCTTACGGAATGACATTCAATGACAGAATTATACTGTCTACCATCAATAGCGATCTGTCTTTTACTGAAAATAGGTTATTGGGTTTCAGCCACTAGTTAATGTCCTAGTAACGCTCTGTACACACAATACAGGGTCAAATAAAATTAGCTAGCGAAACTCAGCAGACGTGATGGGTACGATATTACGACGTAGTAGACATACGATATTTTAACACGAGAAAATAAAAACAAAATAGATTTTATTTTAGTTCTTTTGGGATCAACGACCACTTGTAGGGTTCTTACTTGAAGTACGAGTTGATGAAATCTGTTCTATCGTGTTTAGATATTGTATCCATCACGTTTGTGTAGTTTAAACAGAAAAATCTGATTTTGTAAATTGATATTCAAAGTGATTACACTAAATGCGGTCGATGACCCAACAAAAAAACATCATCAAATTTATTTATTTTTTGTTTTATCATGTGCAGATATCGATACCCATCACGTCTGCGGAGTTTCGCTAGCTAATTTATTTGACCCTTTATATCTGACATAAAATATTTTTTGATTGATTTTTGAACGGATTCTAGTGTTTTTTTCTTGGTAGATACTTAAGGTACAATTCCGTAGCCGACCGCAGCGCGCAGGCGGCAAGTTGTTGGGGTGGTTTACCGAGCGAAAAACATTAGACAGTTCTCTATCTAGCCAGTAGCCATTGTACAGACGCCAGCACACCAAGCTACTACAATCTGTCAAATTTATTTAATAGATTTTCAACACTACAGCATAAGGTTCAAGGTTGATTGCGAAAATTTGACAGTTTCGGGTAGCTTGACCTGCTGGCGTCTGTACATAGAGCTGAGATACGAGTATCTTCAACACAACTGCAGGCGACGTGTCGCCGCGACATGACTGGTTTCTATGTATTTCTATGAAACCTTCGTGTCGCTAGCTATGAAAGGTTTTTTTTACATTGAAATTCATAGATACCAGTAGTGTCGCTGCGAGTGCGACATGTCGCCTGCAGTTGCCGCCTGCGGACGGAATAGTACCTTAATCCGTAATTTTTCACGATCGTGACCATTCATCCACGTGTGAACTGTGAATCGGTTGCTATCCATTTTATGGCAAAACAAATAATTATATTCGTGTAAATGAAAGTTGCTCTAAAGTCTGAGTTTCTGCAATTGTAATTTGTGGTTTTAAAGTTTTAAACCCCCGATACCGGAGAAAATGAAGAGCGGGTCCTCTCTGAGAAGAATAGGGAACGTAACGATGCTTTTGGTATTGGAAACAGGTATCTATAAGCGGCGTTTTCATTCAGATACTGTCCTTTTAATATAAAGTAGGTACCTACCTACCATAGTGAAAAAAACATGCTAATTTGCCTAAAAGAGATATTAATTTAACGAGAAGTAAACATTATATAAGCGTTTTAAAGATAAGTAAGTGGTACCTAGAACACTGTTTGATTCAATAATGTTAAGAGTTGTACCACATTAATGTAAATGAACATTTAAACAATTCCTATAATAACAACAATAGGTAATTCAAACAATAACATTTCTAACTACCAATATCTGACTGCATATTAATCAAGCTAGAATTTCTTATATATTTTTATAAGTACTAAGCTCCAGTTATGATACCTACTGAATCTTATTAACTATCTGTTGTTCGGTTCGTGATGAACTTATGTCAGGGACATTTGATAAAACTCTGCTTCGGCCGCAATTGCTTTAATTTTCATAAAATTGTGCCTCTATTATTAACGTTTCCAACGTTTATCTTCGTCCGATCAAATTGTACTCATCACATACTTAATTGTTTCTCACAAACCTATTGAAGCATAAATCCGAACACCAAGAAATATCAGACATCTGTAAGAAAGGTAGGTATAATCACAAATTACTCACTTATGTTAAACCATTTTTCTATCTAGATACAACCCAGACCTAGCCAGAGCAGCACTTATCTTATTGGTTTATAAGTTTATTACCTACTAGAAAAATCAGTAACTTTAAAACAGTGATAAAATGGCAAGAAAAAGTCAAACAAACAAGGTCGGTGATGTAACGGATGGTGACGAAGACATCTTTGATAACACGAGTTCAGTGTTGCGATAGTGCGGTGCCTGGCGGCTAAACGTCATGACCACAACTGGCTGTTATGAAAGTAATTATATTATTAAAATAAATTAATTACGCGAGAAAACATGATTTATTTACAAATTAACAGTGTCTCATTGTTTATTTATCAAAATATTACGAGTTAGCTCTATGAAAACCACTACATCTTAATAGTTTCTATTCAATTGTTAAGTACAGGGATCGTAAAAGTAGGTAATTTTTCTCAATATTACTTTAAATTGTGTATATAACGATTAACATAATAGGAATGGTAGGGTCAGTGAGCATGACTCAGAAAAAAATAAGTGAATTTGCTCGTGTGAGCTGTTAGAGGAACGAAGGCGAGTCGAATGGCCACTTTCAGAAAGGAAACCTTACGCCCCGGCCGGTACTATACCCTCAAATTATTCTTATTTTCGCGCCTTGCAACGCATTCCATCTTTTCAACGTTATATTTTTGTTTTTACTGTCGACGTTTTTATGGTTTAAAGACGGATTTGTTTTGGCTCAGTTTATACGATTCATATTAGTTTTAACCGTTCTTTTCGTCATTTTATTTGACACGTTGAACGTGTTTTGTTTCCTGGCGTTAAGCGTAATGTTTTCCATGAAAGAAACAGATTAGCAACGAACCTTTGACCTTTTGATGTTTTCAGTTCACTCGATAAACGTCAAGACATCGCTTGAAAGACGTCACAAGTGTTACTCCATACTATTACTTCTATATTCTTGTGCAAGGGTAAACAACAACGTCTTTTATATTGTCACATTTTTTTTCATCCCGAAAGGTAATTGAAAGAAAATTCTAGACGTGACGTTCCTTTTGTGACAGATTTATGTCAACTAGAGGGTACCTGAAACAAAGGCGTTGACTCACCGTGGGATGTACGTGTGGGTGCGAGTATAATTGCATTCTGCGAGTATCCAACGTGTAGGCGTTCGACGGCAGATCATTCATGTCGAAGGTTGTTTCTGGATGCAGGCCTGGAGTTAGCCGCGAGACGTCGTCTTCGCAGCCTCCATCGAGGCCCGACCCATCGGTACTGCGGGCCACTGTAGACAATGTAAATTTAGCCAGGTAAAATTGTAAGCATTTTACTATTCATGTAGATTCAGTTACATAAGCAAGTTGGAGGTAATCTAATCTACACTGAGTCCATGCAGAAAAATACAGCCGGCAATTTTAATTTTGTAATGTAGGGAAACTCTACCTATTCATAATCACAAAAAAAACATCAATTGGCTACAGCAAAATTGCTTGAAAAAATCTTGGACAGTAGTACACAACTTAGATGTAGCATGGACAAAATCTACGCATCAATTTTACGAATGTATTTGGTTAAATGAGTTAACAAGTTATTGCGATTGCGTAAAGATCATTTTCGCCTAAAGCAGTAATAAAGATTTGTGATTTTGAAGACGCACTTATTTCGGATGTGATCAGTATTACGAATTTTACTGATGCTACATCTGAGTTGTGTCCTACTGTACCTACCTGTTTTATAAATCTATAGCATAATAATAATTAGAAACCTACTATAAGTAAGAAGTGGAAGCTCACCCCTTTGATAAACAGTATAACTATGTACCTACAAACAGCAGCACAATAACGAATTAATAAATCAGTAACGCATGCGATACCGTCATCGAAATCTTGTTTTGACAATCCAATGAAGTAAATTAGACAGATTATGTAACTGTGCCTCACAAACATTATTTTTACATTTAAAATGTGCTGATTGATGGATACTTAAGAGCATTGTAAGTACTGTAGTATTGTAGTAGATTGTATTGTAGTATTGTAAGTACTTAAGTACCTACCTAGTTATGGCGTAGGCAATCCTTAAAAAAATATTCTTCTTTAATAGTACCTAATTTGCATGCAGGTCGAACTTACATATCTTCCTTTACATGTCCGTTTACAGAATTTAGCAAAAAGGAGAACGAGAGTCAACAAAACCATTTTTTTGTTTTTTGAAAATATTATTTATATTGTTTATTATTTATTGGTTTATACTTCTATGGGTATTTAAGATTTTCTGCAACGAAATCTCAGATAATGTTAATATATCCCGGCCATTGACTAACTTTTATAATAAATAAAGGTTAACTTTTGGATCTACCACACTATTTATTTAACTAAGCACCAACTCGTTTATTGTAAAATAATAATTCAACATTTATATTGAGTAAAAGCTATTTCTTTCTGCTTTGAGCCTAATTATTAAACAAGTAATGACTATTGCGTGATATTTTACTTTCGGTATACTTATGAAAATATGTTATAATTTATCGTTTTCTGGGCACCTTGAAATACTTAACTCATTTAATATTCTTTATCTCCAAATTCCATGTCATATTTTAATTTTAAACGTGGGTGTTATGTTGTATTTTAAGATTCATGAAACAACTTTAAAAAATAAATGATGAAAAATGGAAAAAAAATATGTCTTTCATTCTACAATACATGTCATGTACCATTCGAATTCTTTTGATTCAGGAAACTAATTTCCATGCCGATAAATGTTCCAAAAATCAACACGTTCACGTTCAAAGGTCAAAGGTCCTGTTAATCAGTTCTTTCCAAAAATTCATGTAAAATTTATACTTTACGATCTATAATAATTAATTATGTAGGTACATTGCAAACATTTTTTTTTATGCAACTATAATTTTAATACCAAACCTCCGAATACATGACCTACATTATATTATTACTGATTGAAAAATTTATTGGTATATTTGTTAGCATTGTACAGTGCAGAATTCTTCTTCGTAACCGGGCTGAATTAGCTTGATTTCGAATTAAATTATTTTAATTAAATACGATTCACTTGAATTAGTTGTGCGTATAAATAATTAATAATTTATCGACACAATTGCTCATAAAGTGGTTCTTATTGCACAGCTTTTAGGTTCACATTGCAGTGTTTTTAACATGCTTGCGTTTTACTTGCATTCCCGCAGTAGTGAGGTAAATTGCGCCACAGATAACTACTAGGTACTACACAATAATAAAAAATCAAAGTCAAATAGGTACATGTGCGATTTTTTGAAATCTCAGCATTTATGCCTTTTTGTGCCCAACCTTTTCGTGAATATGTCTAATAAACGGTAATTAAATAAAATGAAAAATTATTCTTCTAATTATTATTTATATTTTTTAAATTAACATTAATTTATTTTATATATTAAAATATTCAGTTATTATTATTCAGTTGTTATATTAGTTTCAGTTATTTTAATAAGAGACTGTTTGGCGGCTTCGAGAAAGAAACGGTGCAAAATAAATCTGTTATTAGCCATTTTTCACAAACATTTGTTACAAATTATTAAATTTATGAAATCTTATTTATTTTTTGTCAAGTGTGATGGAAAAAGTCGTTTGATACGCGTGAGAATTAGTCATTTCACTCTAGACACCATTACCTTCGGTTAGGACTGGAATTCCGCCTGGAGTGCAGCAATGAAAAACTCGGTTCACTTATATCATAAATCATATTGGATAATCTATAGGAATGTCTCATTTCCACATAACTGATTGAATTACGAAGGTAATTTGATTACACTCAATATTTTTTAAATTCAATAATTTGGTCAAAACTAATTTTGTTATAATTCTAATTACATAGGATACATCTGTTTTTCTGTAAAATCAGCTTTAAATTCTGACTCAGATCATGTGACGGTCTTCGATCGCCGCATAAATTATAACTAGGTAGATACCTAAGTATGTGACCGCGGCGATAATTCTGCTTCACAAATATTTGCATGTTGTGCACTTTTGTGACTGTGACTTGTTTTGTAGAACAAAATCTCGACACTCTTGTTCAGATTAAGAGTACTCGATACGGCTTGTTACAATGTTGATTTATCAAAGTTAGAATATTTTTATAGACCGGAAAAAATATTACCTACACCTTTTCTTAAACTATTTACCTTAAACTAGAGTAAAGTGAATAACAAATATTTCTAAATGAGTGTAGATATGATACTCAGTTTGATTGCTTTTTGAACTTTTTTAAATTCTAATTCAATTATGTACTCACCCACTTTTTCTATTTCAATGTGAGGTTTATTCCCCACGGGCGTCTTGAAATCCAAAAGCCTTCTTATAATATTAACATCCTCGATTGAACACTACGGAAAGTATTTATTAGTTTGTAAAATCACTTTTCGTAAACTTTTTCGCTTGACGTTAAACACATGTACTGGTTCAACTTGACCATTGACTATTTACAAACAATATTTGTGAATATTATTAAGATTTATTTTTAAAATGACAGTATAGGCGCACTCTGGGCGGGCGGGCGCAGGTTCGCTTTCGGTTGTCGGACGTTTGACGCAAGCGGAGCGCGATGCGAGTGACGCGCGCCAGGGCCGAGCTGCGGACTGACTCAAATACAACACTCGAACGAAACTCTCACGCTTCGAACACATCAACGTAAAGCTCGACGCCCGCCGCCGCCGTGTAGGCGTCCTCACACTTTAGCATTTACCTGAATATGTGGTTAATTACCGAACCTCTAAATACCAAAACACACTCTCCTGGTAAAAATAAAAAATCCTCGCTATCCTACTCTCAACGGGGCCAGCAATTGCATACTGTGTCTCTCTATAATGTAATTGTTACCGCCTATTTGTTGCATAGTTTTTGAAATTGGGCATTTTTCTTAATCAAAGAAAACGTAATGTTAGTATCGTAGCATGGCTGCGAGTGGGGCTAAACGCGGTCTCATTGGCGGAGCTGTGCCGCCCAACGCCAATGGCACGGGAAGGAGGAGCCGCATAGCAATCACTTCGAAGTTTGGCGAGACACGTCTCTAACCTCCCTAATTTTCTTCTTTTTAGCGTCGGGTATTTTACAAAAATAGGCTTCATTTAACACGTAACTCAAGCTTCTTGGGGTCGGTAACAACAAGGCGTCCATATGGTTTGCGTATTCATTTTATTTTACGTTGCAAGGTAACGATAGCTGCTATATTCCTTATTTGACACGATATGTTCAAGTACCTATGCTAAAATACCTACTCTTTTATTTGTAATGTATTTCTTTAAAGTTCTGTTGTATATATAAACAATGTATAGTAGATTATAAAACCACAATATTATTCATCTGCACTTTAAAGATACTTTTCAAACTTTCAAGAGATTTGTTGTAGTAAATCGTAAGACATAGAAAATAGTTTATGTTATGCTCGAATAAAGCATGGTTAATAAGAAAATAAATAGTAAAAGAAAAAACGAGTCATAATAAGACTAGACTCGTTTTTGCTGCGTTTCAGTAAAGTTTCTTTAATGATTTAACTGAAAAACGGGTTGTCTTTCTTTTGAAATTATAAAACTTCTAACTGTCCATTGTTTGCCTGGTAAAAAGTAAATATTTAGCAATTTGTCATATAATTAAAATTACTAAGTATTTACTTTTTTACCAGGCAAACAATGGGCAGTTAGAAGTTTTATAATTTGAAAAGAAAGATAGTCAGTTTTTTAATTAAGACCGAACGAAGTACTTTCGGTCTTAATGAAAAAAAATATTTCTCTGATACTTATATGCTCAGGATTTTCATTTATATGTATCGACGTTATATTTTAACTTTATGTAAGTACCTAACATTAGGTTCTTACGGTAAACCGTTTATCGAATTATCTTACAAAACAAAACGTAAACAAGAGAAAGCATTCCTTGAAGTCGATTCTGTAACTTTAAAGGAAGGTCAATGTTTTTTAAGGGTTATATATATGTATCGCGTAGAAAGTGGTTACCGTCGCCTAGTCAGACCTTTCAAAGTACAGTAGGCATGTCTTTAAAACTGGCACATAGCAATGCTGATGCATCAACCAACCTATGATGGTAGCGGTCACGGGTGACCTCACAGTCGAAATCGGTAGCAGCCGGTGTGCCCCCGGGGATAACGTAATACTTAATCGATAATTAATAATGTGTCTCATTCATTAGTCAAGACTTGACAGGTTAGTGAGAAAATAATTTACCACAAGAAAAGCGAATTTTGTGTTTTTAAATGAAACCTACCTAACTCCAAATTATGCCAAAACAAATTAGACCAAATGACACTTATGCTAAACTTTGCAATATGCCAAAGTATTATTATGCTAATAAAAGTTATGCGAAAACGTTATGCCAAACAATATTATGCCTTAAAATTGTATGCCAAGAGGGGGATTCCCTTTTTAAATGTATGAACATACAAACATCTATTCCAAACATCACTTTGACGTATGTAGCTCCTCTTGAGTACCTGTTGGCTTTGAGAAGTCAAGTTGATCAATCAATCTGCCTAGCCTTTTCCCAACTATGTTGGGGTCGGCTTCCAGTCTAACCGGATGCAGCTGAATACCAGTATTTTACATGGAGCGACTGCCTATCTGACCTCCATAACCCAGTAACTGGGTAATACGATACCCCTTGGTAAGACTGGTGTCAGACTTTCGGGCTTCTGACGACTCGTAACGACTGTCAAAGATCCACGAATGACAGCCGGGACCAACGGCTTATCGTGCTTTCCGAGGCACGGAGGATTCTCGGTATGTAAAGATGGTCACCCATCCACTGACCAACCCCGGCAAGCGTAGCTTAACCTGATGGATCGACCAGTGCGGCTGTTGTTACTTAGCCACGAGCTCCTCTGAGAAGTCAAGTCAAGTTAAACCAATATCAACTTGAGAAGTCAAGTTGATATTGGTTTAATAAGGACTAACAAACCTGCTCCGCACGTGTGCAAGGTACTGATGTGGCTTTATGTCAAAATATCATGATGACATCGCTATATTTAAGTTATGTTGTTAAGTATGAATGTATCATGTTACACATAACCTTTTGGAATAAATCCTCTAATGTTCGATTCCTATAAAATAACGAATCGTTTTGCTTACCAATGGTACCTTTTTTTATTGCCTAACTGGGCACATAAATAGAGTCGTAAGATAATTTTATCTGCGATAGCTACTTCCATATGGGAGGGTCTACTATGCAAAGGTGTGAGGTCATTGCTTCATTATTGGTAAACATACAAGAGTCTTAAAATGTAACCGATAACGATCCATAAATTATAGGAATCGGCCATTAATGATGGTGAAAACGAAAACCGCATCAAAATCCATTGTGTAGTTTAAAAGAACTAAGCGGTCGCACAGACAGACACGAGAAACGACTTTGTTTCATACTACGAGTATGTATACTATGTATAGGTACCTCAAAAAAGATGCCTATTGGAATGTGAATTATTTATAGGTACGTGTTTTTTTCTTCTTCATATTTTAGGTGACACTAACCGCCGCCCGCAACATCGCTCGCGTGGCTTTTTCTAAAATAAAAGTAGCCTAATTTACTCCTTTTAATATCAGCTATTTGCCAGTTAAAGTCCCGTCAAAATCGGTCAAGCCGTTTTGGAGATTAGCCGAAACAAACAGGCAGACGGACAAGTAGTATATAGTTACTTTCATATGCATTTAGTAAAAAGCAGCAGACACTTCAATTTTATTTATTTCCAAGACAGCCCGCCACAAGGCCCTCGGAAGCAGGTGAAACTATTCAGAGCAAGAATGTCATTATTTACGAGTAGATCAAACTGCACTCAGCTATACTGGACTATTAAAGTTAAGCCCCCTACAATATGGTTGAGCTGGATGGTGCTGATCCACGCGTCATGTTCGTGAACGGGCGCCGTCAGTTGTGACTGGTCATCTCTTATCTGCCATGGCTTATTTTTAATCTTATATTTTGAATTGTTTTGATTATTTTTTGTACATTGTTCTCACATACAGAGTTGATATGACAGAGGGGCATTAAATAACACTACGTATACTATACGTGTTTAGTATTAATTCGATACGGTATAAAAATAAAAAGCACCTAAAATGAGTTTTTTTTTTTTTCAAACAAACTAAATAGCTTACAAATCAGAGTAAAACGCAACCACCCTTTGAAAATAAATTTAACTGACCTACAGATACCTAGGTAACAGCGGCAACGTCGCGCGCGTCGGCGTGTGTTATCTCGTCAAAGCGGGCGGCCGCCCGCCGCGCGCCGGCCCGCGCCGGCGCGGCGGCGGTGGCGCGGGCGGCGCCTCCGCTCGCGGCGGCTCCTCGGCTCGCAGCTTTTGTATTAGGTATGGTTTTGAAGTACAACAATCACAAAAAATTAAATTCTCGATGTGTCATTCACATGAATGCACAAATTATACCGACGGAGAATATTGTTACTTATTTTTCTAATTAAAAATCATGTCAGTGTATTCTAACGCCGTGTAAGTTACACGAGGCATTGTTGAACACTTTAATTACACACACACACACACAAAACCAAAGTTTAATTACGTGTCGTATCACAATAAAAGCAGTCGATCACAAAAAAAAACACTAACACTAAATAATAATAATCCCAAGTTACGTGTCCTGTCACAATAAAAAAAGAAATACTGTCTTAAACTCGTTTAGTGTCCTATCACAATAATAAAACTAAATCCCAATTGTCAGCGCGCGAGTTCGACAATACGGAGGCCGCGCAGGTACTTCCGTGTTACGTAACATAAGTACGTTCCGAAAGAATGGCATCGGCGCACTGAAAAAAACAGTTTTTAGAAGCCCCACTCACTTACCGATCGCAACCCCTGCCCCTCGTCGCTAGGATGCAATAGCAACACACTGACCTATTTCTATTTCTTTTACCCACGGTGAGTTTGCTATGATTTTCACACTCGTAATGAAAATGCAAGTGTGTGTGTATTTATTGCTTCCTTGTTTGCATTGTCATCTTTTTAGCGAGAATATTTGGTTGTACTTGTGACTTGCGTCACAGCGGCAACAACGCATAGGTTATACTCAGATTTATCGTTTTAAGGTGCATGACCTATGCGTATAGACATAATCAGCTGTTAGGAAAGATACATCGTGTTCAAACGGGGCAAAAACTTAAAAAATCATTTGCGACTAAACTACTGCTCCTATTTAATTGATTTTTGGTACAGAGCTTGAAAATGGTACCTAGTATACTCAGTTTAAAGAAAAGCCCCTCCGTCGTATCAACTTTGTATAGAAGCAACAAGAATAATGTACCCAGGATTTTGTAATTTTCTATATTTAAAAGAGTGTCCTTGGAGTTTCTTGCCCGTTCTTCTCCATAAAGATCTACGTTTTG
Source organism: Agrochola macilenta (assembly GCA_916701695.1). Lineage (NCBI taxonomy): Eukaryota > Metazoa > Arthropoda > Insecta > Lepidoptera > Noctuidae > Agrochola > Agrochola macilenta. The sequence goes on along the minus strand of OU753552.1, from coordinate 24,745,185 downwards.
GAATGGGCAACTAGCTTCAACTTTCTGACTAACTGACGCGACTATTTGACAATTCAAAAGTGCCTATAAATGGTTTAATTGAAATAAATGCTTTGAGTTTGAGTTTGCCCGTAATAATCAGTACAAGAAATAATGTTACCATCTAATAAACGTTAGGTAGTAACGTTAGTACCTTTTAACTAATTATTAATAACTTAGCAACGTCCTACTCGATTTCGCATACTTAAATACCGTCAGGATCACTGTAACTAATAAGTTTACACAGTCGACTGGCAGGAGAAGTAACCAGGAAGTGGAGAACACAGACGAGCATGAGCATTATGGTTACTCATTTGGCCTCCCATTGCATTTTGTTTATGTGGTCTCGTATTTCTAATACACTTAATTTTCATTTATTTATTAAGGAAGACTAGCAGATAAACAAATGTGAATATACAAACACATAATCAGAAACAAACCCTGCGAAAACACTGGAATCTCATCGGAATTCATTTGAAACTACAATAGCGTCCGCTTCGTTGTAATTCATTACCTATGGTCAGTATGCAGTAACAAAACAGAATATACAATATCAAGTTTCAACGTAACTAATTATATTACACTAGCTTCTGCCCGCGACTTCGTCCGCCATCTTTCTCAAGAATTGGGCTATGCAATGCAAAAAGAATTTTGCAAATCCGACAGGTAGTTCCGGAGATACACCCTACATACAAACAAACAAATTATACCTATTTATAATCCTTTATTTCATTTAAATAAACTTGTAAGAAATAAATGCAAGACAGTTTTGGACCGGTACTCGGTTTAATCTGTTGTTTCACAAATATTTTCGATACCTATTTATTTGCCATTGATTGATCGCGGTGTGTTCTAATTAAAAATCGCTGTATTGTTGTAGTGACCTTTTCACTTTTTTTCCAAATATAAAACTGTAACAGTTTCTAAGTGGCCTCTCTTAGAATCGTCGCCTAATGATTGATTTAATAATCTTCGATAATAAACTGAAAGGTTGTATTAAACGGGATTTGAATAAAAGTGACTCTTCGCGTAGCATAACGACTACGACAGCGCAGCGTAGCGAGCGTAGCCATTCACACCACAGCTACGCTGTAGCAACAGTATAATCCCTAGTATAAAATGATGAAAAAATGGGTAACAATTTTTACAACTTTTATTTAAACATTATTAATAAGGTGATGAAGTTGAAAAAAAATACGGGAAGTAAATTAATTTTTCACAGTTTGAACAGTACCACTCGTATAAAAAAAAATTGTTCGCTTATTTAATTTTCATCCTACAATGTTAGAACAAAAAAAATAAAATCGAGTAGTGTAATATTATGAATGGCCAGTAAAAATGCTGAAATGGACTAAATAGATAAATAGTTTCATAGGTTAGGTTGGAATTGTGATCAACCACGCGCGAGCCGGGCGAGCGAAGCGAGGGGTGCCGCGGCAGCTGCCGGCGACAGCTACTTACAAGTAAGATTTTATTTTCTTACTCCGACTAATTCCGATAGTCATTTTACTGCTTAATTTTTTAAATACCTAACACATCTTTTTAATGACACATTTTTATTTAGTGTACTGCTCAGTTTTTACTGCCGAACTGCATTTTGTAATTTTTTATTTACCAAAACTACAATAAACAACTGCCGAAAAAAACGTCCATGATTGGTTTGAGAATTATTGATCGTGTTCAAGTGTGTGTCTTATAGACCTTCTTAATCTGACAAGCACGACGAGTAAAAAAAAAAAAAAAACTTAAACGAATAGTCACGTTAAGAATGCCTTCTCAGTGTTTAATCAAACGGGCGTTGAGGAGCTGTCACACAATCCAGGACGGACTTAGTTCTGTAGGCGCCCCAAGGCAATGCAAGTCTCGAGTACGCTCTCGCTATTTGTTCTTTTCTAAAATTAAAATCCTTATATTATACAAGTAACTATTTACACTAGGTTCTTAATTAAGTGACTAAATAAAGATCTTACCGGATACCAGCGATCTGGAAGAGTACTTGTCTACACCTTCAACTGTCCTTCTGTTTTTGTACTTATTTGTATTGTTAGTTAGGCTTTCTAAAATAGATTTGTTTATAATTTTACATAATATTTGACTGCCTCAGTCTAATGGTCGCAAGCGCTACTGCTAATCGTGAGGTTCTGGGTTCGATTCCCGGGTCGGGCAAAGTGTTTTTGGGTTTTTCTATCTGGAATTAATTGCTAAGTAGCAGCCCGGAGCTTGAATTTGTGCCCGGTTGATGGTAATAGCTTCGTTTACATGGGACTTAAACATAACTGGCGAAATGGCTGTAATATAGGTACACCTCTGCCTAACCCTTTGGGGAATACAGGCGAAATGTTATGTTATGTTCACAATTTTTTTTTTTTTTTAATGTTGCGTCTTATTTATTGGTCCATAAAACAACTAACAATTTAAAAACTAGCAGACTTAAAATAATAATAATATGCACAAGTACATAAGAAAGGGGTGGGGGGGAACAATCATAGGGCATCAAAAAATTCGTCCGCATCGTTGTCAACCGGAAAAGTGCCCAAAAGGCTGGCAGCATTGCCACGTTGTATGGCAATGCTGATTCTCTGGCCGAAGAATAGGCCAGCCTTCTGGTCACATGAAGAGTCGACCAACCGCTTTGCGATGTCTTGAAAGACTAAGTGGGCACTCGGACCCCATGGCCCTAGTGTTTCAACCTCAAACGGCTCAAACATATAAGTCCCAATAAGATTGGAGTATTTGCGCCGTTTGAGGTTTTCAGCACCTGCAGCAGCAGCCCCAGCACAGTGCTAGGAAGATGGGATGGCGCATGGGTGTCGACACACGTTGCATCCCACACCAAAGGCCTACCTACCTTCCAAGGCATTATGGTCATTCCGTCTGGTCTCTTCCGATCGTCGCGTGCCAAGCCGTTGGGTTCTAGAACAGCTGGCACCCCGGCGGTGACAAGAGCACGACGGATGATGTCATTAACGCTGGCGTGCCGTGCTCTCCGGCCTGCGCTTTTACTGCAGGATAGACCATGGTGACCGAGACAGTCGACTGCTTCACCGCATTGACAGCGATGCGGGGCCACACAAGGAGCGCCCAGACGCAGACAGGTAGCGAGCCGGAAAGTGGTGTCACCCAGCATAGTGCCTATGTTGGGTGACGGTAGCGCCTGAAGACAAAGGCCCGACTCCCACTCACCCACAGCCAGCAGGCGGGCACGCTCAGCAGTATTGGTGGACGTATTAATAAGATTGTTCCGTACCAACCTGCAGAGCGGCTCACCCCACTGCCTCTGGGAGGACAGGTTCACGGCCCGATCTGTATTCGGGCAAGCCGCTTTCCAGGCGTTCTCCACATCGGTCAAGCACGGCACTTCAGAGTCGATCAGGCAGGGGGCTAACATTTTCCCGGTCAACTTTTCAGTGCTGTGGACAGAGGACAGGAACGCGGGTAAGCTAATACTTGTAATTTTGCGGACACCGAAGCCACCGAAACGGATGGGCAGTGTGGCTTGTAGCTACGCCCGGTCGTCCAAGGCCACATTTAAAATGGATGTTAGGGTGCTGCGAATAATTTGGTCAATTTTGTCCAAGAGTGTGGCTGCTTCCATAAATGTGAAGAGCGTAGAAAATATCAGAAAGGTAAATTTCGCATTTTTATGGGTTAAGGTCCAAGCCAATGGATTTAAATTGTTGTTTGAGGAGTTGTAAGTCGTTCAAAACGGTGTCTACATTACCTCCTAGTGTTCCATCATCTAAATACCATACATAAAATTTTGAATTTAGTTTCTGGATAATTGGATGAATAGCCAAGCTGAAAATGACTGGCCCGAGCGGATCACCTTGTTGGTGGCATCCTACTGCAGATTCCAAAACATTGCTAATTTTTTTAATTTTTTTTTTTTGTTGTACTTAGTTCAGTCAACTACACATCTATAGTTACAATTTGACTTAGTAAGGGTGACGTTTATAGTTCATAAGGCCTAATTATATTCAGTTTTGTTACTGCATCACTCACCAATACTTACTTAATACGAAGCGAACAATATTGTAGTTTCAAGTAGTTTCGTTGGCTTTGTTTCTTTGTTGGGTTTCTTGCTACTAGCACAGTCTATATCTTTTTATACTGTGCTACTAGTCTTCCTAAATAAATTAATTAAGTGTCAGAATTAGAAATGCCTTAGAATTAGATCACAGATATATTATTGTGCTATGGAAAAACCTAAAAATATAATTTCTCCAATGTCATGGCCAGATCTTAGAATTTTGATAATTTCATGAATTACGAGTATAACATCGACCGCTGGTCACATCATGATGTGGTCTGGCCAGATCATTGAATACTCAACGTTTCACAATATGAACAGTTAAACGCACGACTAAAATAAAATAGTTAAATTGTCCATCGGTAGAGGCATTGATGTCGCTTTGTTTTTGTTTTGCATCATGGCGGCGGCATACAACGTACGTAACCACGCAAAAAAGTCTATGGAGTTTTAATGGATTTCCAAATATGATATTAAGGAAATCGACCAACTTGGAAGTAACAATCGCTCAGCGCTCTCGCTTCGCTCGCTCGGGTCGCGCGCAGTTGTTCACATTTTAAACGTAACCTAACCCATTTGGTCGTGGTGCTAAAAGCAGCGTGAATTCCAACATGTAACTTTTATGATTTTTTGGAGATACCACCCACTTTCATAGAACTCATACCGGTCATACGCCATGCTGCCATATATAATGGAAGTGAACCCTCCAGAAGGGTTACCGGCATTACGTTTGCGCTAAAGTTAACTATCGCGGACGGTCAACGGCATAAGGTTTAAAACCGTGTTATAAAGCACTGTAGAACGAAGTAAAAAATACTGTTTTCAGGGGTATCTATATATACGTAGTTTCCAACCGTTTAAATTTTTAGTGAATATTATAAAAGTGAACAAAAAAAAAATTGCTTGGATTAGGTATATAACCAACGCATATACTAATAAATCTTGTTAAAATTTATATTTTCACGGTTTATAATGCTGTGTTTGCTAAGAAAAACCTACATTCAAAATGAGCCCTCCACAAGGGCTGCCGGCATCCCATATGCGACTAGGTGAACCCTCCAAGAGGGCTCCCGGCACTGAACGTGTTAATCTATTGGGATCAGATTATACTTACGGTATTGTCGTTTATAAAATCTGGTAGTGCATTGGAAAACCTCATCAATTTATCAAAAAAATAAATAGCTACATACAATATGAATGAATGTTATTGTTGTTCCCATAAGACATGGAAATGTATTTTACATGTATGCCTATCCATCATATCCATCTAGAACACAAATGTACAAAAAAATTGGAAAAAACTTTTTAAAAACAAGCTTTTAATGAACTAAAAAGTACGAAATAAAACTTACGTTAACATATTCGTAGAACTTTAATATTTTCCTAAAAGCTTAAGGCTTGTCCTATAGTGTAAGAAGGACGTTTACGCCTCAAGCATTGAACAAAATATTAAAGTTCAATGTTTACGTATGTAACGATCTGCTTAGTATTGTCTTCGAAGGAGAACAATCTGAACATTCAACCCGAGAGCATTAATGGGAGATTTCATGGCGCCATAATGAGCCTCAGACTTGGCCTGAACAGAATCTAGTCTACACAGAGCTTCCCTGTCCAACAGGCTTATGACCAGCGCATTGATTACTAGCTTTAAGATGAGCTCCTCACCAGATACCTGCCATTGTTATTTTGTCGATTGATCGTGTATAACGCAATTAGGGTCTTAGGGTAGGTACTGGCTGGGCACGCCACAATTGTGGTGATAAGTCCCCTCTTTGAGGAGTGGTTGGAGAAGCGTCACGGCGTCCTCAACTTCCGCCTGACACAGGTCCTCACCGGACACGGTTGTTTCGGGAGGTTCCTGTTCCACATAAGGCGGGAGGAAACGCCCGGGTGTCACCACTGTGTGGATCGCCCGGAGGACACGGTGGAGCATACGGGTGAGGTCTACCCGGCTTGGGCGGAGCACCGCCGTGTCCTCACGGAGGCGATAGGCGGCGGTGATCTCTCGCGTCCGGCCCTGGTTCAGGCCATGGTTCGGAGCGAGAGTACATGGGAGGCCGTCACTTCCTTCTGCGAAGCAGTAATGCTCGCGAAGGAGGAGGCGGAGCCCGCGAGGGAGATGCAAGATGCGCGCCCTCGCGCCCCTTGTCGCCGCAGGAGACGCCCCGGGCGTCGGAAGTCGCGAGCCGACTTCCGGCCACCGTAGGCGCGGGCTTGCAGACGGTGAGCAATGGGTAGCTCGCCGTCCGATAAGGACCAGGCCCGGCACGCGTAGCATGAGCATCGTTTTGTCGACGGAAGAGTAGACAAAAGTGACATTCCGTGTAGACAGTACGACGGCACCAAAGTAGAAAGACTCAACTGCACTTTTTACGAAATTTACTCTTTTACATAAATCGACTCAGAATTCCTTTAGTTCTGATATTAAGTCACGTATTTAGAGACAACTACAACAATTTTTCTCAATATGTCGAAGTACCATATTTTGGAACAAAAAAATATTACAGTAATATTGGCCTTAACCATTTCCTTGGTAATGCCCTATTAACTAAATGATGTAAAATAGAAGATGATAGCTTTGTTCTTCTATTAATTATCATAGTTCTGCGTTCAAAACGCTCTCCTGTAAAATCATGATTTTGTAGATAACCATTTATACTTTGTGGCAATTACAAAATCAAATTCTCTTCACTACCTTAGACAACTGTCAGTTGTCAGTGGGATTTTGACAGTTTGGGATAGAAAACTTTCTCTGCAATAGTCTACATAAAAAAGGACCTAGACAAAGATCGATAGAATCGAAAGACAAAATGACAGATTGTAGAAAGATTTCTATGGTGTGATATCAAAAATGGAGAAACGAAATGTCACTTTGTATAGAAAGAGCTGTGTCTATTTTTCATAGAAATAGAAAGCGTCATGCTACGCGTGCGGGTCGACGGCGCGTTGTGTTCCACGCGCGCCTCAAAGAGATGTCAGCACCAACTGACGGGGTCCGTAAGGACCAATGCCTGCCGGGGTTGCGGGTTGGTCCGAAAGGGATATCGCAGCCCCAGCACACAGGCAACGAAAGGAACACGGGTGGGTTTTAGACAGTAAAAGTATGACACACCCTCCCGCTCCGCCCAGAGCGGGAGAAATTATTTGATAATTTTCAACCCTCAAAAAAAAAAAGGGTAGTTACTGGTCAGTCTGAAGGCTATAAAAATGGTAAAGATGAGCCAAACGTTTAGAACATTACAGATAGTTACAGATTTAACTTTTTAAATGATTATTATCACGCTATAACTTCATGGGTTGTTTTTGGAGATGGGGCAGTAAGGGCAGGTACTTTAACCGTTCGCGTTGTAGCTACACGAAAACGGTCTTAGGAGACAATAACCACAGTTGATTCGATAGAATTTTTTCTAAGAAACAGGATCGATCGGCATCAAAAAAAAAATATGTAAAAATTGGCCATTTTCTTGCCGACTGTAATTTTTCTTCAAAATTTGTGTTTTTTTATGTAAGAGCAGTCTTCACAGTCTCCTAAGTCCATTTTCCTATAGCTACAACGGTTAAGGTTTTAGCCATTTTTGCCCTATCCTAAACATCCATCCTGTACCTATATGTATAAGAACGGCTATTTTAGTCAACTTTCAACAAAGCAAATATTTTTGCGGTTCGACGACTGGCTTTCACTCCCAATTCCTTTCCCAATCTCTTGGGTGTGGTTCCACTCCCAAATAAGGATATTTTTTGTGATTCTTTTTTTTTGTTTTACTATTATTTATGATAGTTCCTAGACCGTACACAGATATAATCAAGTTTAGGCCCCTTCTATCATATCATAGAAGGAATCAGGTATCATACAAATAAATGTCTTCTATGGTACGAGTGTCGACCTCAGGACGAGCTGCTTCTCACACGGACAACAGCTGTACGTCGTCTCCTCCCGCGCCACCAGTCCTTAGTCTCTGTATATTTTGGCTGCTCAGAACAAAAACACAAACGTAGTACCTACCTACAGGCAAGTTTTATAAAAATGTGGCTCTTTTTTTTGTAAAATTGTTGTTTCTTACGATTTCCCCGCGAACGAAGTTGCGGGCTGAAGCTAGTATCTAGAGATTGGGTTAAATTGTTTTTTTTTAAGACAACTGCTATTTTACTATAATTCATAAGAAGTATAATTCTATATTTAACATGACATAACATAACATCTCTGGCTGCACTTGCCAGGCGGTACCAGGTCCACTTTGAATAAATTCCAGATCACTCTGTTCAAATTGACATTGCGAATGTTCCAGCCTAATTGCGTTATGCTACGGCTACATTGTCACGTTAACACAAACTACATTTAGCACGCTCTCTGTTGTACAGCGAGACATCGAGCGGAGCGCGAGAGAGAGCGCGCGAAGTGTAGTTAGCTCGACAGTATAGCATTACACATTTTCAATCACATTCTGAATGATTTTGAAGGATGTTGCTAATCCATTGATTCATATGTTCGAAAATCATGTCTGCTTAACAACGTAAAGAACGCAATGAATGTTGTTGAACTGTCAAAATAAAAGCCATTGCTACTGTAAGTGGGTTACGCAATTACCACGCTGGTGTATTGAAAATGTTTTAAATTGGTACAAAAAAATACAAAAGTCGCCTAGTAACTGTTATTTTCAACCTGTCAAATCATACCTGACACACTGTATCTGTTCGTTGCTCTCGATGTTTTGTTTTTTTTTTGTTTTTCCTTCTCTACCCCTCCGGGGAACACTGGTGTGATATTATGTATTCCACGTCTATGTGGGAAATCATTAAATACCTAACTTGCAAAAACTCTATGATAGACTTCGATTGGCCTTTCACGATGAAGCCCCATCTCGTCTCATTGTTTACAACTGGTTTAATGAGTTTAAACGTGGTCGCACTAATCTCACCGATGAGCTGCGTGAGGGACGGCCTTCTACGGCGACGACTGAAGATATCATCAGTGTTGTGCGGCGTATGATAGAGACTGACAAAAGAGTGACTTATAAGCAGATTCGGCCAAGCTTACGCATCGGTATGAGTCAAGTGCACAAAATCCAACATGAGCATTTAGCGGTCAATAAGCTTTGTGCCCGGTGGACCTCATAATTTGACATAGGAGCAAAAACTCCGTCGTGCTGATTGGTGTCGTGAAATGGTTCAAAGATTTAACGGAGGTGACTCAAATGCTGTTTTCGACATACTTACGGGTGACGAAAGCTGGATTTATTGTTATTATCCTGAAACTAAGAGACAGTCTGCTGTCTGGTTGTTTCCTTCAAAGGAGTTGCCAACTAAAGTGAAGAGAGGTCGAAGCGTGGGAAAAAAAGATGGTGGCCTCGTTCTTCGGAAGGACAGGTCATTACACAACAATTATTTTAGAGGATCGAAAAACAATTAGGTACTGCAGAGTGGTGCACTAACATTATTGTTTGCCACTTGTCTTGGAAAACGTTCTGGAGAAACGACCTCGCAATAGGATCCTCCTTCACCACCACAACGCATCGTCGCACACCGCCAAGCAAACAATCGACTACTCGGTGACGTCAGACGTGGAATTACTGGGTCACCCGCCCAACCTCGCACCTTGCGATTTTTATTTATTTCAGAAAATAAAAGAAAAACTTCGAGGAAAACGTTTTATGGACGACGAGGAAGCAGTGGCTGCGTTTCAAAATGCCGTCGAAGAGACCCCTAAGGACGAGTGGGCAAAGTGCTTTTCTCAGTGGTTCCATCGGATGCAGCGATGTATTGATATAAATGGACACTATTTTGAAAAGATAAAATAAAACTAATAACTTAATACAATACTAGTTTGTTTAGTTTTTGTTTTTCTAAGAACTTTCAGTGTCACCCTCGTAGTGAAATAAAACCAAAATCATTAATGAACACGATATGGAATGGCTACGCCTTAAGAGCTATGGTCACGCCATCTACAATTAGCAGCTTTGATCGTCCTTCCGTCCTTCCCCATTTAGTCGATTTTTGTATATTTTTACTGTGGCAATGTAAGTACGTCATAATGACAGCAGTTGTCTTTTCAATGTTTATGTTTTGTCAATGAGTGTCAATGATCAATGTCAATTCACGACTCGTCATTTCATTGGTTGCACGTGTTTTTTTTATTAGAAAATCATGTAATCCTGATACCAAACGAATTTCTTAGTCGCGCTGTACGGTCGCGTGTTGTGAACGTTAATAATATTAATGAGGTCGGTAGATTTCACTCCGTGGTTATCATTATCATAGATAACTTTATCAATTTTATAACCCGCGTCCATGCTACAGTTCAGTGTTTACCAGTTTATCCAATCGGCTCTACTTGAATAAGAGAGAATCTAGTTATTGAACTATTTACGTGAGTATTCTTTACTTAATTATTTATTCCTTGAAGTTTGAGGTTTTTGTTTGCATTTGTAGATTACCTGCATTTTATTTAATGAAATTTTCGTTATTAGCTAGAAGGACAAGTGTTCTCGTTCGATGAGCATTTCGCAGAAATGTGTGCCCTTTTTTTTACTTCAGAAAACAAACAACTTAACTTTTACTCAAGTTGTCTGTTGCAATCATAAAGATCAAGTTACACACTTCACAGTCAATCATCACAATAAAGTTCGTATTAAAACTGAATACATTCTTATTAGAACTGTTATTAGTGTTAAGCTCAAATTCTTACGTCCTTGACTGTTTAACGGCATATAATACAGCTATGTGTGTGTGAGTAACAAAAAATATAAGTACACAAAAAATAGCATAGGTATTGTAAGTCAAATATTCTATTTTGGTAAAATGATGAATAACATTTTTTCTTTTTACAGCTCCTCAATGTTGCCTTCAAAGATGCAAGTCAACAAAAAGTTGCTACCAATAAAGGGGCATTTCTTTTTCTTCAATGCTGGTAAGTATAGATCCACCCATACTGGGCCAGCATGGCGGATTATGGCTCACTCCCTCTCACAGAGAGGAGGCCTGTGTCCCAGCAGTGGGAACAATATAGGGTGATTATGTATGTTATGTATACATAATTTAAATTAAATATTTAATTTAATTTTTTAAATTAAATTAAATAGATAATTAAATAAAATATTATGTAATTACGAGACAAGTGATGGTGGTCATCTTATGTTTAGTCTCTTTGTTAACAACAATAAATTTAAAGAAAGTTCTTTATTATTTTGTTGGTTTTTATGTATGTGCCTTTGTGAATCAGGTTTCCTTAGATTTATGGTTGGTTTGGTTAGGTCTTGGTAGAAGAAAAATAATTAATTAAATGGATCACACAACATTGGTTGATTAATTTTTTATCAGGTACAATAATGAGAATAACTTGGATTTTGATCTGATTTGACATGGATTTTCCTTAATCAACAATATTGTAACATCATAGCCAGAGATAGTACCTATGTGAATTTCCAAAATTAATCAATCTTGCCACAAAGGAGAAAGTTTTTGGAACTTTTTTTTTTTTGTTTGAATGTCTGTAAGATTTATCTTTAATGTACAGTACCTGTCAGTAAAGTCAAAAGCTCTTTGCAAAACCTTGTCTCAATCAGTTATTCCTATGTGGAACTCTTTCTGGTACAGGTTAACAGGTACAGAACATACCTTAATACGGGATCTCCTTAATTGTTTGCCATTAACCATTTCTATCCATATATATATTCTACTGGCTGATGGAAAGCCTAGAAAGTCAGGATCTGCCAGTGTCCACAAATGAAGTATGATATCCTGTTTTCTATATTAATATTCTCCTTTGTAACCCATGCATGGAGATACTATAATACTGCTAGGAGAAGGACTCCCCAAAGTCCTGAATATTAAATCCATAAGGCAAGTCCTCCGTCTACCACTATGCCTGCCTCTTCTCTTCTAACCCTGGTGTACCATTCTGTAGCTTTTTTATCCGTTTATCCTTTAGATCTTTATATGTCCACAGCAGCACCATTTAAACGATTATAATTTTGTATGAATAAAAATGGATAAAAATTTTATGGCTTCATTAGATTTTTTTAAGAGAGAAATTCCAGCTCCTGCCAACTGATTACATTCTATAAAAAATTTACCAAAACGTAAAGTTTATTCCAAAATTTTACAATGATTATTTTTATTTGCCCACAGAATCACAGCCTTGTGTTTTATAAAAGAAAGAAATCAGTGTTCTAGACTAAAAATTATAAAACAAGTGAGTGCATCAATGATATGTTTGTATTCTGAAACAGCAATCGTCCAAAAGGCATTATTTAATGTCATTAATATGTTTACACCATCTGTCCTCAGATTGAGAGTTGGGTTACTGTGTTATCAAAGTACTCATATTTTATGTAACAACAAATAATGGAGCATGTTCATACATTCTATACACTCACAACATTAAGGTAGATACATTTAATAGAAAAAGTATTAAAATATGTAGGGACCTACTAAGTAGCTTAAAATTAAATAGTAAACCAATTATATTATTAATAGGTCCTATTATTATGGAATATTTACTTATCTGCAAAATAAATTATAATTATGAATTAGATTACACCATGAAATTATGGTAAGGTTACTAATTATGCGTATAATCATAAACACATACATTTCGCTGGTATTACGAACGCGTCGCATTCTTCCTCTACATAGTCAACAAAAAGAAAAACATTTCATCAGCCCTATCCTCTCGATCCTATTAACATTAGCTGGGCACAGATCCCGATGCTACTGGGAATGTATCTAAAAACGTCCAACTAAACTTCGACCGGCTCGTAACCAGACTCAGCAGGCGCTCTTGTGACCGACCACCAGACCAACCAGAAATAGTTATTTAATTTATTATCCTTATTTATAAGATTTTAAGCTCTTACGGCTCACCCAAGTGCATAAGCTTTGTATCTTCAGATTCTAAAGTATAGGATATCATGATGATTGCATCATGATATCCAATACAAGCGTTGACTTGTACGAACTAACTCCTTCGTCCATTCGCTGACATGTAAAGTTCCTATCTTGGGTAATTTGCCCTTTACCATTAATAAAAAGTGTATATTTTATTTGTTTCTAGGTACAGCACCACTAGTACCATACTTGTCGACTTATGCACGTCAATTAGGATTCTCATCTGCAACAGTAGGATTAATTTACACAATACTACCAATATGTGGTCTTATCGCAAAACCTCTATTTGGTGTAATTGCCGACAGGTACAATATGGTTTTATTAACATTTTAATTCTTTATATTGAGTATAATCATACAATCTTCTTATCTTAATTTATATATATGGCATATTAAATCATAGTTGACCAGTAAGATTGTTTCTAAGCTGGCTCATGTGAAATAGATAGTACGCTTTTTTAATGCTCTTTCATAGATATGGTGACCCGTATAACATAACATTCGTTCTAGTTTAGTATCTGAAAGCGTTAACTCTTATAGATATCACTCAGATACAGATCGATACATTTCATTCATAGCTTACAATGTATGTAAATACTATATAGGTAATAGCAGCGGCAACCATACCTAGAGTGGGGCAATATCAGCTTACGTAGGTATGCGGATGGAGCTACGCCTTTTCTAATCTCAATGCATTTTCACCAACAGCACCACTAAGTAGCTGCGCTGTTGATGAAAATGGATTTACAGTGCCGCATGCCATAACTGTCTACCTAAGGTGGGTATTACACTATCATATCTTTGATCAAAGTTATAATGAAATTGTAAAATAGACATATTATGGGTAATTTGTGAGCTTTGTAGATAGGTATATGATATAATAATGATAGTGTAATATCTATCACCCTGAGGGGGATATACCCATAATATGTCTATTTTACTATTTCATTATGTCTTTGATCAAAGATCTATGACCAAAGATATGATAGTGTAATACCGCCCTAAATAAAACTTGAACACACATTAATTTTAATTTTATTTGATGTTTGATTTTATTGTATTTTATTAATTTATGTTTGGCTATGGGTGTTATTTACCTGAAAATAAATGAATTTTATTTTTTTTTTAATTTAATTAATCCGCAGACATATTGCTTGATGACAAGCAAATTCGTATTTCCTACTGTGAGTTACACCAGACACATTCGTAGCGTCGAGTCCAATCAATCAATTGATAAACAACGCTTAATCAAAAATATTCAGAGCGAGGCGCGAGGCACCTTTATATTACCGACATATTACCGAGTATTGACGACACGGTTGGCGCAGTGGCTGAGCGATCGACTGCTGCGCAACGTGTCGCGGGTTCGATCCCCGCACGGAACAAATATTTGTATGATCTGCAAGTAGTTGTTTCGGGTCTGGGTGTTAGTGTATGTGAGTTTCTATGTGTGTAAACGCACCCACGATACAAGAAGAAATTCTCAATGTGGGGCAAAGTTTAAAAAAAAAAAAAAAAATATTACCAAGTAACATAAGCCAAAGATATAAATATATTCAAGTCTAGCTAGAGGTCACAAATACTTATTTTTCGTTTGAGAGCGTCAAACCTGATTTAAATCCTTTTTTTTTCTACGCGTCAACTGATGCTAACTGCACGTACACCGATGCTAGTAGCATTTTCACGATGCAATATTCGCAGATAAATTCATATGTGGTTTCTCAAATAATAGGCATATAGTTTGCTGCTCTGCCCGCCATACATAGTTGTACCTATAACGTTGTAGACTACAAAAAATACAATGATAAAGTATATTTTTTTCTTTGCAGATTTAAGAAGCAAAAACTTATATTTATACTGTTTCAAATAATTACAATAATCAGTTTTGGAGCAATATATTTAATACCAGAAAATAGAAATTGGAGTGTTGAATTGGACTGTAATGGTGGAGTGACTATGCTGCAGAGTTGTTACAAAACTAAGGAATCCGTCGACACGTGTAAAGTAAATTCGCTGAGTAACCTAAGCTCCAACGAAAATACAATTTGTCAAGTGAGTACATAAGTTTTCGTGCTACCTATTTCGGTGGTCCGGAGTCAAGAGTTACTAAGATATCATTTTCAAGGACACATAAATGTAACGTAAAACTTGCAGTGATCACAAACCGATTTGGTTATACATGCATTAGTAATATTGATTTATTTGTGGCGTAATCTAAAATGCAAATAATGACTAAACACCAGAACCGATTATAAGAGGCAATGTGCCGAATTGTTGCGGGTAGGTATCTGTGCAAAAGAGGCATAATGATCCATTCATTTAGGAGCAACTCTTTCATCAATTAAGGCAGCCGGACTTCAAGATTTTTCATGAATTCTGAAATCAAACTCTCCATTGTTTGTTCCTGCATTATTATTTTTAATAGCTAATAAACAATTTTAAATGGTTTACAGATGAACTGTAACATGGAGTCACCTAAAATGTGGCAGACGGTTTGCGAGCACTGGCACATACCACAGTATTGCTACAACAACACAAACAACATACGATATTCTTCAACAGTCAGTAACGTTACTTTGAATAAAGATAATTGTGCCTACATTGCTGCTAACAATGTGACCTTGGATGGTGAGATACCAGTGTTTTTTTACTTCTGGACTTAACATTTTAATTATGGTTCTCCATTAGCATTTACCGCGCTGGGTAACAACGGATTTACTAGTTTTAGACAAAATAATTATGTTGCAATGCGAATGTTGTGAAGGCTTTAATAACAGCTGCACTGGTCGACCTTACTTTAAGCTACGCTTGCCGAGATGGGTGACCATTCTAACATATCGAAACCCCCTTGTGCCTTGGAAAGCACGTTACGCCGTTGGTCACGGCTGTCGGCGCCGGTGTAGTCAGAAGCCCGAAAGTCAGACTGGAAGCAGACCCCAACCTAGTTGGGAAAAGGTTAGGCAGATTGTTTAGGCTATGCAAATGTTTACCTTAAATAAGGAAAATGTATAACAGATTTTTTTTTGCGTTATGCGGATTTCTCTAAACTATAATTAACAGGAGCAGGCGCGCGAGGAAGTTCTGGCTGCAATTTACCCATGCTGTCTTCAGGCACAATTTTTTTGTTTATAACATTGTAAAATTCTCATATTTTTATTGTTTCAGGGCATATATTCAGTCCTCATTGCCGCCTCGGTGCTGGATATGTAGATGTTAATGAACCCTGCTCTTTTACATGTAACAACACCAAACTCTCTACTGCTATTGGAACTGCAAAAGTTAACATGACGTGCATAGATAAAAATGTAAACTACAAACTGTGTACTGACAACATAGCGCAGCTTACGGAACTCACTAAAGAACCATTAAATAGTTATTGTAAGGTAAATAAATAGTAAATTATTAAATCTTGTAGGTATCTTTCATAACAGTCTTAATACATTTGTTGGTCGTTACATATTGAGTCACGCCTGCACTAAAACTGAATTTAAAACTTGGTTCTGGTTTGAACCTGAAATAAAAAATAAAAAAAAACAAAAGTGCACGATTCATAATGTGATTTTCAATTGGGTTCCTCGTATGGGTGAAAATAATCTATAAAAAAAAAAACTGTTAATTGTTTTTTTTTTTGCAAGCTACAATCTTTTCAGGTTTCACACTTGATTGACGGGAAATAATTTAAAATTGTTTTGATGTCTTTTTTTCGTTTTTGCTGCATTTTTGTTTTTGCTGCAAGAAAGAACGTTTAGCGTGAATTATAGTTGGTAATAGGTTGGTACTAATTAATTTTACATGTCATAGGCATCGTGCGATTTCGATGTGAAAACGCCTTGGCGGCTTATGGAAATATGTGAATGGTGGAAAGCGGACTCGGCCAGTTACTGCCAACCGAAGACCAGGCAGGGTGATGAGTTCCCCAAAAACCTGTCCTTCACTGCAGTGGTACCACTTTCGAAAACGATAGCTGAACATGAATGCGTATATATGCGAGTTAATCATATTGAATTACCTGATGACAATGGTGGTGGTAAGAAACTTAATATATAATTTTTATATTACATAATATTTCTATATAATTTTAGAAGATTCGTCAATCACACGTCATTTTTAATTATTTTGATTTAGAACTTGTCTAGATAATGCGTTTTACGATAAGATACCTAATCTGAACCTGGACTAACTCTAACACAATCCCTAATGTTACTAAGTTGTAGGTAAGGTACTAAGTTAGTTTAAAGTAAACACTCGTTTACATACTTGTGGTCTAGTCTGGGAGCAGTTACTATTGGAGTTAAGGTGATGGTCCTGGGGAGTATCCCGAGTACCGTGGGGAATCATCGTGGCCTGCTGGAATCTGCGTTACCGAGTGTCAGCTGTTACCAGGGTGCTCCGGGCGTCTTATTATGATCTGGAGGCCGGTTGGGGAGGTTCTTCTCGTGCTGTATTCATAACAGTCCACTTTTTATTTGTTTCAGTAACTATACACTATCCAAACTGTGAATCAAAAGCTGCGTATCAATTGACATCTGAATTGTTTCGTTCTTCTTGCGAAATACGCTGTAATAATGCTATGGTAAGTATTTCACTAGACGTGCCACGAAATACAATCCTCCGCGTCTGCAGCTAGGCCTAAGTGCAGGTCCCTCCCCAGTATGCATAGGCTTTTTTTTTTCTTATATTATATTTTATCTTCTCAATTTATTTTTAGGTTAACGAGTTAATGGAAGGTGCATCGGAAAGCAGGAGTGACAGCAGTAAAGAATACACATCACAATTTTGGTTGTTTTTCTTCTTGATGATCGCCAGCTGGGTCGGACAGGCTGTAGTAGTCACTTTCGCGGATGCTATCTGCTTCGATCTACTTGGTAAGATTGTTTTTTTTTTTTTTTTTCTAAATAATAATATCAAGGCTTATTTCCCCGAAGGGATATGCAGGGGGACAGTCACGAACATAAATGTTGATACTTATTTTATGATGTTACGATCATGGTATTCTCGAAACCATTCTATTGTGAAATAGGTCTTTTGTTAAAGTTGCAATTCTTATTTCACGATAAAAAACGTTCACAGCCGAGACGTTACGCGAAGCGACGCTGCGCGCACTTTTGAAGATAGTGATACAAAATATATCTTTATTTACTACACAGAAAGATACACATTTAATTGAAATACTTAGAAAATGTCCCGCGGCGTCTCGCTGCGCCGCGCTATGTCTCGTTGCGGGAACCACTGGCCTCTTCAAGCATCGACGCGTCGCGTCTCGTCTCGGAGTGGACTGACCATAAGATATTTATGATCGTGACTGTACATAGGTACACTGTGTGTGTACATGGGTACTATAGAGTACACCCACATTTCGCCAGTTATATTTAAGTCCCGTGTAATAGGGGGTGAGCCTATTGCCTTCAAACGGTCACAAATATATACTCCAGGCTGCTACTGAGAAATTCTATATGGAAAATCCCTATTAACCTATACCCAACCTGGGGAATCATACCCATCACCTCATGCTCAGCATGAGCGCTTGCGTCCACTAGACGAACGACGCAGTTCTAAAGAATTAAGTAACAATTTGGCCTGTGTACACACGGCTATATATGAAGCTACACATTTCCAGTATAGGCTGACCTCTCATTGTACGGGAATCCTATACAATGCGAGATCATATTAATATTAAATAAAAATATTATACTGGAAATGTACATATAGCTTGATATGAAGCCATACTTGTATTCCTGTGTTCCTAATATCTCGCCCAGTGTTTTACCTAATAGGATGAATGTTTGACTAATTTAGTGAAATAAATACACCGTAGCCATTAGAAATTGATACTAGGATACCCAAAAACTGACGTGGCTAAAGTGGGGACATCGGTGAAACGTAACATGTAAAATGTAACACGAATGAGCCGTCCAATCTGTACCCGACATTAGACTGACTAAGCATGCCTAGTGGTGTGACTGTCGGACTGCCAAGTCATAGGTTCCGAGTTCGAACCCAAAACATGCACCCCTGTATTTTAGAATTAATTTGCGTATTGTATAATTATCACTTGCTTCAAAAACGGTGAAGGAAAACATCGTGAGGAAACTGGCATGCCTGAGATATATTTCTCGACGGTATGTGTAGCCGAGTCAGATGGCCCTGCGCGGCAACAAAAAACAGAATTAGACTGTAGACCTTAAATTGAGCTCGGAACCGTGGGTTGGAATTTGGAAATAGGTAAAGGAAAGAGAAGCTTAGAATAATATTTCGATAAAATATGTTATGGAAATTCCCGGCTGCAAACTAGCGAGAATTGCCATAACATACTGGTTTAGTTATGTAGATTGGTACTTGTGTAATAATATTTAACTAGCTTAGGTAGCAAAGGGAAGCTAGAATAATAATTGGATAAGATGTGTTAGGGAATATGCATGTAATGTTTTTTGTCACTAAATCAATAAAAGACAGTAATATAAACCCAAAAAGTATTAAAAGTTAAATTCAACTACTGCTTGCTGCAACAATTTTCTACTACAGTTCAAACGTCCGTTTGAGTCCCGGTCACGATGTATAAAGTTATTTGGCACGTTACTGCTTTGCTTACATCTGTTTTTAAAGGTTTTTCAGCCCCAAATCATATAAATTAAATTGTTATACTGCTTTATTCAAGTAGATATAGCACTTAAAAACTTTCCTTAGTGAGAATTCAAGCACTTTGCTAAGAAAAGATGCATTTACATGCATGCAAAAAACGGCATTCATATGCCTTTTGATGTAACTTCCGGTATTTTCGAAAACTACGAGTTTCGAGTTTGCGTTACATTCCACCAAAAAATATAACATAAAACAATGAATTGTAAATTATGTAATGCTGTTTCTTGACTTCTATATAATAAATATTTAAATAATGAATAAGTTTTGAATTACGTGCATATTCCCTATTGCCATATCATACTGGTTTAGTTATCTAGAGTATCCATTGGTAAGCATGTAATAATACGTCTTAATATAATTTAACTAGCTTTTGTCCGCGACGTTGTCGCCCGCGTGGAGCAAATTTCATTGAAATCCGTTCAGACCTTAGAAAGGTAACAGACAGACAGAGTTACTTTCGAATTTATAATATTATTATTGATGTTGTTACAGGTACGAAAGTATCACATTATGGAAAACAAAGGCTGTGGGGCTCCGTCGGTTGGGGAATCTTCTCTCTGTTGACCGGCGTTCTTATTGACACGTTCAGTGACGGAGCTTACAAAGACTACACCATCGCATTTATACTTATGTTCGTGTTTATGGTCGGTGACGTTGGCATTTCATGTTTTGTGGAGGTTAGTCAGCTTATTACTGTCACAGCATGCTCTCAAAAGAACAGCGAAAATCCTTCAGAAAGTTACCTAATTAATTTATCATCGTGAGGAAACCTGGAGTTATAGTTAATATATATCGCCAGCCCGTCTTGAGCAAGCGTGGTGATCAGTGCTCGTACCTTATCTGTATGAGAAGAGGCCTTTGCCCTGCAGGGGGACATTAATACATTGGCACTATTATCTATGCATATTATAAAACAAAGTCGCTTTTCGCGTTTAAGCGTTGCCGTTGGTCTTCTAAACCCCGCAACAGATTTTGATGAGGTTTTCACTATCGTTTAGAGAATTTATTCCGGAAGGTTTCTGTGTATAACACGTTAATACTCGTATTCAAAAGTCATTTATTCAAACTATGCTGAGAATCAGCACTTTTCGAACGTCAAAATTACATAAGGCAGTCCCCCAAAACGCCCACCCTTCACCACTTCCTAGTGCATTAGCTGGGAAGCAGCTCGCTAGTTATTATATATATATAAATATATATATATATATATATATTTTTTTTTATGCGCGCATACTACGCATTATCTTATTCAAAATTTAAAAAAAATACAATCCTGTTTCAGACTGATTCAACTAAGATGTCGATGAACATTTTGGCTGATGTTGGCTCCTTATTGTCGTCCTTACCGACATTCGTATTCCTGGTATGGACGATAGCAGTCGGTATGTGCACTGGTCTACTGTGGCAGTTCTTATTTTGGTTACTCGAAGACATATCCGGGCTGAACTGTGATGGATCCGGTTATATAAAAACCCTGCAAGGATTGGTCAGTGCAATACAGACATTTGGCGGAGAAATTCCTTTTCTGTTTGTTTCTGGTACGTTTGAATGATAGATTTATTTTTATATTTTCAAGTAATTCTAGTACCTGATACATAATAATATGAATATAATGTTTTGATATTGCAGGTTATATACTGAAAAAAGTTGGCCATATCAATATGATGAGTTTGGTTCTGCTGGCGTTTGGTGTTAGATTCATATTGTACTCATTCCTGGATAACCCGTGGTGGGTACTGCCCATAGAAATGTTACAAGGGGTCACTTTCGGCATGTTCTACCCGACAATGACATCTTATGCCAATATTGTTTCGCCACCGGGTACAGAAACCACTGTTCAGGTACGATTTTTTTATGTATGTTTCGACCTAATTGCTTAGGCAATAAGGTCGAAAAGTGGTCAGGCGCTAATGTCCGCCATGGTACATACAGTATATGTTACAAGCCATTTTTTTTTTTTTTTTGTTTACTTTCTGAATAGACTATGGCAAGTTGGAACTACAGTATATAGTAAAGTCAACCGTGCTTCATTTGTAACACTTGAAAAACCGCCCTAACTGCCACGATATAAAGGCGTGTCGTTGACTAAACCTGTGCGTATGTTTATCTCTCCGGGCCTGAGTAAACTCGTTGTATTTTCATTATACATAGTATGACAGTTTCTAACATCGTTACTTATATTTCAAATAATTATCGAAAGATCCTGAATATTAAGTGCTACCATTAATCAAATTCAACTAGAGCACTCGCACGCAAACCGTATTTTGATTTAGTTTGGTGCCTCACGATTTTTTTTATTTTTTTTTTGTTACAGGGTTTGGTAGGAGCTGTTTTCGAAGGAGTCGGGACTTCGCTGGGTAGTTTTATAGGAGGTAATCTGTACGGGACTTATGGAGGCTGGATTACGTTCCGTGCGTTCGGTATCGGCGCCCTAGTATGCTGTGGATTGAACTGGCTGGCTTTCTTTATTCTAAAGGATAAAATTGGCCATGCTAGAGTACCTTCAGGTAATAACAAAACTACAGAACAATAATATATAAGACTTGATATTGTAACAGAGGCTCAATTATTTTCGTTTATTAACGTTTTGGCCTAGAATTAGTAAGCAGACAGTAAACATCCCTCGGTTTTTACTGTCTCTCTGATATATAATCGGTTTCTCTCTTGCTAAGATTAGAGAATGCTTCTATTTATATTCAACTCGTAAAGTACTTAAAAGCAATAATGAATACGTATTAAAAGCATTTATTGGTGAAAATACATGTGATCTAAAAATTAAGAATTAACATGGAAATTATTATGTTTTGGTGAAGGGTAGATTTAGATAGCAAGAAACGAATATTTATATATTTACTATGAGATTACCTATTAATTCCGTACGACTACTATTTAGTTGGATATATGTTTAGCTAAACGCCAACGCTAACTTTCTATATCCTAACTAATATTATAAATCTGAAAGTCAGTTTGTTTGTTTTTTTATTTGTTACGCTTTCACGCTAAAACGACTTAACGGATTCGGATGAAATTTGGCACATGGGTAGAAGATGACCTGGAAAAGGAAATAGAATACTTTTTATCCCAATGTTCTCACGGGTCCGAGACTTATGCGGGTGAAACCGCGGGGCGCAGCTACTTAGTAATATTTTTTACGAAAAACGCCTTAATACAGTAGAGCCTCGTTGGTCCGAACCTTTTAAAACACGGAGTTCACTTGGATGGGGATAGATACAAGCTAAGAAATTAAAAAAGTCATGAATGCACGCTTTGAACGTGTAACTAAATTGTTTTGAATATCCTGACTATTCCATTAAAAATGTCTGTAAATGGTCTGATTGAAAACAGGCAATACATTTTCCTCATATATAAACCCAGGCCAAATTTAGTCAGTAAAACTCTGACACGAAGAGCGGGAGAAGCTATTTGACAATTTCCAACACTCGAAAAAAAAAAAAGCCCATATAAATCCAAGACATAGCGCTGCAAATAATATAATAATAGCGAAGCATGCCAAAACTACACCTTCGCTCTGTACATACACTCTGATACGCACACATTTACAATCAATCAAACTACACCTCACTAATTGCACACATGTTTACGAAACCGGCTTCACGTCACTGTTGACAGCGCTCTGTCTTGGTTTTTTATTTGGTCTGAGACTATAATATGCTATATCTAAACATAGTTGATTAGTTGAAGGCTGCCGAAGGAGGAATACAATTAACTAGAAAACACTCCTAAATAGTGAGTAAATAACGTAGCAATAGCGAAAATTCAAACACTATAATTTATTTATTAGATTTTAGTGCGAAAGCAGAAATAAAGTTCGTTAACATTCTGAATCGATATCAATCGTTGTCGTCAATATTATTCACTAATGAAAAACGATTTATGTCTCTTTTTTTTTCGGATGTATACGAAAAGATATTAGACAAAGGGCAATGGCTGCTATTTGGTATTGCCGTGCTAAATCGCACAGATTTTTTTTTATGGGGTAACTAATACTCTAGCTATAAGTATATTGTCGAATTAGTCAGAGTTCAGATTAATGCGTCACATGTTCCTCCCTTAGGCTAAGCGTATGCTGAGACGCAGGTTACGCAGCACAGCACCGTACAGATTTTGCAGGGTAGGGCAGGTGAAGACCTGCACGTGTCGCGCAGAAATCTGTGCCGGCTCTACAACGAGACGCAGAGCAGAAAAGATACATGTCTGTGTTGCACGTGCCTGCGCCGCACCGTACGCAGCTGTCAGTACGTTCATGCATTACAAAACTGCTCTGCCCTGCGCTGCGTGTACCTGCGTCACCTGCGTCTTAGCATACGCTTAGCCTCATTGTATAAGGCGTTTCTTTCGGCAACTCTCTTATGCTTCTAAAGTCAAATTTTAATACTCTTCTATCGAATTATTAAGGATTGTATTATTCTTACTTAAAAAATTATTGATGAGATTGTAATAAGTTCAATTTTTTGTAGCTTGTGTGCCATATTTGTGCTGTGAAACCAATTTGTTTCTCTTTACCTTAAAAAGGTTGTCTTATACTTGTATTTTTTTCTTTCTTTTTTCGTTTGCTTTTTTATTATTTCATATAGTCTAGTTAAGGTGTAGTTACAGGAGAATGCATGGTTATCTCTTCACTGAAATTCTTTTCATGTTGTGTCCTGTCGGTTGGGTTGTGTTACCCTTTCTCTCTCTGTTTGTCAAAATAGCCATAATCTTGATGATTTGTTTCTTGTTTTAAGTTTGCTGCTTTACGCGTATTAAGTATACATTCCTGAATTCTACTCGCATGTCGCCAGAAGACGAGTTTCAATGTGGACGTAAATTATTAGAGTAGGAAACTACTCGAGATGTCGATAAAATACTTGCCGTAATTTAAGTAATAGTTTTGTGTATATTTTGAGTAGAATATTATACCTATCCTGAGTATCCTGACTTGAATTTTTGTATATTTTTACACTATGTCCCTGTGATGGTTTAATATAAATATATTATTGAAACTTGACATTATTTGTTTATTTTGATTATAACCTGCCTTCGTTTTAGGTGTCTTTACTTAAGGCTGCCTGTCCACTGGAGCGGAGAAGAGAGGAGAGGAGCGGAGCTGTGCGTGTATAAACCAATAGAATCTTAACTCTGGACCGGAGTTAAGATCATATTGGTTAATATTAGCATAGCTCCGCTCCTCTTCTCGGTTCTCTGGTCCAGTGGACAGGCAGCTTAAGGGTCGTTATCGATTGTTAGTTTGTGCTCATATTTATATGAAATTGAATATACACGCGAGTGGTGGTCATCGAATTCGGAGCTTCTTCAGGGCTGTATTCAGCATTTTCTCAATAAATATAGAAGGAAGTACATTCCAAAGTTTTTTTTTCAATAATAAATCTATGGCTATTAGTATTGCATAGTCTTACGATTGTTCATTATATTTGTTTGTTATGTGCTACGTATTTCAGTTTAACATTACTAAAAGGGTAATTTAATATTGTTTTTACAGCCAATTAACTTGGACTGCAGTTCTAACACTTCATACATGCTTTGTTCGTGTTGATATCACACTCTAAATGTCCTATGAAAGAATTATTTTAACTGAAACTGAATATTGACGATGGCTTGTTATTTTTTTATTTGCAGGTTACTCGTCGGTTATACGCTATGAACAGCCAAACGATATGGTCTATATGTTGGAGGATATGTCCGAAGGAAAATTGTGATCGCCGTAAATTCGGAACGATGTGTACTTAAAAAGGTAAAATCAAACTGGGCTCGTGGAGCTGTATTAATAATTCCTAACTATGTATTAGCTACTAAGTGAGTTCTGTGATTGAAGATTTGATAGTGCTATTTATAAACGATTTACATGAATATAGCACAAATTTAAACTGTGAAACAGTTTGCTTAAAATGTAGCTATATTTAAAAAAAATGTATTCTATTTACCACATTTTATTTTAGAAATGTTTACTATATCTATGAATATGCATACGTAGCAGCTATTTTACATTTTATTTATATTATATTTTAGTAATAGTTAGAAGTAGGGGTTTTTATGAACAAGTTTTCAGGGGTTTTGGGTTTCCTCTTTTTATTTACGCTGAGAAAAGTGACTTGGGTACTGTTAACTTAATTTAAATAGGCGTCTCGTCAGTCAAGTAGATATACGTCCCGTCTACGCCAAAAACTGCGTTGTATTGAAATCTTTTATTTTAAGTGTTGGTCCTTATTTTTATAACTGATATTTTTACGTAATTTATGGTATGGTCAAAGTGTATAGTAGTTCTGCAGTAACACTATTCTGTCTTTAGAATTAAGGGAAAGTATATAATTCAATGGCCGTATTTAATTAAAAAAACTTGGTGTTATTTATATCTCGTCTCTAAGAAGAGTCAAACTTAGAAGCACCTAATCTGCGGCCCTTGACTTTATATCTTTCATAATTAGTTATTTAATTTGTATTATCTGTTCCTTGTTGTTCATAATTTCATTTAATAATTGATTCATTTTACATGTTTCTACGATTTGATGCTTCGTAAATTATGATTAAAACGGCTAGGTTTAACACACTCCTTTCAGGGGTTTTTTGTCAGGATTTGAAGTTTGTTATTTGAAAACGATAAGATAAAGGAAAACACCATCTCGGTAATTCTATAATGTTTTCAATATCTACGTTATGAATTACCGTAATATTTAGGATCAGTCACCGAAACGGGATGTTGCGGACAGACCTTTGAAGCCGCAGCCCAGGCGTAGGTCATGAAGCGCAGTGTCAAGCCGCCGCACGCGGCTGCAGCATTAGGTGGCGCCAGTGTTATGAATTGCTACGAGTATAGGCCGACTTTTGATGTGTAACATCTTTCCTGCAATCAAAATCTAAATAATTTAAATCTATGGGAGTGATTTCGTGAAAAGGGACGGAAGTATGTCACAGGAAGCCGGGGAAACGCGCTATTTGATTTGACCAATGAGCGCGCGTGGTGCTAGAGATGGCCGTCAGAAACGGCCTTGAAGCCCTTTAATGTTGCTTATTACCAAGGTGAGATGTCACATCTTATGCGACTAATGTAAGGCTTGCTCGTTTTTTTTTCGTTTGTGACAGTTCCATGGTTACAGCGGGTGGTGGGATCATTGGAGCTGTCAGAATAATTATTTACAGATATTTTAAACAAATGACCTCCTCATCAAGTTTCATATCGAGACCGCAAAATTCATCATATTTTTTTAAATAAAAATGAATACATATCCGGAAACTCTACTCAGGTCATCGAGCATTGTCCTGAGGTCTTCCATAGTCTCAGCCATGACTACTATGTCGTCGGCAAACGGGTCTTGAAGATCTTAGACCCGACCGTATAGACAATTTTCATGAACCCATCGTTATAATCGTCCACAGAGCTCCCTAGGCACTCAAAACGATTCTGAACTTCGAGCTCAAAGGTCTCGGGGTTTTGGATTTGGATCGGTGCTGGACGAAGCGTAGACTTCATTGGTCGAGATCTTTCCAGCTTGATACTTAGATTCAATGTGCCTCTTACCATGGGATGATCACTTCCAGTTTTCCCCGCGTTGATCACAGAGACATCGCGCTGCTCACGCTTTCTGAAGAAGGAGTTCATCATAAAGAGGCCTCCCTTCTCCATAAAACTGGCCAGTAAATGACCCCGATGGTTTCGACGTTCAACTCCAAACTACATCTCCGGTGAAGTCCCCTATGACAACTGTGACGTGAGGTTTAGCGTCATGAATGGCGCTGGAAATATCATCATACATGGTCTCCACTTCATCGTCGCATGTGTATCATAAAAAGTGCGTGACGCGACGCGTTTCGGTGTGACTGATCCTGATCTGATAATCCTGATACGAGTAATATAACTGCCCAGAGCCCTCGTCAGTCAGTCAGTCCGTCCCTCTTAAGATGACAGAAGCTCCAAATAAAACTCTAACAAAGCAAAAACCTTGGTAGTACTTAAAAATACTTACTGCAAACGAAAGACTTGACAAATCCTTTTTTTTAAGTAGTTTTATTTTGTTGTGTAACAATAAGTATATATGATAATAACATAGATATGCATGTCAATTTACTTTTTAACAATCCTGTGCTCTTATGGAAGTAATAAAAATAAAAATATTAAGTATCTATTTTTATATTATTATTAATTTGAACTGTGCAGGACTGGTACACAATTCCATAAAATCTCACCAAGCTGGAAATGTAATTATGTACTGGCGTACGTCATAAGTGAGACGGTCCCTGAGGAAGCGCGGTGCGGAACGGGGGACGAGTCGTGAGAGCTTAGTCAGTGCCCTAAGGGGAGCGTCAACTCCCCTCCCGCACAGCGCAGCTACCTCAGGCACCGTCTCGGTAAGATTGTTTGTTTAGCAAAAGTTTTTTTACAAATAATATTGCATATGCCTAATATGCATACATTCGCAATGATTAAAGATCTCTGTGAGTTAATTGACTGCAATAGCTACTGACAAATTAAGTGAGTTGATTGAAAAAGGTGTAAGTACCTAATTAATTATTAATTTGTATGTAGAGTCCGACCGAATATTTTTGTTTGCTTTCGGTAGGTTTTTCTTTTGTAAAAGGAAAATAAATGCAATGTCAATATTTTAATAATTATATTTATCCGTTTAAACTTGAATGACACGGAACCTTGTATTTTTCTCAAAGACATAATTATTATTCAAACAATTTGAAAAAGCAATTTTTTGAGCATTTTCTAAGTTATTGTGCTTTTAGTTGTTGTTACTATGGATATTCTCTGAATAAATGAATTGAAATATAGATTTTCCGGCAATTACGATTTTTCTAATTTATTTTATTCCTTTCTGCCGAAAACGAAAATTGCTAAAATGAATATTTATAGGTAGTGTAATGATGATGCAATGTTAAATACACTTAAGCTATTTCGTAATCAAGCTGACTTTCAAAGTTATTGACTTTGAAAGTAAATATACTACTGTTTCCATTCCTGTTTATAAATTGCGGATTTGACGTCGCCGGTAGCGTCGATGCAACTATATAAAAAATATGTGTATTTACCTATATAAAAATCATTAAAACTTTAAAAATCGCAGTTGTTTATGTTTTGACCCAGACAGCAGACTGTCTCTTAGTTTCAGGATCATAACAATAAAGCCAGCTTTCGTCACCCGTAAGTATGTCGAACACAGCATTTGAGTCACCTCCGTTAAATCTTTGTACCATTTCACGATACCAATCAACAAGACGGAGTTTTTGGCCCTCTGTCTAAATATGAGGTATCCACCGGGCACAAAGCTTCCTGACCGCTAAATATTCATGGAGGATTTTGTGCACTTGACTCATACCGATGCCTAAGCTTGTCCGAATCAGCTGATAAGTCACTCTTTTGTCAGTCTCTATCATGCGCCGCACAACACTGATGTTATCTTCAGTCGTCGCCGTAGAAGGCCGTCCCTCACGCAGATCATCGGTGAGATTAGTACGACCACGTTTTGAACATTTTGGGATCTGGAGGCGAAATGCTCGCGAAGGAGACGGAGCGCGTGTGCGTCGGGAAACGCAGGCCGATTCCCGGCCACCGTAGGCGCGGGCTTGCGGATGGTGAGCAATGGGTCGCTCGCCGTCCGATAAGGACCAGGCCCAGGCAAATGTTAGAAAAAGCCGTTCGGTGAATTTGGCTGAAATTTTAGTACAACATACCCTGTATATGTAACATGCTGACTGAAATACAATATAGGCGCAAAAAAAAAACGGTTTTAGAGATATAACCATTTTTATGTTGATAACAGAAAGATGATTTTTGTTCATACAACATTCACATCACTCGCAACAAGATTCAATTCATTTTTTTAGATTTAAAAACATATTTCTACGTCAGTAGGTATACCCTGAAGGGGTAGGCAGAGATGTTTGTGACACATTTCGCATAGTATACTTATTTACAAATATGTAAAAAAAACTTTGTTTAGAAAAAATATGTAAAAAGAATTTATGTATTGTTTCGTGTAATTGTCTCGAAAAATTTGTAATTTATGTAATTGTCTCGAAAAAAGTTGAAAATGGCTTGACCGATTGTGATGAAACTTCGGTAGGTTGATGTGTGCTCGCTGGAGCCGCATGCCGGGCATTAGCTGTCGCTTTTCGTGCCTGTCTGTGTGACCACAATGGATTTCACTCATTTTAAAGAATTTATTTCGGAAAGTTTCTGCGTACATACCTATAATACATTAACATTTAACTTAGATGCGGGGTGCAAAATGACCCATCACATAGCCATTACCTATGCATTCTGTACATGAAAAGTAACAACTAAAGCAAAAATGATTGCTGGAAAACGACATACTTATTGTGAAAAATTTGCTGTTTACGGCAGCGCGCATTGTGTCGCACGCATCATGGTATAATAAAATAATAGCGCATAGGTACTTATAACTAATTATTCTGGTAGAAATTTAGTTATTATTGCTATGTTATCGGTAGCACCTGCATTGTGATTGATGACTCATTTGTTTGTGCGCTCGGCTTAGCTCATAACAAACGAGTCACCGAAAAATGCTTGTCTCTGATTGGCTGTGTTATCTTCAGAGACAGTACTTAAGCTCTGCTTTTAAAATAGTCGCTCGTCTACTTCGGATAGCGCATCTGGATTACCTACTGGAAAGGTATTCAACCACTTTTGCGAGATTCGTTTTGCCGTTGTCTTTCAATTTTGTTATGTACCAGTGCTGCAATTCTTCCTCGGAATTTTCTTCTACTATAGAAGTAGAACGTCTTTTTTTTTGCTTATTACTTAACTCTTCGTACGGGTTTCTGTGCTACTTTTCTGTAGATGTTCCCGCTTCCGCAGTACATACTGCAAGAGTAGGAACATGGGAATCTATATCCACAGGCTCAGATAAGGCTGCGTCCGAAAAGCCCATCTCACTTCTCAGGTCAACACTGTCACAAACAGGCCAGTTGATGTTTTTTTCCAACCACTTGCGATTACTTACACGATTCATAAAAGATTTTTGATTTCTACTTGACCCTATCCACTTTTATTTAGATTTACACAAAAAAGTCGACAGAACTCCTTGATTCGGTTCTTGTCTTCTTCAGAAACTTCGGTAGTCAAGACATATATGATACTTTCATATAGAGACATGTGATTTTTCAGATCACCGCCACTTCTTAATTTCACAAAAAGATCAAATATAAAAATGTTAATAAAAAGATTAAATATAAAAATAAAAGTATTTCACTGTGTTCACAAATAAGCGACATGAGCGAAACTAGATGGACTGTTTTTTTTGTTTAGGGCATCTCTTAGCTGACCACTAAGGTCATGACTACTCAACCGGTCAATCCTGTGGCTGCCTTAAGCTTCTACACTCAAAGCCTCCAGCCAGGGGCAAAAACTATGCTAATTAAAACTAGGCGAACACTCGCTAAGGGCACCCCCTGTGGGGTACGAACCTCGGCTTAGGGCGTTCGCTGGGGGGAGGACAGCAAGAGGGACAGGCTGGATAGAAGGTATATCATTATTATTAGTCGGGAGTTTAAAGCTACAGGCTCAGCATCATCGACGCGGGCTGGCGCATTGTCGAGCAAGGGTCGGGGGGGAGTATCATTTACTCGGGAGGGTCGCGATCGCGGACCTCTGCGGCGAGGTCGGAAAGTGTGTCGGTGTGTGTGTTTTCTCACTGTACTGGTTTCCCTATTGCTCTCCTGGAGGAGGGTTATGGGGTCGTCTGGGTCGGAAAGGATTTGCCTCGGGCGGCGGATCTTACTGATTTGACTCGGGACATAACTGGCGGCCTCGACAACCAGAGGGTTGCGATGGGTGGCGGCGGAATCAAAGAAACGCTTGGAATTGCGTTTGAGAAACTGGTGGATTGTGGGGAGTTTAAAGTCAAGGTGGAGGGTCTCGTTCCTACAGAACCAAGGGGCTCCCGTGGCCTTACGAAGGAATCTGTTCTGTATTACCTGCAATCTATGGATTTGACGGGGTTTAGCTTGGGCGAAGACGGCGCCCGCATAGGTCAGGATGGGGCGAATGCACGTTGTGTAGATTCGCAATTTGCACCTAAGTGACATTTTGCTACGTGCATTTAACATGGAGTGGAGTCTTCCGAGAGCGAAAGCGGCCCGCGCGCGGGCCTGCTTTATGTGGTCTGCGAAAGTGAGGTGTTGGTCGAGGACCACACCTAGATACTTGGCTCGCTTCTCCCAAGGGATCGGCTTGCCGAGCATGGTGATGGGTCGGGGCAAAGGGGGACAGTATCGTGCCAGCCTTTTTGAGAAAAGGACCGCTTGGCTTTTGTCGGGGTTGACTTCGATCCTCCATTTCCTAAACCAGGCGCCAAGGTTATTGACTGCGGTTTGGAGAATGCGGGCTATCGAGTCGGGCCCAGCGCCCTTGTAGTAAATGGCCGTATCGTCTGCGAACAGAGCCAACTGAGCCTTTTTACTCTTCGGGATATCGCTGGTGAATAGGGTGAATATGAGGGGGGCAAGCACAGAGCCCTGAGGGACGCCTGCGCGGATGGGACGGGGAGAGGATATTGCGCCTTCGATGCGATAGCGGAATGTGCGGTTCAACAAAAAGTCTCGTAACATGAGCACGAGACGATCTGGCACACCGAGTTGGTACAGCTTATATATTAAGCCGTTGTGCCAGATTTTGTCGAACGCTTTCGCTATATCGAAGAATACTGCACCGGTATACAAACCACGCTGGAAGCCAGCGCTTATGTGTTCGATTATCCGGTGGGCCTGATGCACGCTAGAGTGCTGTAGATGGACTTATGAATGTCTTTATATTTATAGTCAGTGCTAATTACTCAAGTAGTGGACATAACAGTGAGTGAAAATTATTCAGCCAATCAGAGACGAGCATTTTTCGATGACTCATTAGTTATGCGCTTAGCCGAGCGCACAAACAAGTGAGTCATCAATCACAATGCAGGTGCTACCGATAACATGCAATAATAACTAAATCTCCCAGAATTACTAGTTATAAGTACCTATGCGCTATTAAAACTATATGTTTAACTAAAAAGAAGGTCAAAGCAGCCAAATGAGACCAAAAATATACTTTGAATTTATTTAAAATGGCAAAAAATAATATAATAAATAATTTTTTTTTTTTACCGAATGGTTACTCGCGCTGCCGCGGATGGCCGGAGCAGATTTTTTTTTTCATGGATAGAGAATGACCCTAGCTATCATATACTCACGCCATACACCCAACATATTAGTACAATTGAAGAAAAAAAATTAAACGTGATTCGCTCCATACAAAAAAATCTAATTAATTTTTTCAAGACAAACTATCATTTTAGAAGAAATTTTATAAGAATAAAAGTTGTCAGGAACATAACAATGATAACAAGTCATATAAAAAAAAATCGCATCGATATTGGGACTTTGTTGCCTAAGTCCACTAATTTTCAATGTGTGCTCACTGTGCGACGTAATGTAGGGCTTATTTTTTTTATTTATTTATTAATCACCAACTTGCACTAACAGTAGTAAGACACCAAACATACAAGTAATAGGCTAATAATAGACAATCATGAAATTAAAATAAGACAAAACTAAATTTACTCGCAATTATTCAAAATTAAATAGAAATTATATAAAGGTAAGTAATAAACAGTGTTTTTCAGAAAATTGGTAATTATTTAACCGTGTTTAAATAGACTTTCAATACAAGATTAAAAACTATAATTATTTTCCTAAAGTCTCAGCAAACGGCCGCACGACTTGCCTGCTATGCGAAATGCATCCCTGCCTAGCCCTTCTGGGTATACCTACTGACAAAGAGTTAATATTAATTGGAACCTGTTGTGATGGCTTTTTGTTTATTTTTCCCTTGTTTCCCTACTGCAAATTATGATTTGGTTAGGTTAGGTACATTTTAATAAGTAAATGCATTTTTTATTTAAAACGTACTTATTTTATTTTATCAATCAAAAAAACAGAATTCAATCCGGAACAAAAAAAAACATCCGAAGAAAACAACAGCTGAGCTCACGCTGCCGGGACTCTAGCGGAGACATATTAGGTACATACATGTAGAGCATCTGCTCAGCTGTCCCTCCTATCCCATTGAGATAGAAAATACATATTAAGTCTATGCCCTATCCCCGATCTCCGCGCGGCTGCGCATTATATCCATCTAATACAGCCGTTAGGCGCAAAAGCCGGGGATACGTGCCGCGTGGCAAAAGCCTTAGCATAGTGTGTAGGAGCCATGACAGCCGTTGCCCTCTCTGCCGCCGCCAACCTTTCTCTCCCTCCGCCGCTGCCGGATCTCACCACGCGATATATCGTCTACCCCCTCCACGCGGCCGTAACGCTTTTTCGTGACAAAAAATAGTCTAGAGATGGGATAAATCTGTTAACAGCAGCGTCGGACTGGCCATATAGTCGATTTGGCATTTGCCAGCCGGGCCCCAGCCTGCGTGGGCCCCCACGGGCCTGGCTTGAGGGGCTTGCGGCAACCGTAGGGGAGGCCCGCGCAGGCTAGGTCCCAGCTCTTGCGACATAATTGTAAAACTAGATCAGATAGTTCGTTCATACAATTAGAGAGAATTGAAATCTTGATTGGCTAGCTTTATATATTATTTGTTATACTTATTATTTTATTTTATTATTGATTGAGATATCCAACAGCTTAAATTTAATAAACATGTTTGAATTGTGTTATACATAATACAAAAGCCAATAATAGGACATCATTGCCAAAGTAACCAAACACTCAATGGTTGCTATTTTATGTAAGTGTAATTTAAAAACAAAAACAATATTTAAAGGTATGTATTATGTAATGTACATTTGTATTAAATACTACCTAGGAAAATAAAATAACCTACAGCCCATTAATGTTAGAGGAGACTATATAATTAATATCAGTCTCTTGTGTCAAAAAATTTACAAAGAACGCCTTTCTTAAATGTGTGTTTAATATAGCACA
Organism: Agrochola macilenta; assembly: GCA_916701695.1. Classification (NCBI taxonomy): domain Eukaryota; kingdom Metazoa; phylum Arthropoda; class Insecta; order Lepidoptera; family Noctuidae; genus Agrochola; species Agrochola macilenta. The sequence goes on along the minus strand of OU753552.1, from coordinate 24,710,666 downwards.
TGTTGAGTACTATGTACCGACTATAAAGCTACCATTTAGGTACTGGATATGTCTTTCATTGACTTGAATGTGCCTTGGCGGCTGAGAGTATGTCATGCTCACTCTAATGTCTCGCTGAAGGTGGCGCGTGTGTTGGATCATTTAGCTCCCTTCAAAATGGTTGAGTTGAATGGTGCTAATCCATGCGTCATGTTCGTGAACGGGCGCCGTCAGTAGGGACTGGTCATCTCTTAGCTACCACGGCTTATATTAATTTAATTTAATTTTTGAATTTTTATTTTTGCGTCGGACGCTTTTAACGTTTTGCATCGTTCTCACATGTTTATCTTCATCATGAATGATGTAACCAATTTTTTGTAACCATATTATGATTTAAAAGAGTGTCCGTGGAGTTTCTTGCCCGTTCTTCTCCATAGGTACCTACTACGCTTTGGAATGGGCATCTAGCTTCATCTTTCTGACTGACGGACCCCTTGACAATTCAAAAGTGCCTGTAATTGGTTTATTTGAAATAAATGCTTTGAGTTTGAGTTTATAATTAATAATTATTGGAACATCTATCAGGTTACTATACTTTGACCTTGAACTGAGGTATATATATGAAACTTGCCTATTAAGGGAGGTTCTTTTATACGGTTCCCTATCCATTTGCATAATTTTTTTAGACATAATACCTATAACATGGCATACTTTTGTTTATCCTAATTATATTTACGCATAACATTATTTTTGCATAGCGCATTTTTTTTTTCATCATTTCTCTAATCATAATAATGTTTAAGCATAACTTTCTAAAGCATAAATTTGTTTACGCTTAAAGATGTTAAAAAAAAAAATTGAAGCATAACAAATACGCATAATAATTAACTCCTACAATGTAACCATGCATGCAGCAAGCATGCAGCATGCAAACATGGAAACAAGCATACACCATGCATGCAAGCATGCAGCGTGCAACATGTAGCAAGTATGGTTTCTGACACAGCTCCGGCGCTGCGGAGCTCCGGCGCCGGCGATCCCGCGTGAGTTGCTCGTCGCAGATGTGTTTAACGCTCACCACCGCAGCTTCGGCTGCGCTCGCGGGCCGCCTCGATCCTCCGCGCCTACGTGATTTTAAATAAAACTAGCGGTAGGGCATACAAGTCTACGTGGAGTCGGTTTAGCAGCGATTCGTTTTTCGGAGCAGCTCGCGTGGTATCGCTGGAGCCCCGCAGCGCCGGAGCCGTGACAGAAACCATGCCTGCTGCATGTTGCAAGCTGCATGCTTGCTTGCATGCTGCATGCCTGCTGCATGCATGGTGTTTGCTTGTTTACATGTTTGCATGCTGCATGCTTGCTCCATGCATGGTGTATGCTTGTTTGCATGCTGCATGCTTGCTGCATGCATGGTTACATTATAGAAGTTAATTATTATGCGTATTTTTTATGATTAAAAAAATATGATTAAATATCATTATGCGTAAACAAATTTATGCTTTAGAATGTTATGCTTAAACATTATTATGATTAGAGAAATTATGCTAAAAAAATTATGCGTAAGCTATTATGCGAAAATAATGTTATACGAAAATATAATTAGGATAAACAAAAGTATGCCATATTATATTATGTCTAAAAAATTTATGCAAATGGATATAAACTATGCTATGCTATGCTAATAGTCATTAGGGCTATTAACATTGTGCGAATTAAAATTATGCCAAAACCAATTTGCCTTCAAGATAATTATGCCATCATAAAATGTAAGTATGCCAAAAAAAATATGGCATTGAATTATTATGGCAAAACAAGTTATGCCAAAGTATATTAGGAATAAGAACATTATGCGAAAAAAAGGGATCCCCTTTTATACGGGTAGTGGGTAACCTGATGTGGTATTGTCCGTACGTAATAATTTATTACATCGTTAAAAATTCAATTTTATATTTAGTTTATCTCAATTTGTGTATCTCAGTATTTTCCGATAGTATCCCATCTACCATCATCTAGTCTCGGGCCCCGGTCTTGTGGTCAGCCACCCGGGCCCTTCTGGCCCAGTCCGACCCTGGTTAACAGCAACAGGTAACTTGTTCCTGCTCTGAAATTACATGTTACTTTTACCTTCTAAATGATTAGATAGAATAATTCATACATACGTACTTCGTAATATTTCAGACAGATAAGTAATTAGTTAACTAACTATTAATGCAGTAGGAAAAGAATTTCTAATTCTTTGTCGCTTACATTAATTTAGCGTCACTACTGAGCAGTGAGCGACGTTCCCAAATATATCCCGAGGAATCTCCTTCGGACATACCTATTTGTCAATAGTACTATTATCGAAAACAATACACACACGCGTGCCATCGGAATACAGTTCTTATGTCAAAGAGGCTTAAATTGCTAAGTCGCATACTTACATTCATTTAACGTCAGTGCCATCAATACTGAGCGACCTTCCCAAGTAAATACCGAGAAATCCCCAGTCATCGACAAAATAACTGATAAATGAACAATGAAAGAATAAACGTCAGGGCATGGTAAACGGTGAAATGGTAACAGGGAACTTTGAATTCAGTTCCTAGGTTATCTGTTAAGCAGCAGTTACGAGGTATTTGTTATCAGGTAGGACTAATTAATTCCTAACACATCTCTAGTTCACTGGAATGGATAGTGCATTTCAGTCAGTGTTGCCAACTCCAAAAGTTCAAATTATTGAGTTCTCACGCCGAAATTATCGTTTTTTGGGCAAAATTATCGTACAAGGAAAAATCTACAAAATAAAATCCTACATTCAAATCAAATTGCTCTCAAACCGTAGCAGCCCAAACCGTAAACATGTTTTGTCATAGTTTTTAGTTGATATTTTTGTGTTGTCACTATAAAATTTAATAAAAAACTAGAGAGAGAAAGAGATAGAGGTACTTACTTGTTGATGTTGACATCTCAGAGTAATGTTGACATACTTAACAAATGACATTGACATTTTTTTAAATTATTTTTGCGTTTAATTTTTATTTGACAAATACGTTTTGATATTGGAACTTAAAATTATGTTTCAGTAAATCTCTAAATTATCGTACGTTTGACATTCATTATTGTACAGACGCCAGCACATCAAGCTACTACAATCTGTCAAATTTATTTAATAGATTTTCAACTTTAGTACTACAGCATAAGGTTCAAGGTTGATTGCGAAAATTTGACAGTTTCGGGTAGCTTGACCTGCTGGCCTCTGTACATCATACCACAGGCCAAATTATCATACGCCCCCATAATTATCGTACGGGTTGGCAACACTGATTCCAGTGCCGGTTTACGTTATTCCAGTGGCATTCCAGCGCTGGCTTCGATTGCTGGACTGAAATGCTATTGGAATAATGTGAACCGGGAATTATTCCCGTAGTCCGCCACTGCATGAAGAAAAAGTTTAATGGATGTGGCCAGCGCGATCTATCGCTCATTAATTAATTGGTGTGCGTGAAAATCAATGCCCCGCCTACAGGCTCCGTCTCAGAACAATGACTCTTGTTTGAGGATCTGAGGGCTACGGGGCTACGCCTATTTTGTCATCTCACCTCCGCACGATCCGCCAAAGAGATCTTACTTTCAATACTTTCATCATAGAAATTCTATGCGCAGATAACCTGATGACCCCAAGCTCCGTTACAAGTTATCAAATATTATTGCTACGCCTATGTTATTTACTGTAATAGTTACTAACATAATTAATGTGTCTTTAATTATATAGTGAAATATATATATATATAATATCTAGTGAAAAAAACTTTTCATGTAATCTAGACTGAGAAATGTAAATTTTAAAAGCACTTTACAATTTTACCGATGTTGAAACGGAACGTTATTTGACGAGTGTCGCCTCGACGTAGATTCGTTCCATGGTTACGTCAAAATTACTGATCTTTAGCATCGTGGAACCGCTTGAAGCATTATGTTTGAACTATGTGACAGAGACAGCATGTACTTAGTGTTGAAATAGTAAAATTACAGTGACTGGAAAGTGACTAACATTGTCCGTGTCTTTCGTAATAGTTTGGAAATAGAGGTAAAAATCTTTAAAAAATGTTTCATACGATTCGAAGGTAGTTTTCTATGGCTGGTGATGTTTCATGAAGATTTCATTTTCTAATAAGTTACTACAGCTCGTGTGGCGTGGAAGATGTAATCAAAATTTCATATGATCCACGTCGAGACATGGGTTCCAGAGTAAGGTAATTATTATCATTTCATTAAATTTAATTGGTTTTCGGCCTTCTTTATGTTTGCCATTGGAATGGTCCAGTGGGAGGTTCAAATTATTGATCTAGCTTACGTCTTAACCTCTTAATTATGTTTTTGATGATTTTAGGGAATCCTAACTCCATCTTGCTTTTTAGCTTTATTTACCTTTCAATGTTGTATGAATTATTGTGTCCCACGTTTATTTAGGTATAACTAGTTCCTAACAGCTGCTGTTAGAATAGAGTCCTGTCTGCACAGGCCCTCACAATATTTAAGTTTTCTTTTGTATGCATTTCTGTATTATCTGGGCTAGGTGATCAACTACAGTTGTTACCAACACATTGTTTCAGTTGTACACATTTGGTACATAGTAGAAGATAACAATATCATGTAAAGTTTATGTATTTACAGATAGATAAAATTAAATGGGAGTTACAATGGTCTTATCAGGACTGTGTATGTATTGATTTCATTTAAAATTATTTTTATGAGTAGTGACAGCAACCTTTTAGGCATAATTGAATGGTTATTTATTACGTTAGAACATGCCACTCATGTCCCTTCCCTTTTGAAAGTCAGCTGTGAACATATTTCCCTAGTATTGTTTCGTTATCTGGGTGGTGTCCGCTACTCCATGACCAAGGCGCGTATTTTGCGTATGGGTCAGTGATAATTCGATTCACCCCAATTATTCCTTGGAAAGCCAGCAACAACTTGGTGTTACTGACTATCTTACGGAGAGTACCTGGGTAACCTCTGGGCACTTAAGAAGCACATGAACTGCTGTCTTCCTACATGCAGGCTCTGCACAATGGGCTGTCTGTGGCTCCTTTATGTATGCAGCTGTTGCTTAGTCGGTCGGAGTGCCTATTTGATGAGGCGGTCGTCAATTATGGGTAGTGCTTCCTTGGCCTGCCTACAATCTCCATTTTCTCTCAGTTTCCTTACCAGAGTGTGTAGGTACCCGATTGGGAGAGAGCACAATGGGTTCAGTTCCCACCGCCATACTCCCCTTCAGTGGGAATCCCAGCATGGCTCCGAGTGCTGTAGTTGGGCAAGTTGTTATGCAGCCCATAAACACCATGCAGGCAACTCTTGACATATTATGTTGTAGTTTGAGGCTGTAGCTAGCTGGGTTTAGGGCAAATCACACCCCCATAGGAGATCAAGGCAAACCACTTGTTTGCTCCACCTAGAAAGCAACTGATACAGATGTTTACATACATATACTTTATTTTACACTGAAATAAATGTCATGCCAACAATCAAAGATTATCATAGACAAGTACATTTATTGTATTTGTTTAAAACTTTTTAATCCTTTCTTGTTAATTTGAAGAACTATTTATTTTGGATTGTCAATGAACATTCAAAGCTACAATGTCAGATATCAACTTTGAAGCCTAAGGCTCATATTAAAAATCCTCACTCAAAACTACAGCATTACATATAACTAATTTTAACCAATCAAATGGCTTTTGAGTGAGGTCCTATATTATGGGCCTATGTCTTATTGAGTTATTGCTTTGCATATAATTAAATCATAGTAGGCATAAATAAAAAAAACAATTTTGAAAAAAAAATACAATTTACAGGAAGAGGTTTTTGTAAAATGCACCCAATAAACTGACTTTCCATTACAACTCTTCTTACTTTGAAAATTACCGACTTCTATCTTAATTTTCATTCTCCATTTCACCCTGTTATTAAAAACATACTTAAGTTATTTTATCCAGAAGCATATTTAATCTCACTAGGGGGTCATCACCATCTGGATTTGTCCGGACATAGTGTATTAGGGGATTTTTTGAAGTCTGGTTTTTGTCAGGATGCTCTGCTTTAACGAATGAGTTAGTCAGAATATCTCTCTTTATATTTATAGGTAGGTCTAAACATGACGGGTGTGCAATGATACTGTTATGTTAAACCATACCAAGTAGAAAAATTATAGTAGTATGAACAACACTAAAGTCCTTGTTTATAAATAATAATAATAAATCATTTTATTTCGGATAACACAAAAAGATCCATAAATTGTTAGTAACATGTTTGCACTTAAATCATTATTGTTAGTACCTAACCTAAACTAAAGACGAATTTGTGGGAAGACCACCCAATATCTAGACACACCGAGAAATGGTAGTGGTAGTCTAACTATGGTATCAGTCTTCGCACAAATTGTCTCATTATGGCGGACGAAGTATCTGCCGCCACAGCCATCAAGATACTATTGTGACTGCCTCTTATTCTGCTCAGGAGTGAGGCTGTTTTTTTGCGGATGATGGCATGAAATCCGTCGGTATGATTTACCGCGAACATTTCTGAAGCACTGCAAAAACGAGGCAGTCGCAATAGCATCCTAAACACATTATTGTATTGGACGCGTAGAACATCCAGCGACCTTTTCGAGTGGTTGACCCAAAGATTACCGGTGTAAAAACTCTGACAATAAGCTTTAAAAAGCGTAATCTTTACTTGGTCAGTACACCGAGAAAATCTTCGTGCCAACATATTACCCCTGACCGCCAGAGCCCTACGCTCCCTCTCAATGTCACTATGGTCACTGAGGTCACTGGTAAGAAAATGCCCAAGATATTTAAACTTTGAGACTTTACGAACTGGCGTTCCGTTTATGGCAAGTTCGAGGGCATCTTCCCGACACTTACCAGCGACCCCAAAGACCATGTATTCACATTTTTTGGCATTATAGACTAGTCCATGTGCAGCAGCGTAGGTCTCACATACTTTGAGCATCTCTGCGATCGACCCCGAAAAAAAAAAAAAAAAAAAAAAGATCTATCAAGATCTATCGATCTATAAAGGGAGTTCATTTTTATTCTACTTAAAAAAATTAACATAAAATAAATGCTTTAATGTGTTAAGCGATATTGATGAATAACTTTTATTTGAACTGCCCATTCAAAAATCACGTTAAAAAAACATAAAATAATATGCCGTTGGTATTAACTGCGGTATTTGGTAAATAAAATAATACTAGAATAATTGTAAATATTTGGTAATACTTAAGAGAGCTGTAATCTCTCTGAAGACCAAATCATGAAGTAATAGTTTTAGATGACTAGTTTGTAGTTGTGCTGTGTTCTAGAGAAACGCCGGCCGTGAAGCGGCAGAAATAAAAATATAATATAGGAATCCGAAATCAATGTGTAAATTCTTATAACTAAGGTGCGTGTTTCGGCGTGCGTGACATTTAATTACAGTAATAAACACGCCGAATCTATCGCCGTTCTACTAGTTGGCTATGGGACTGATCAAGTTTTACTCATAATTGACACCATAACCAGACACTACTCACTGTGCATGTAGGACTTACAGTGGAGATAATAGTTCTCAGTAGGTACTTCTTATTTAAACGGAGCTTCTGAGCAGCATTTTCACAGTTTAACTGCAATCAGTTTTTTTTTTAACCCATTATGATTGATAAATCCGGAAAATCATGTTATTGTCTTTAAATCATATTATTCTAATTAAGTTAATTATTATTATAGTTTTGAGAGATGTAACAATAAAATCTCCACTATAATTAAATCAAAATTGTTCTTAGTGATGTTTTTGTTCTTTTGTTGTTACTGAATATATTTATAAAAATTGCTTAAATTTACCCCTAAGACCCACTGACCCTTTTAATTAGAAAACTATAAATACAAATAATAACGTTAACGAAAACTACTATACATTCATCACAACTATAATAAAGCTTTTAGATAAAATAATACCAAAACAAAGATTGAAATTAAAATCTAAAAAAGTTAAAGGATGGATGACAACAGGGTTAAAAATCTCATGCACACACAAAAGAGTACTAAGAATTATACTAAATGAATCTAAATCCAATATCATAAAAACATATCATAGCAAATTTAACAAAATATTAAAACGTAGCATAAAACTTTCAAAGAAAATAGAATATACCAGACAAATGGAAAAGTCAGATAACAAAACTAAAACTATGTGGAATATTATAAATAACAAAACTGGCAAAACTAAGACAAGGCAATATGAAAATATATCACTAAAAGTAAACAATAAAACTACTTCATGCCCTAAAAAGGTATCAAATATATACAACGACTTTTTTGCTACAGTAGGTGAAACAACAACAGATACAAATACAAATATTCCCTTAAAAACTGGACGTCCAGTAATGTACTCACCAACTACATCAATGTACCTTCGCCCAGTAAACCAAAAAGAAATACTTAGTATAATTAAATTAACAAAAAATAAGCATAGCTGCGGAATAGACGACATACATATTTTAGTAAAACAATGTGCAGAAGAATTGTCAGCTCCACTCACATTCTTAATAAACCAGAGCTTTGAGCTTGGAGAATTTCCCGACTTACTAAAAATTTCCCTAGTAAACACGATACATAAAAAAGATGATATTCACACTCCTAGTAATTATAGGCCCATAGCATTATTGCCGACCTTTTCGAAGATCTTTGAAAAGGCTATGTGTAACAGACTAAACTTTTTTTTAGAAAAATTCAATATTCTTGATGACTGTCAAAATGGTTTTAGGAAGACAAGATCCACAACATGTGCAGTTTATAAATATGTCCAAACAGCTCTCCAACAAATAAATGACAAAAGGTATGCATTAGGCCTGCTACTCGATATGTCAAAAGCCTATGATAAAGTATCTTATACTATATTACTAAAAAAACTTTACGGTTCCGGTATACGTGGCCCTGCTTACAATTGGTTCAAATCATATTTAAACAACAGAAAACAAATAGTCCAGGTTGAACACTACAATATTAAAGATAGGGAGACAATAACAGTGCGGTCCCAGGCGAGAAATCTCACATGCTCCATCCCTCAAGGAAGCGTTCTGGGCTGCATACTATTTCTAATATATATTAATGACCTCCCAAAAATACTAAATAAACAAACTACATTACCAGTACTATTCGCCGATGATATCTCCATACTTGTAAAATGTGACAAAAATTGTGACCCGAATGCAATCTTACAAAATACTCTCCAGACGGTAACACTTTGGCTACAAGATCACAATTTAGAAGTTAACTATAATAAAACCAAAATGATACAATTTAGATCGTACAAAGCCAAGTAAGTATAAGTACGAATGTAATTTTTAATGACACCCCTATAGAATTAGTAACTACATTTAACTTACTCGTTATAAACATAGACACACATCTCAATTGGAAAAATCACATAGAAACGGTGAAATCTAAATTATCTAAATTTACCTACGCCTTGTTTCAACTTAAGCACAGCACAAATACAGAAACAGCACTATCGGCATATTACGCCTTCGCAAACTCGTGGCTAAGTTATGGGGTGATGTTATGGGGGAACAGCGTCAATGCAAGCGAAGTATTTATAATCCAAAAAAAATGTGTCAGAATACTGGCCCATATTGACAGTACCCAAAGCTGTAAGTCATATTTTGTTAAATTAAAACTCCTAACTTTACCTTCTATATATATACATGACCTGTGCATATTTGTATTTAAAAATAGCAACATTTTTCCTAAAACAAAAGACATTCATAACTTAAACACACGCTTTAAAAATAGATTATATCTCCCTCCCTCTCGGATCAAAATGCTTTACCATAGCCCATACTACATGGCAGTAAAAATCTTCAACAAATTACCGGAACAAATAAAAGAAGAACCCAAATTCAATAACTTTAACAGAAAATTAAAAGAATATCTTACACAAAAATGCTTTTACTCAGTCGCAGAATACTTAGGAAAAAATTATTAAAAAATATAAATTAATTAAATACAACAGCTAATACAAATTAATAAAATATAATAGTTAGTAAAAATTAATAAAATATAATAATAAATATAAATTAATAAAATATAATAGTTAGTAAAAATTAATAAAATATAATAATAAATATAAATTAATAAAATATTATAATTAATACACATAAATAAAATAATTTAATAAACTCATGATATAATTAAAATAACTACATAAACTTAATACTAGTAATAATTATATTTGTTAAACAAACTTGCACTGGGTGCTTGTTTTGTCTAATTTATTATTATATACTTAGGTACTTTTAAGTATATTATGTTGCCGTGCCCTAACCGGGTTTCATGTTGGAACTTACATAAATGTAACACCTAAATGTACACATGAATGCAATAAAGAGTTTGAGTTTGAGTTAATTTGTTGATTTCTGACACTGGATGTCACAGGTGAGAGTTGAATCTCGGACATGGTATTTGAATTGAAATATAAATATATATTATAAATATATTTCTTACATAAATCTTTTCTTTTCTCTAGGCCCGATAACATATACATAATATTGAAATCTTTGTATTAATTCTTGGTTGTGTATTTTTTCAGAGACACTGTACGCTTCTTGTTTGAATTATTTTGTGAAGTATCTCCTGGTGATCATCTAAGGGAACCATACACATTAAGAAAATATCCAGAGACATATAAAAATGAAGAAGAGTTAAAAAATATACCCAAATTCACATTTCCATGTGTGTTAGAAAAGTAAGTGTACCTAGTTTATTTATAAAAATGAGCTTGTATATTTTCATCAACAAGCTTAATACATAATACTTAATGTATGAAAATATATTTCTGCAATCACGAAAGATGAGACTTGACCGCGCCTCCCGTGCTTTATCCGCCGCCCGGATGACAATGCGGGCGGCGCAGACCTCATTCCGTTACAGAGAATATCTTATAATGCGCAAGTCAAACCACGAGGTGTGTCAAGTCTCATCTTTAGTGGCATGCAGTGTACCTTCGTTTTTTCCCCCTTCTAATATTGAAGTAAATACTGATCATCTATCGTTTACAGTTCATTCGCACAGCACTATTCATTTGTGCTGACATCAGAGGACTCTAAATATACGTTTTGTTTCTGCCGATATGACCCCAAAGCCAACACTGCATTGGTGTTATTGTCACATTTACCATGGCACGACATATTCTACAAGTAAGTATCAAATTGCTTTACACGTTTAAAGCCGGCAATAGATGTTGGCCAAGCGTCAGTCAACGCGAGCTTAGGCAAATTGATACAAGGCGAGTGCTACGGTCTACATGTTGGTCAAGTTCAAAAGATACCAATGCCAACTGCCAATGTTCACGAGTTTTTGTGGAGATATCCACATGTTGGCCGAAATTGCCGAGTGGAGGCGAGCGCGTTTGATTTGTGCAGAAAAACGGACACTGTGCCGAAGTGAGTCGAATCGTAGCAAGCGATTCTGAGTGGTGGCAAGGCACGTCAAATGAACCGTATACAAGTTGGCGCTCGCCTGCACTCGGCCAGCTAGGCGAGCATCGACGAGCAATGACGAGGCTAGATAAATGAGCTGTCTATACGTTTGTATTCGCCTTCGCTCGGCGAGCTATGATCAACATAATTATATTGCAGGCTTTACGTACTTAATTTTAAGTATTTTTGAGTGGATGTTGTTACTGATATTTATGATAGCTGTGCTATAATGCTCAACTCATTAGGGTCAGCGCAGACCGACGGAGTGGTGGTGAAAAGACTAGATCTATAACAACTGAAATACTCTTTCCTAACTGTTCACTTTGGAACTCTTGTGAGAATGAATTTAAGATTTTTATTAAATACTAGCTGACCCGGCGAACTTTGTTCCGCAATTAATCAAATATAAAAAACCCTACCTACAAACCTACCCTACAAACCTACCCTACCTTACCTACCCTACCCACTTACCTACCTACCTACCTATCCTACCTACCCTACCTACCCTACCTACCTACCCTACCTACCCTACCTACCCTACAAAAAAGTCTAAATCCCCTCGAATCCAGTCATCAGTTTTTAATTTCCCATACAAACTTCTACCCCCCTTTTCACCCCTTTATAGGGTTTTTGGGATAAAAAGTATCCTATGTTAGACTCCTGGTTCTAAGCTACCTCTCCACCAATTTTCAGCTAAATCGGTTCAGCCGTTCTTGAGTTATAAATAGTGTAACTAACACGGCTTTCTTATAAATATATAGATATAGCATACAGCTGAAATTTGTATTACGTAATAAAAAGACAAAACTGCGCGAAGCTTCGTCGAGCGGCGGAAATTTCAGTCGTATGCTATTGTAAATAAAATCGACTTTCAGTTGTTATAGAATTGGTCGCTTTGCCGTCCCTCCGTCGGTCTTCGCTGACCCTTAATAAAGCTTCTGCCAATCTATTAAATATTATATTTTTTTGCCTATTGCGAATAGAAAAACATTTGTTAATTAATCAGAAGTTTATAACATTTATTTGCTGGGTGCTTAACAAATTAGAAAATGTTATGAACAACATTGTATTTCGTCGTACGCTTCAGTTCAAAATGATGAGCCTCAGTCGATCGCATGACGTCATGTCGGTCACAAATGACACATACCAGTCGAGATAAACAGTGCGACGCCAATGTGAATTTGACTATGAGCTTTCCAATTATTCCATCCCAAACGTGTTTCATAGCTTTATAGGTCAAGTAAGGAATTACTTGACTAGCATTGCCCGAATTGTAAAATAAATATGCTGCGCTAAGATTTTTTCTTTGTTAATAAAAAAAATATATTGTGAAGTACCAGTGGTTAAAGCCTCGTCTCTCATGCACGACGTTGTGGGTTCAAATCCGGGCAAGTCTCAATGTGACTTTCAATTCATATGTACTTTCTGGGTTTATCTTAGACATTACTGACATCGGTGAAGGAAAAACATCGTGAGGAAACCTGGTTATAGTTAATATAAGTTTGAAATCGCCAACCCGTCTTGAGCAAGCGTGGTGATCAATGCTCCCTTCCTTCTCTGTATGAGAAGAGGCCTTTGCCCTGCTGTGGATCATTCATAGGCCGGCTTGTTTTTTTTTTTTTGTTTTCGTTGTAAGGCTCTATGCTCTATTGCGACTACAATTAATTTAATATGCATAGAACGATAAACACACATATTTTTTCATAGACTCACAGTAGCACTCATGTAGAGGCGTGCGGGCGAAAACAAACGTTTGTCATTGCGCAATCGCAGGCTGCGCGACGGTTTCCGACTTGTGATAATATAAGCTGAGTTTTTGCAGATCAATCAAATTTTTTGATTGATTTGCAAATTTTTAGGGTTCCGCCCTTAAAAGGACAAACCTTTATTACTTTCTTGTCCGTCTGTCATTGACGTTTTTGATAAGATCTATGAAAATTAATTTGAATTTTAGCATATTGTGAGGTCTCGATGAAGCGCATATAGCTGGCCAATGCGTTTATTTTATTTTTTGGTGGGCCAATTCTATTCTTTGAAAACGTAAACGTTTTTAATAAATGAATCGTGTGAGATCATTCATATATCATTTGAAAGATCTTTCATTAAAGATTCTAAAAATGTATTTATAAATTTTTCTTGAAGAATAGCTTAAAAATTGCAAAAAAAAATCATTCTTGGTTTCTAAAGCTGATATTTGGATTTCAATAGATTTACTCGTAGTACAGGCGTTTGCGACAATGTAATAGATACAAAAAAAAAGAACCCGTCTGCCTACTTAAAAGAAGGCCTTTGACCAATGTGGTATTAATCTTTATCAAATAAAAAATAGGTTAATCATATTATTATAGTGCAAATCTTTTTTTTCCTTGATACTACGTCATTTCGATGTATAGTTTAGGAGCCAGTGCAGATTGATTAATTATTCGCAATACAGCAATTACAGCAGACCAGCGACCGTTCTATTATTGATTGCTCAGTGTAGTTTGATACGGTACCCTGATTGTCCGGACCCGATTCGCTCTTGGCCGGAATTTTCGGATTCAGACCTTAAAAGAAAAACGGAACCTTTTTAAGATCGCTCTCTAGTATACATATTATATAGCATATTGTAATGTATTTCTGAAATTAAACTTGTGCTTGTTTGCGAATATAAATAAATAACTTAAAATTTTTGATACGATTTTGCAAAACATTTATGTTAATTAACTATAAATGTAATTGCACTGTGATTCTGTTTGAATGAGATTGTGATTAAGTTTTATACAAGTTAATATTATTTTCAGACTATTGAATTGCATCGCCAATCTGATAAATAGCCCAGAGCGGGGGGAATTAGCATCCTTCCTAGAAGCTTGTCGGATACGTCCGCCTATGCCCGGCCATACGCTTAAAGTGACCTACAATGCAGGTCATAGCGTTTTCACATGCCAGTGTCCCGACACTAAACTACCAAGTATTCCGGAAAATGTAAGTAAACTTTATAGTATAATGGGGACTCAAACATGTCTCAAGGGATCGGTTTTATAACACATGACTTAAGAGTCCATAATACCTCAGTTAAGCTGATTCACTCTTTATCTCACCCGTACCATACTGCTCGCGGACTGAGTGGGGTTCTGGCGGCTCCAAAGCGCCAGAACCCCATAGTTTAGGTAATTTATTTTTTCGGTGCAGCGGTGCGAATAAAGATAAAAAAACCATAGTACCTGCTTTATATTTAGTTAGTACTCGTAGTGTACTAGCTGCCCGCCCCGGCTTCGCATGGGTAGCACTAAGTACTTATCTACGGAGCACCTACGGTAGGGTAGGTAGGGTAGGTAGGTAATACCTACCCTACCTACCTACCCTACCTACCCTACCCTACCTACCCTACCCTACCTACCCTACCCTACCTACCCTACCCTACCCTACCTACCCTACCCTACCCTACCCTACCCTACCCTACCCTACCTACCCTACCCTACCCTACCCTACCCTACCCTACCCTACCTACCCTACCCTAATTTTCTCATTAAAACCTCTCGTTTAAACCTTCCCTGGACTACGACAAACGTTTCAAAACCAAAATTAGCTAAATCGGCCCAGCTGTTCTTGAGTTATAGAATTACAACGAAAAGTGGCATTGATTTTTATAGATGCAAAGTTTCATGATCTATTTTTTTTTTAGTTTTTGAAGTTATTTTTTTAGCCGTAGCGGTTTTTTGTTCGGTTTCGACGTAACTTTGCGATTTTTTTATAACGAGAAAATTTTATGGTATTGCGTTTTATTATTGCGGTACACAGTACCTTAACATTAAACCTCAACTTTACCAATATTTGTTTCAAAATTTGTGCTGCAGTATTTTCGATATAACAGAGGATCATGCTAAGCAATTTGAGGTATTATAGACTCCGATTAAAACTTATGCCCATTTTCCTTTACACATTTACGACATTAAAGAACGCTAAAATGGTTTTCATAGATACATATACCATTTTTATTTATATTGTATTCGTTTTAAACATAAGTAATGAATGACATACACAAGTATCCTTATCGGGGTTGCCTCAATTTTGTGCTGTAGAACAAATGTATGAGAAACAATAAAAACTTTTTTTATTTAATTCATTTTAATTTTTTTTTTTTTTTTTTTTCAGTGCAACTTAACGGAGTACTTCAGTGCCATGGACACTAAGTGTATGGCCGGGTTATGGGCGGCATTGCTTCACGAACGTAGAGTTGCCATAGTGGCTTCGAAACCCTCAAGATTATCGGCTTGCGTGCAGGCAGCCAATGCAACGCTCTTCCCGATGTCCTGGCAACACATATTCATTCCAATTCTACCAAAACATCTTGTTGATTACTTACTAGCGCCAATGCCATTTCTTATTGGCGTTCCTAGGAGTGTTATGGAGGTGAGAGCTCAAATGTATTTCATTTTCTTAAATATATTTTAATCTGTTGAAGGACACTGAACACAACAGACGTTTTTTTGTTATTAATTACGTCTGGGGGTGTTTAGTTTCCCAGGAAGTGTCAAGAGCGTTTATCCTAAAAATTGGCAACGTCGCAAATAGCTGTCAAATATTTACGTGTTTTGTTTAATTTGGCAATATTACTGTATATAAATAAGAAATGTGGCTAACTAGCGAACTAGAATATTAATAATGAAATGCAATAATTAATATCGTAACACCGAATATTTAGTTTTAGATGTAAAAAAGTTGGAAACTTTCCAAATGCATGTTTTGTTTCGTTGGTGTGGTGGTCGCGCTACTGTTGAGCATGAGGTCTTGAGTTCAATTCTCGGGTCGGGCAAAGTGTTGTTGAGTTTTTCTATCTAGAATTTGTCAGTAACAGCCCGGATTCTGGATATGTCCCCGGCAATAGGGTAGCCCCCTTATTACATGGGACTTAAACTTATCTGGCAAAATGTGGGTGTACTATGTCTGACTAACTCTTCGGTGATTACAGCGTGTGACGTTATTGTTATCAGTTATATGTTATGTTTATCAAAAAAAAATATTATTATGTACACAATTTTTATGAAATCCTTGTAAAAATAATATTAATAAGTTATCGTCTTGTCCGTTCCAGAGCGTAAGGATGTCTGAAATTGGCGATGTGGTCATATTAGACGTAGACGCAAATGAGCTTAAATCGCCATTCAACGATTTGGATGGTCTTCCCTCTGATCTGGTAAGACAATGCACTTTTGCCTTTTATAAAACCAGATGATATACTTATAACTCGATCCTTTTATTTACGATCCATCATCATGCATTTAAACATGAAGAGCACAAATTTTCATATAATGAAAACACTGTAAATCTCTCTTCCACTTTGTTGTGTCTATAATTTTAACGGCCTTAATGCTAAACAAGGTTTATCTTTAGAACCAGGTTCGAACTATCGAGCCGTTTTTGAATTTCGAACTTCATTCCGACAAAGTTTCCAAGTCTAAGACCCGCCTGCACTATAAGGCCCTAGACTGATGTAATTCGGTACATATAATAGGGATGAGATTTTTTTTTTCTGTCAATTATATTAATAAAAAAATATTTGACACTTGTTATTTTTTTATTACGTAATCAAAAAAATACGGCAATACATTGAGTTAAAATGTGGCATGACGTCACTCCCCGGTAGATTTCACGCCTACACTCTCCAACTTTAATGCGTTTTATCTAAACCATATTTTATTAATATGATAAAGCAAAAAATACGTGTCTAATATTTTTTATTATGTGACTGACGGACTACGAGTAAATCGTCCTTTTTCCTCAGTTAATATCCCTATTGTGTTTCAATTCAAAATGTTTTTAAACACAGTTAAATTAATTGTTACAATGTAATTAATATTGTAATAAAGTAATTGAAATTCAACACCATCTGTTGTAATGATACGCAGCTGAGATGTTAGAGCGACAAGGTGGTCGCTGCAGATCTCGCACACAGCGACAAAGATGCACGACTCATAATATCAGCCAATCTAAACTACTACATAATATGTTTACTTGTTTGTGTTCGTTCAAAGAACAGAATGCCAAGTCCATGGCTTCATATCGCATTGTCAAATTAGTAGACAGTATACAGTATACTAGTATACAGGATGTAGCATTAACAAAACTGACTATAGAAGGTATGATACTATTTTTAGAATGCTGAACTCGGAATTTCCTGTACAAGTTCCTAACTAATATTATAAAAGCGAAATTTAGTTTGTTTGTGTCACTTTTGCGTTGAAACGGCTCAACGGATTTGGATGAAATTTGGCACATGGGTAGGCTTTGACCTGGGTTAGGACATAGGATACTTTTTATCCTGAGTTTCCTACGGGATCGAGACTTATGCGGGTGTAACCGCGGGGCGCAAGTAGTTAATAATAATTCCCTTGTTAATTTTATGTGGGAAAATAAGTGTTATGTCTGTATTTTCATGTCTTAGTAAGATATATCTGTGATTCGTAAAATAAATTGCTACCTACCTATTGCTGCTAACGAAAACATAAAAAAAATACTTTAAACATTTTTTTCATTATGTCATCTGCATATTAAATGTAATAAAATGATTTCCATAATTAATTTTCAGGTGGCGAGCTTAAAGAAGGCTCTAAGTGATAAGAATGCTTTAGGCGATGCCGTGTCTCGAGCGTTTTTGCGTGCTCTAGTCTCATTAATAGGTGGATATCGTGATGCAATAAAGTAAGTTACATTAAAGTTTTATTTGGCCAGCTAGAAAGATGGGAGTGTTTCAATTTCAAGTTTCAAGTCCAGAAGAATGAAATTAATATTTAGTTTTATTTTGACTAAGGTTGTTCAACCATATTAATATTAAAAATATTTTTCAGAATTGAAAATGGTCAGCTGATAACATTTAATCCAGAGGCTTTCATTAGAACTAGAAAAAACATGCAACCATTCCTTACAAAAATATTACAATCACAAATATTCCGTCAGGTGAGATATAATGTTATAATTGACTATACAATGTGGCAGGGGGACATCGACGCGAAAACTGATGCTATGGATTCAGTAAATGATTCTGAACCCCCTGCGTTAAAATTTTTCGTCGGTTATTAAAAAACAAAAACTGCTGTTCCATACATTTTGACCGTTGTAACGTAACGTTTTCCTCCGTGGAGGGAAACGTAGGTCACAAATTAAATTAAAATAAAAAGGTATTAAAATTAAAAGTTAAAATTAGTAAAAGTAAAGTTAAGTTTAGGACACAGGACAGGCTCGGGTTAGGCAGGAACAGGCACAAGACAGGCTCAGGTTAGGCAGGAACAGGCAGGCAGGGAGTGGAACAGGTGGGCAGGCAGGCAGGCCGCAGGCAGCGTGCAGGAGGCTGGGCTGAGGATTATCCCCCCTGGAGGTACACTCCAGCTGTTAAACAAATAAGACTTAAGGGCAGAAAAACAGTGAATCCGTCTCTAAAGTTAAAAATACGACTCTCCGAGGGCTCCGACAAGACTAGCCTCCAAAAATATGAAGACCGTTTTTTATCGTTCTATGACATATTTTTAAACGTTTTAAAAACGTATTCAAGTTAATTCTTAATTTAGATATGACCAGCACTAATAAAAACGGCTTACAGAGCTTATTGCGAAGGTTCAGTGTGTACACCCACTTTATGAGAGAAGGTAGAGTGTACTTATCTATGGTGTGTTCTGTCTATGTTTTAGAAAAGTAAATTACGACAGATGACAGTTTAAGATGAAAACGTCAGAATATAAATATTCTAAAGTTTTTTACAAAAGGGAAAGATAATAATATAAAATCGATTTGGATGCTAAAACAAGAGATAATTAAAAGTATGCTTTACAGAGGTAAACAGTGCTATAGAATATATGTGTCATAGAATATTAATAGGAAAATATATCAAAAGGTGGTTTGTTTAATATAATAACATAAAGAAAGAGTAACGTGTTTATATGTAAATAAATTAAAAGATGTGGTTCCAAATAATGGAATACCACACCGTGTAGGTACTGGTTTTTTTTTCTATGAAACTGCTTTTTTTTTATTAACCGACGAAAAATAACAACGCCCCTGCGTTGGTTGGTACAGAATCATGTACTGAATCCATGGTATCAGTTTTCACGCTGTCCCTGGATTGCACTATCTTTAATTATTATTCTCTTCAATTCGAAATGCTTTTTTAGAGCCGTGGTATAAAATAGACCGCAACGTTGTTATTCGGGTTTATCAATGCTTTTTACAGAATTATTTATTATTGCTTATTTTTACTAAGTTTATTCATTAAGAAAAAAGTTTTATTGAAACTAAAAGTACCTACATATATTTAAACACGTGAGTGTGATAAATAAAAACAATAATAGATTTAGCAAGCAAAAAGCAATAACAATCTGCCAATCTCCTTAGCCTTTTCCCAACCATATTGGGGTTGGTTTCCAATCTAACCGGATGTAGCTGAATACCAGTATTTTTCATGGAGCGACTGCCTATCTGACACCCAATAACTGGGTCATACGATACCCCTTGGTAAGACTGGTTGCCAGACTTTCGGGCTTCTGACGACTCGTAACGACTGTCAAAGATTCACGAATGATAGCCGGAACCAACGGCTTAACGTGCTTACCGAGGCACGGAGGAGTCTCGGTATGTAAAGATGGTCACGCATCCACCGACCAAACCCGGCAAGCATAGCTTAACCTGATGGATCGACCCGTACGGTTGTTATTATTTAGCCACGTGCTCCTCAAACAAAAAGCAGTAATTGTAAACATTTTATTACAGTTTATCGATGAAAGACTGGACTTACTTAACTCGGGGCGAGGTTTCAACGATGAGTTTGAAGTTGAATGCAATCATTATGCCGATAAACTAAATACAGGGAGTGGGCAGAAGTTGAAACAACAGTACAAGGACTGGGCCAAGAACGTCAAGAAAGAAGGCGGAGCCTTCTTTAAAACTGTGAAAGATAAGGTAATTATAATTTTAGGTTTGTAATTGTTTACAGAGTGGCAGGGATATCGACGCGCAACCTGTTACCATGGATTCAGTACATGATTGAAAACCCACACTCACCTGGGTTGAAACTTTGCGAGGGTTATAAAAAAAAATGTTTTCCATTTACATTTCGATAGCGTAAGTAGGTATTGCACATTTTTGGGAAACAGCAGATTTAAAAAAAAACACCGACTTAGAATTTCAATGCAGGGGTGTCCAGAATCATATACTGAATCCACGTTAACAGGTTGCACGTCGATGTCTCTACCAGTTAGTGTTTTTATGTTTTTGTGCGCTTCTATGGTTGGGTTGAGTACTTTTTTCTTTTGCATCACTTCATTACTCCATTCAACTCGCGAGTAGTGTTTTAGTTTCCATTAGACGCGGCAACACGTACTTACCGGGCTGTTCACTTCACGTGCTTCATACATGTAAATTAATTTAATAGGAAGTATAAGAACTCAAACTCAAAACTCAAAGTCAAAGCATTTATTTCAAATAAACCAATTACAGGCACTTTTGAATTGTCAAGGGGTCGGTCAGTCAGAAAGATGAAGCTAGATGCCCATTCCAAAGCGTAGTAGGTACCTATGGAGAAGAACAGGCAAGAAACTCCACGGAACCTCTTTTAAATCATAATATGGTTACAAAATATTGGTTACATCATGCATGTAGAAGTTATACATGTGAGAACGATGCAAAACGTTAAAAGCGTCCCCGTACAAAAATAAAAATTCTATAATTTAATTAAATTAAAATAAACCGTGGTAGCTAAGAGATGAGCAGTCCCTACTGACGGCGCTCGTTCACGAACATTTAAAATACTACCTACCTTAGTTGTATGTACTTTCGCTATTATCAGTGATCAGATCAGAGTGCAATTACTGGGTACCATTAATATGAAAAAGCCATAAAATCCTGGTGTTCCGGGAATAGCGAATTTGCCATTGTACTGGTTATACTAAGTTGTAATATCGATAAAATAGGTATTTTAGTAACCGACATAATTATGTGAATTCAAAGTTACCCAGAACACTTGCAAAATGAATTGTTTTCTGAGAAGCTGATAAAATCGATAGGAAGTGTCACACTGTATCACACAAACAAACAAGGCTTAGTAAATAAAAGCTTTTAAAAGCACATTCTTCAAAATTTCGGGAAGCCGGGATTTCCATAGGCCTAATGATATTGTTTGAGGTTCCTCCGCCTAAATTGCACTACTTAATCCGATCACTGCTTATAATATAGCTGCTTTTATAGTATGACTAAATGAATGAACGACAATGCGATGCTTCAGTTGTTAATAGTTTCGATTTAGGTCGGGGGCAGAGGGGTGTGAAAAGCATATATATCTGTTAAACCTTTACCTCTCACCATATCTATGCGTATTATAAATTGAAGTCGGTTTTCGTATCTGTGTGTGTGACGGCGTCTTTCTAATTAACTTCGCAACGAATTTTGATGCAGTTTTCACCATAATTTTAGAATTTATGTGTATAAACATGAATATTAAATTTACAAATAATAAAGAAAGGCATGTATTTAATCGAACTTCAAATAAATCCCATTTGACGTCCTACAATTGAATGGACACTCTATTATTAAAGGTCCCCCTTTTTCGTCCTGTTGTCCTAAAATACTAAATAGCCAATTATAGATAGTGCCATCCACGAAGACGCGCCCCACTCCGCTCCGCTCTGTACTAAAGTTCTGCTTACAGTACTGTAATCGCGGAGTGGGGCGGGTCTTCGTGATTGATCACTGTCACAGTCCTAACCTCACCTAACCCATTTGGTCGGTCTGTGCTAGCTTAGTTACTGCGACGAATTTTGTGAAAAGGCCAGAACGAGGCACATTTGTTTTTAAAAAGCATACAGTATTAGAAGCACAAAAAGTTTTGGAATATCATTTATTAAAAAAAGTGTACGTCATTAGAAAGTTAATAAAGTTTTAGAGGACAATTTTAATGTTGTAAAAACCGTGCGAACCGTGTCACTAGTTTATTATAATGTATATTTCACATCTACATACCCAAGTAACTTTCTTTTTCAGTTAAAATAAATTCTGACTTCTGAAATTGATTATGACTTCTACGTAACCATAGATTCTACCTACATAGTCTTCCTAAAAAATTGTTTGCAGGCATTGAAATCAAAGTTTAAAGCATTCTTTTAAATAAGGCGTATTACAGAAAATCCAGGAATATTGCCATGTCTTAGAAACAACAAAACAAAAGAATATCTTCGAAATCAGTCCATGTGTTAAAGAATTATTGTTAAACATATTTAAAAAAATCCGACCTCCTTTTTTGAAATTGGTTAGTTGTAAGCAAGCTCAACCTTACAGGTGTATAGTCAACTCATTATCGTGAAGAAACCTTTTTATTATAGGTTATTAATAGATTAACCAAAAAATGCTATTACAAACCACAACGGGCTGTAATGTATCTCGGTTATGAATTTAAAGAATAAGAATATGAATCGATGATATTGCAGTTAAATAAAATATTATTATAAAAAGTTTAATAATCTTTTATTCACCGTAAATAATAAAATAAATCTTTCAGTTTTTCTTATAGTACACATATGGTCTTAATCTTACTTCTTACATTGCATGCATGCTGCAAGTACTGGAGATTTTCTTTTTTGCTTTAAATTATGAATATTTGCAGGCGAACCCAGCAGTGCAATCGGCGGTCAAAACGGTGAGTCCTAGTGAACTCTGTTGTCTATGTGACAACTACCTTCTGTTGTGGCACTGGTATACATAACTTGGTGGAGAATACTTTTTACGTAACTAGTCATTATGGTTGTCGTGTTGTGGTGAACTGGTGATGGTATTACGTGTGTGTGTAAGTATATCTGTCTCGTAGCCTATGCCTAGCTAGTTGCCTCTATAGTTATTCTCATTTATTGTATGTAGCTTTGAAGTTTAATTATAAGATATTTATGTTTATGTATAATTGATTGTTACCCTATTTTATTGTTGTTTTTTTGCTAAGCATATCAAATAAATTTTATGTCTATAGCATTAATAATTCAGTAATTCAAGCCTCCAATTTGGTGCCCAAAATGCGTTAATAATTTATGGAGATACTTGGTTTGTCACTTTGTTTGTGGTATCTTTTTGCTATTTTAATTCAACGGGAATGATTTTTATAACTTAGTTTGAGCGAATGTTTATAAAACAGAAATATCCCATAATTTAGGGATATTTCTGTTTTATAAACATTCGCTATGTATTCATTTATTTTATAGTACCTATGTAAGTAAGTATAACTATAAATATAATTGATATCATATTTATTATAATATATTGTACAGCGTAGTGCACAACGTAGATGCCGCTGCTGTTGTAATAAATAAAGTATATACTCCACGAAGTTACTTATATCAGATGCTATTCAAAATTGTAGTGTTATTTATTCTGCACTGGGTCCCGATAACTACTGGCTGTAAGACAGAACCGTATTTATTGCACGCAACTGCATATTCGACGCTCCAATGCACGTCTTAAGAAAAACCTAAAGATATTTTTTCAGGCTGACGTTTTGATTTACACAGCCTAAATATGTTCATGTGTTTGAAGCCACATCCAAAAACATTGCGAGTCATGCCGTGCGTGCTTCGCTGTTTACAAATGAATCCATATACAAAGAGGCATAACGAAACATTTGACATATCTTTCGCAATCTTCGTGAACACTTCGTTAGCTGTAATAGTTAAGGCCGAATGGCAGAAAAGCAAAAGATATATGAATGCAACTGTCGCAGCGCAATACGCCAATGGCTGCCTTGAGCAATGCCATTCACAGAAGGCCCGCCGATGCCTCGCGATGTTTGTTTGTGGCTTAAGTTTTTGTAATGAGTGCGACAATGTTTTCACTTACTTACAAAGCTTAATATTAAATATTCTAAGGATATATTTTTCCTATCAAAAACTTGTAGTATTAGTGAAAGAAAATCGATCAAACTAGACGAATGTAAAAGTTACTACAAAAGATATTATTAATTCAATCTCCAATCAGATAAGATATTGTTAATTCAATTATGAATAAATAGATAAACTGTTTTTTATCAACTTTAATTTGAACAGAAAAGAAATTGCATGCGACTGAACATTGAACCGGTATTAATTTCATTCTTTTCAGAAGTATAATTCAGTCTTACTACGTCCGTTTGTCTTTGACATCTTAGTCGTCGGGACATAAATATTTTTAGTCTTACCTTACGTTTGCTTTTACAGATAATACCAAAGTCGAGTTTCCTCAAGACTAAAATTTGATGTGATGAAAAAATCTCTTTATTTATAACCAAAACTAAAGTATTTTCCAACTTTAAAATGTCTTATTAAATGCTAAGATGCAAAACAACTCATACCCACGTTGTCTTAATTTAAAATTTGCGGACATACAGACAGACATCGAGGGTAGATAGGGACATGCATAATTACGGTCGAGAACATAAGGGTTCCGTTTGGATATCCGTGACCATAAAGCTTAAATTCCCTTGCTTAGCAACCATTCCGTAACCACCACGTTAATAAATAACTATCAATGAACAACACAAATTTATGGCTCGATGACTTTCTTGACAACGGTCTTACTCTTTGTTTCTAATATCTTTCTTAATGCTTAATATTTTATTTCATGAAGGTCCGGCAAGGAGGCAAGAACGTAAAATCAGCGGTGAAAGGACTGAAAAATAAAATGCCCAGGACCGGGTCACGACCATCGTCAATTAACACCACTGATGACAGCAGGTGACTATATATTTTATGCATTTAACCGATGAAATTATAATGGTGGGTACACATATATATGTAAAGCGTAACATGAAATGTTACTTCCGTTGAAACGAAGACGTCGTCTGAATATACGCTATGCAACATGAAATGTAACAAAACAACTAGGCGATTATTTTTCAACTTATGTTTTATAATATGTACCCACCATAATAGGTAGATACGTTACCGTACAAATACGTAAATAAAAATCACCATTTTTTTTTTAAACCTTTGTTATTTTACTTTTTTAACTACATATCTACGACACATCTACGCGGGTCTAACCCGACCAAATTACCAAAGAAGATAATAAACGATAAAGAAAATTAGGGGCGTATAACGTATCTACCTACATATACTTCATTTATAAATCATCATTTGATTTAACAACATAAATTATATACCAATCCAGGACAAACGGAATAAAGGCGTCCCTGGATGGTATTTGGCAAGGTTTTAAACAAGCCGCACTAACAACACATGCCTACAATGACATATTATCCGGCGGATGGAGAGGAGGATATAGCAGTAGGCTTCTATACCAGGAGCACTTGCTGTATACCTCAAACGCAGTTGGTCACTTTGAGCCATTTAATTTATCAGCATGCTTAACACGAATATGGCCACACTGACAATTTAATTGTCACGTGCACAATTGGTCACATATCATGCACAATAGGGTACTTGATTCCAAGATTTCAAATCAAATTAAAATACAGTCGACCACCCTATTCATCGTGTGCAGTCAATTCGTAAAGTGCTCGGTAAAAACTCCTCATTTCCATGCGTCATCAAATTCGCTGCGCCAGACTTTTCTGCGTGAATATGCTGACGAACGCGCCATCATAACAATTGAAATTCACTGTTAAATTTATCTTCTCTTTGAAAGATTTTAAATTACTGAACTGTGAACCGCGAAAATGTGGCCAGTTGTTTGCATTTAAGCCAAAATTGCACATTTTTATTTATTGCATGATGGTGTACTTATAACATTTTTTGATGTTTTTGGTTTCGTCGTATCGAAATCAGTGGTGTACCTATGGTTAAACAATACGGCAAGCTCAACAAATCTCTTTGTTAGGTACTATAGTATAATGTAAGTAAGTATCGAAAACGGTGAATGGTTTATGGTTCCTGAATGAATTCATTTTTCACTTTCGATTCATTTTATGTAGAGACGTTTCACTTCGACTGAAAGATGCCGAATGAAAGACAACAACAAAAATTGAAGCGTCTGATATCAAAGTCAAATAATTTATTTCAAATAGGCACATAAAAGGCACTCTGAGCGTCAAAATTTACAAGAAAATAGAATTGATTCTAGTTGCCCCTTCCAAAAGGTAGTTTCGTATGGAGAAGAATGGGCAAGAAACTCAAGCGTTAAGCCTCGTGCAGACTGGCGCGACGAGTCACCTGTCATTGTTCTACCGTGAAGTTTTCTTAGTAATTGTTTTATTAGTTGCGTCGCGCCTGTTTGCACGAGGCTTTACTCTTTTAAAATATTTTGTATATTTAACTCAAGACAATGTTTATGTTCTTTCTCCAGATTACCTACTGACAAGTTATATGAGTTTATATAATTGTTTTTTTTTAATTGACTTTAATAGTTAGTTTATTTAGTCAAGCTATTTTAACTTTATTTTAATTTATTGTTGACAATCTTCTCATTACCATGTTTTTTTAATGAGTTGTATTGCAATATGTGGTTAGCTAGTGACCTCGACAATTGATCATATTATTTATTGTTATTAAGTAATTAACTATTTGTTTTATTTATTTTACCTCGATGGTCCTAGTTTATCATTTACAACTTCCAGTTACAACTATTACGTATGTAAGCGGGCACGCCCTTTATGCCTGGAGGCTTTTATTTACATATTAAGTTCTGTTTACGTTTTGTTTTTATTTCTGCCAGAGTTCTCGATGATTTTTGTTTGGTATATTGGCGTGTGCTAGCTTATATATGGCTTATAATTTAAATTATGTTTTGTGTTACGTAATGTAAATTATTTTGAATACTATTTTATAGAATCTTTATTTTTTTGTTCTTCTAACTGATGATTCTCAGCCTAGTTTGAATAAATGACTTTAGAATTTTGAATTTTATACATCTAAACTAATATTTTAAAGGGAAAAGATATGATTTTTTGTACGTTTGTTTGTAATAAATAAACTCAAAAACTACTGGACCGATTTATATTATCACTGAGTAACATTGAGTATAATTTATAAAGATTTCACGCGGGCGAAGCCGCTGGCGGAAGCTAGGTAATTATATAATTATACTAGCTGCGCACCGCGGTTTCATCCGCATAAGTCTCGATCCCGATCGACATAAAAAGTATCCTATGTCCTAACCCAGGTCATGGTCAAAGTTCATCCAAATCCATTCAGCCGTTTGAGCATCAAAGTGTAACAAACAAACAAACTCACTTTCGCATTTACATTTATAATATTATAGTTACGATGTGAAGGCATAGAATAAAATTACTATAAAAAATAAAATGAAGCAATGGCAAATCAATTAATTATGTGATAGATACATGGTGCTCACGTATTTACAAACACTGTAAAAGTAGACGAATTTCCAAAAAAAATAACAGTGGCCGCGTTGACGAATGAGCGGCGGGCGGGAAGCCGCGCGTCGTGATCATTGACGTCGTGCACACACCTTTTTTTTTTTGGATGGGAATGTATCAAGTAACTTCTCCCGCTCTAGGCAGAGCGGGGGGGTCATGTCAGAATCTTACTGACTAATACAAACTGAAGGAACACTCCTTCAGTTGCCTGTATGTTGCCAGGGGCCACGATATCCCCTACGGACCTTCCCGCGGGCCCTAGCGGACCCCGTCAGTTGTGCTGACATCTCTTTGAGGCACGTGTGGAGCACAACGCGCCGTCGACCCGGGCCTCGTCCTTATCGGACGGTGAGCTACCCATTGCTCACCGTCCGCAAGCCCGCGCATACGGTGGCCGGGAATCGGCCTGGGATTCACGACGCCGTGGGCGTCTCCTGCGGTGGCTAGGGGCATGAGGGCGCGAAATATGCCTCTCCCTCACACGTTCCGCCTCCTCCTTCGCGAGCATTACTGCTTCGCAGAAGAAGGTGACTGCTTCCCATGCCCTCTCGCTCCGTACCATTGTACCCGCCTGGACCAGGGCCGGACGCGAGAGATCACCAACGCTGATCGCCTCGAGCACACGGCGGTGTTCCGCCCAAGCCATACCTCTACCGTATGCTCCACCGTGTCCTCCGTGCGATCCACATAATGGTATCATTCGGGCGTTTCCTGCCGCCTTATCCGGAACAGGAACCTCCCGAAACAATCGTGTCCGGTGAGGACCTGCGTCAGGCGGAAGATGAAGAAGCCGTGGCGCCTCTCTAGCCACTCCTCAAAGCGGGGACTTATCGCCGCAATTGTGGCGTGCCCAGCACTGGGTTGCGACAATCGCACTCTCCATGACGCCATAAGATCCCGCTGGAGCTCTGTCCGCTGTGTCGTGATTTCTCGCGGCAGCGGAGTTACGCCCTGGCGTTTCGCCTCCTCGCGCCACTCCCAAATGTGCGCGAGGACTTTTGTCTCCAGGTCCCATGGAGGTCATGCACATACCTCAGGCACGGCCCAGCGGTACCGGTCAAACTATAGCAACCAGTTTGATTTTGTCTATACTATAGATTGTCCTGTGGAGCCAAAACAAATATGTTTTATGACATAAATTGCCAATACTTGGCCACTGTTATTTAGGTTGACCCACAAATTAAAGTTCGCTCAACGCGCTGTAGTGCAAGTTTTTGTCAAGGATAAGATTCGGGATTAAATTATTCTGAAATAAGTTTCATAAACATAGCTTGCAGACTTGGCAAGCTGAAGTGGCCGTGGACCAGCCAAGCCTATCAAAGGACTGATGGCCATTGTAGTAGACGTAGACGACTCCTTGAGTTGAGACCGCGTAGCGCCAAGATAGTTGGATCGACGAACTTAAAAAGGTGGCCACATCATCAGGGATTGCCGGTTGCGCAAGGCGGAGATCCGAGTGTTTTCACACACCTTGGCAGAAGACTATTTTCCTGCAGTGAACTTTTAGAGACTGGATCATCGTACTATGCGCGCTGGCCAGACTGACAGTGCGGTGCGGGGAGTGGCGCGGGTGCGGGAACGCGCGCGATTGTTCCCGTCCGCACTGTCCGCAGTCGACCGCGGCTTCGTTCCGAGTGTTGTCGTGTCCAGTGTTTGTCAACATATAATATGGACGAAGAAGACTTATTTTTACTGGAAAATTCTTACTTTAAATGGCAAATGCAATTGAATAGCGCTTATGAATTCGCTTCCCCGCGGCCGCGTGCCCACTATGGACACTCAAATGAAGTTCTTATGTTTGAGTACGTCGCACCGCGCCCGCGCTGCCAGTCTGGCCAAGCACTAAGAGTAGTAATCGGAAATCTGATTACTATCAGTTTTTGGGTTACTAATTTTAACGACGATTATTGATATTGAAAGAATATTCATAGGACAATCAGGACTGACCAGTCGTATGTGTTCTTGTAACGTGCTTTTTATATCGTTACATCAGAAGTTAAGCAAAAATTATATAGAACGTTATCTTCATTACACACGGAATCACATAGAAAAATCTTAAAAACCTTTTTCGTTAGACTATAATAATATTATGTGAAGGTACCGCCACTGAATTCGAAGTTAAAGAGAGACTTGTGACGTTCTCTCGACTCAAAGGAGCAACACCACCTGCCTGGTAAGATGGTCATCTTACCAGGCAGGTGGTGTTGCCTGGTTGGATCTGGCCCGTTGGTGATGCTAGAAAGTTGTATAAGGTTGGATTAATTAAGGATCAGCGATGATGGCCTAACAGTTATTCGAAAACAGATGAAGCAACGTCCAAAGTGAGTCAGAAATGTAAGTCTTTAATAAGCTGGGGTGATGCTGTGTGCATATTCTTCAGTAACTTTCACTGGCGCAGTGATGCGTAGTGGCTTGCTGCTGCAATGTTACCTCAACCAGGTAAGATTAGTTTCGTATGTCAACCGGCTGAAAACCAATGGGCTGTGCTAAATTGCTGATGTAGCCAAGAGTAGCAACCAGGCTTGCGCGTTCGCTACAAGTGGTTAGGTTATCAATTGAAGCCGAAATGACTGGCTGGCTTATGACCCGCTGCTTTCTGCTCCATTCGAAATCCAGTAAGTGGTAGGGCCACTGTGGTACCGTTGCTCCTACATTTCGAGCGAGTTTGGCGGGGCTGATGTTTACGAGTTTGGCGGGGCTGATGTTTACGAGTTTGGCGGGGCTGATGTTTACGCTCGCTTTCAATCGTGTTAAAAGTTAGGTAAGCGTACCGAAGCCTCCAGTTGGGTATGAGAACAATGGGCGATATTGGCGTTTCTTAAAGGTATTTATTTCTAAGGTGGTATACAATAAAATTGAGACCATCGCGGGCATCTACAATAACGACGAGCCGTCGTCAGGTATGTTTGTTATTGATTACGTTACTGTTGTTTTGTATTAATGTATGTAGTTTAGTTCACTATGTCTGTATAAATGTAATCAAATATTTATGTCTGTATTATATATGTTAGAGCTTAAGTGTTGTAAGTGTAGTGTAGAAGTATTGAGACACCACTTGGGTCTATGCAGAGGCATTTTTACGTTGTAGTATGCATGAAAAGTTTCTCACTCCACGCGTCATTAGAGGTGTCGCGGGGCAAGAGGTTGCAGTGGCCCTGTATGTGTTTGTGCAGTAATGGTACCCGTTTCTGCTCGCTTAAAGCGATCCATCTGTAAACCTGACCTTCGCTTCTGCTAAGTCGGCATCACAATAATTTAATGTTTACATCTTTGTTTTGTTGAATCCATAATAATAACCGTTTAAAAACCCATGATGTTTTAATTTAAATTGCCCTCTTTGATCCTGTATATTTAAAAGTTTTTTAGGGTTTTGTATCATAATGCTACGGACTGCGCTGGTGACAAACTGCGTTTGGGAAGACTTGCGTAAATGAAAAAAAAAAAAAAAAAAAAAAAGGTCAAAGCATGAGCCGCCCACAGATATAAAAAACGAATGCTTGAGAGCCAGTTTTATTCAAGGTCTCTGCCACCCGGTTGTAATAGAACGTGGTATTATCACAGGTTCGGCGCTGTCGTATGAATAGTTTGGAGTAGTAACACCTGCTCATATAATAACGCTCCAGTAGCAACCAGAAGACATAATACGCTAAAATACCTACGCTATATATACTCTTTGTAGAATTAATCAGTAGTGAAAAGTTTTCAATGCTCGACTATAATGTTATTTATGTGTATCGTAGGTTCTCTTGCGGGTCAGCGACTCCCGTTTCGTCGGATTCGTCGGATTCTTCCCCGACGAACAAACCGCCGACGATGAGGCTGCCGCCGCCCCGCGAAGCTCCCCCCGCGCTCCCCCTCGACCTGCTCACCGAGATGGAGTACCTGTTCGACAGCAAGAAAGCTCAACGCCGGGACAGCTTCCCAAATAGCTCGCACAACTCAGAAATCAGTCTTCCAGACAAAGCAGTAAGTGACACACGACTTTGCACCTAAATGTTGATGTCATTCTCGTAGCTCCTTGTTAGACGCTTGTGTTCTTCTGTCAGTTCGTCATGCCTGTTAGTATAGAATCACAACTTTCGATACGCCACTTTGCATATATTAATTTCGTATGCCATTCGTCTCTCGTTTTGAATTTCCATGCGGGTTATTAGGTTAGTGGATTATTATTATTCTTGCCGGGACAAGCATCTCATCTGAGTCATTTAAATTAAGTTACGTCGTTAGAGTATATGTCGATTTTGTATTCTTAGTCAAGAGAGGGTACCAACGGCGCTGAGAATAAAATTATTTGTGGGATCGTATCGGAAGTATGATTAAGTTTTTTCTTTCATTAATAGCTATCATAGACTGTGGTATCTTTTTGAATTATTTTATTTTCACAAAGTGATTAATAATGTAGTTTGTTTCATTATTGGCATGTAGAGATTTATTTTAAACTGACAATTTTACTTTTAAAAAGGTATCTCATCTATAGTTTCGCCATGATAAATGTCATTACCCTTATTTAATTACATTAATAGGCTTTAGTTCACTTATACTGTGCTTTCTTATTTGTACTGTCCACATTATTGTGTTTAGTACCATGTGAATGCGATAGCAGCATGAACGCTCCTAGGAGCACCGTGGCACATCATTCAATTTTATTTTGCAGAAAACACTGTCACCATGTCTCCCACCCCGGTTACCGGAACGTCCCCAACTCCCAGTCCGTTACCCAATAATTTCCACGAGGAAACTAATTGATTTGTCTGACGCGCCAACGCCGCCACCGCGTGCAACGACCACATCGACGCTCCAAAATCTACACTTTGTCAGTAACATCACAAAAAATGATGTGAAAACTACGTCAGACTTTCACACCAGCACGATACGCTTCACAGAAGGCAATGATAAGGCAAAATTAAAGTTGACTCTGTCAACAAATCAAAGAAAGGTGTCACAACCAACCGTGCCGTTGCCGTGTAACGGCACAGCGCCAAAACTTACGGCACCCGCTATAGGTAGACCGAGCCAAGAGAGCGTAAGGCCCAGGCTCGCCGTGGGACCCAACACTGACCTACCTTCGTACAAGGGGAAAATTATAGAGGTAATTCTGATATGCACATTTGTAACCATATCAATTTTATACCTAATTGTAAAGCAGAAAATTATAGAATTCATGCCTTGAACTGCAAGAGTGAAATATGTTTGCACTAACACACGAAGGTTGACTATACATATATTTACTTAACCATTGATATTGAATATTCTAAGATTCATGTTTATGAATTGATCATATTTATCTAACCTGTGAAAGCCCTTAATTCGTAACTAGTAGTACATACTTTTTCCGAAAACTTTGTTGCTTTTAATATTAAGCACGGTGGAAAGGAGTTGTGTAACACAGGACGGTACATACATTTAGTATTAATTTAGCAATCACTTTTGCAAGCTTCCTGCTGCCCTAGATTTTGTAACGTGAATTTCATCACATTTTATGATGTAGGTCTCTCTATCTGCAAAAGTTAACAAATGTGCCCAATACAGATAACTACTTACAAAGTGGTTGAAAAGCTGTGAACATGAATATAGTAGATACAGAGCTAACGATCAAAACCATGTTTCATAGCAATACGGCCCAAACAGTATAAATCGTTAGATTCGATGATCCTGAACCCGCTAGGTGGGCAGTAACGGTCAAAACCGTCACAGCGGCTCGAAGGGGGCGGTCCAATTCTGTTTTGTCAAAATACAGGCAGATGTCACAATCTGTTTGATGATTAGAATGTATCTACATAGATTTTGTCATTTTATTAGGATAATTATTTTTATCAGAAACTTTACGTCTGAGCGCATTTATAAAAATGTCAACCGGAAAGTTTTCTGATAAGTAAGGTGCTGCGCTGAATTTGTCAGATAATTATTTTTTCTACATCTGGGCAACATTGTATCATGTAACAGTTTTCAGAAACAATGCTCTATTACCAATCACTCAAGCGGTAATTAAAATTTTCAAAACGCTCTCAAGGTTCAGATTAACTTCCAAAAAATTATAGATTTTTTCGTGTTAATTGATATAATATTTTTTTGGCGTTGAGCAATCGAATCTATACAATTTTACAGTTTGCCTTCGTTTGGCGTTTAACATCGCAGCGAGCGTTTATTTTTGTAATTGTTTCCTGGCTATTCACGATGCTACAGGTTTCTGAAGAATGTGGTGTCCGGGCGGTACGACATGTTATTCACCTGCATTCCAAAAACCAATTTTACCGAACTGTGCAATGATGATTCATTGCACAGTTCGATAAAATTGGTTTACAAGTATTTGAAAATACGAGACAAAAATGTTTTGCTTGCAGTAGTAATCCAATCTAACGATTTTATAAGGTTTTGGCCGTATTAACTAGGATGCAAAAATGTAGATCGTCGGCTCTGTATCTATAGTCATTCGTTTCCTTTGGAAAGCTAAATATAAAGACTGTTTGTATAAAAAGTGTTGCTTAGTGCAACACAACAGGTAACCTCTCAAAAATTTAATCAAATTGCGTGCCTAGCACAAATATAATCCCAGTTTTTTTTATCATTGACATTTTTTTTTAAATTTAGTCTTCAAAGATAGATATTATCCTATATATTTTCACCTTGCTTTGTAATTTATTTAATGCTTAAGAACTCTTCGACTAAGACGCTATTTATTAGAGATATTTTGTTATGTTACCATTGGTATTAATATAGAATCGCCCTAGTAGATCTTTTGAAAATGTTTATTTACTTTTTATATTGTTTTATTGTTAGTTACTTATCTAAAATTGTTGTGGGAATACTATACAATTTAGAAAAATGTACGTTTCAGGCTACAATTAAATAGATTTTAATTTGCTAAATAACTATTATTAACAGTTCAAATTAAGTGCCTTATATTATTTTATTTTTATACGTGGCCTAAGCATGTACTCCTTTGATTTGCATACTTTGCTTATTGGTATTCTGATCAGAATAATATGATTAATAAGTATAAAAAATGAATGATCTCATATTGTGATGCTAGCTCGTTTTATTTAAGAGTAGATTAACAAATGCTGAAAAAATATTTTAATACTATTTGCGATAGGATGATTTGCATAACACATCCATAGAACGTATATTGTTACGTCGTGGAAAATTTGCACCACGTGACCTATTTTAATTAAAATGAATTATAATTACCTACTTACATTTAAATTAAATCTTATTGTTACATACTTTCTTAAGTATACCCCAGTACATTTTAACTACGATCAGAAAATTGCTGTATTAGTCAACATTTTAAGAACATCACCCATTATAACAGCACCGCTCCGACACGGCAAATAACTTGTCATTCAAGTTAAGATTTTAAATCAAATGCATTAAAGTCTATTTTACGTGTGACGGCTCGCGGGCCGCTCACTGCCCGCGAGCCGTCCACTATTCTGTATAGCCATCGTAAAATAGACTGTAATACATTTGATTTAAAATCCTAACTTGAATGACCAGTTATTTGCCGTATCGGAGCGGTACTGTTATAATGGCTGATGTCCTTTACAGGTTGACTAATACCCATTTTGTATTTTTTGACTGTTCGTTAATTAAAACAACAACAAAAGGTTAAACAATTGACAATATAATTGACCTAAAATTTATCATTGCACCGCGTCACAAGTTCTTGACCCAACAGCTGATGACATTAATAGCGAAATATTAACGTCGAAAGATGTGTCTGTGGTTAGCTGTCACGATAAAGTTTAAAGGTTACCATAACACAAACAGATTAAACTAAACAAAAAAAGTAAATCTGATCCCAGCAATCTCACCGGATCTGCACAAACACTAAACGATCGAGCTGATTAGTTATAACGATTTGTTTCTAAAGGGTCCGCACCAGCCCACGCGCACGAACCGTGATAATTAAGCGCCTTGATTGGGACTGGACGCCTCGCATTCTACGCGCGTGCGCATGTTGGGAACGGTTCGCGTGCAATATCCACACCTGCTCAATTTAAGCTCACGCGCACTAACCGTGCACACTACGTGCGTCGAACGGTCTCAAACTACTAAACACATCCGATAGCACAGGTACAAGGCATGTACGTGATGTGTTCACCAATGAGTGTTTTAACTGTCTCTTGCATGCGAACCATTCGCTAACGGCTCGCGAAAATATCCTAAGGTGTCTATACTATGTTCCTAAGATGCACGCGAACCGCACTGAACGTGCGCGCTAGAGAAAATTAAACTTGCACGCGAACTACTCACTAACCGCTCGCGAACATGTCCGAAAAGTGTCCATACTATGTTCCTAAGATGCACACGAACCGCACTGTTCGTGCGCGTGCGCAACTCCATCCGCCTTAATAGTTATCGTTTTGGCCGTCGCTTAATAATACGGTACGAATTTTTGTTCAGATCAGATTGATTTGAAGGTAGAGGATCTGAGCGTGTAATGGTATCCTTTAGGCTAATTTACAAAAAACCTTTTACGCTTTATTACTTAGTTTTCAACGATGAATCGTTATCTATGATTTCGCCACAGACATTTGGCATGTATCATGCAACTCATCCTATACTGAATAGAGAGTTATCGGATCGTTTTGATCTAGATATCATAAATGTTTATTTTAACACGAAGACAATAAAATTTGTGGGAAGTACTTACCATGACTGTGCGACTCTGTATTTTGTACTTATCATATTTATATCAATATATTGACACGAGCACTTGTATATAATACACTGTTTGTCGTCTGTTTAGCAAGATCATGCTTACATAGGACTTGCAAATGCATGTTACTAAAATATATCTAAGTATGCATAAATATTGGATTTTTATTTAATAAAAGTAGTCATACACTCTATTCAGATTATTTTTTTCATGATTTACAAAGCTCTGATACTACTTTACTAAAGCTACAGCCTTGTGCAAGTAAACAAAGAGCACTATCGTTATTATATTGCATCCCGTATGTGTGGAAGTAGTTTATAAAAATATTGTGCTCACATCTTTAATTAAATTAATATAGCGTTCGCTCAACGACTCTAGCCAGGTTTCAATATTCAAATCCAGATACACTTTTAATATGACGGTTAATTTAAAAAAAAAAAAACGTTGCATCGGTTAAAATATACCTTTGTCTGTATGTTTTCATCAAAGGGGCATCTAAGAAACTGTATGAACAAGGGGCATGAAGTCACCCCGTCGACACCATTAAAAAAGTTCCAACCCCTTTTCCAGAAATATCTCCAAATGATCGTACCTATGTCTCAGTATTGATGTTACGGTATTTCTTGCCACACTATAATAGCTCAAATACATTATCGAATGATAGCCTCGGGTTTCTGAAAGCCTTTGAAATTTTCTTTATTGAAAAATAACCTAGCAGCTTGGCGGACAAGCATGAAGCGCCTTAAATCGGTGTAACATTATCTATTTTCCTGCCATGTGAAATCTATGAACATTATAAAACAATTAAGGGGGTAGTTTAAAAAAAACATAAATATAAAGGAATTATTAAAAATACAGACTAACGTATAAGATAATTTATTATCTCTTAATGTGGCAAAACCCCATCCATGATGTTTGATAAAAATGTGGTGTGTTGAAACCGGGCATAGGTACGTTTTGGGACAGTTGGAATATACTTAGTCGGTTTGGATTTAACTTACTTACTACATTGTATTCTTGCATCGACCATTATGGCTGATTTACATTAGCTGATACCTACATACCGAGATCCTTTACATTTCAACGCAAAACTAAATCAACTTTTTGCATCTTTACAGCATGAAATGGACATTACTGAAATTGGTTGTTGTAGACATTTAGCACAAATTCATTATGTGGTCGAAACGATAGTATGCATACACGCATGCTGCCGAGACTATGTCTGTTACCATTTCCATAATATTTCCACAACGTTATTAATATCTTGGACATCTTGATTAAAGGGGTGATACTAATGTAAATGAGTCATTAAAATTAGGAATGTGCCCTACATTGAGCGGTAGCTGGGCTACTATTTCTGTTATTGATGACACGTGCACAAAAGGCCTACCAAGGGACGTGTCTCGCTTTGTGCTTGTTTAACTCACATATTTCTTTTTCAGTCGTGTGGCTCTGATTCTGATCTCATTAAACTGGACGATTCGCCGACAAACCTAGAAGATTTCGATCCGCTCAAGTGTCGTGATAAAAATCAGAAAGTTGAACAAATCAAACCTACAGACAGTGCTCTCTTACACGAATATGGACTAGATTTTAGCCAGTTCGGTTTATTAGACTATTCCGCAGGGTCGAGCGCGAGACAGGAGCCTACACCTATTGTTCACAAAGGTTGGACTACTTTTAATTAATCCATGTCGTTTCCTTAAATGTCTACTTGGTGTATGTTTGTTAGAATCGCGTAACAGTAATGTTCTATATCATATCTTACACTTTTTTTTTGTTTATATACATTTATTAATTTATTTATTATGGATGAAGTGATTAATATTAGTTATGAAATTTTGTACATATCAATACCTACTTTGTAAATTATTTTATGATTTTTATCAAATAATGATATTTGTATATTATGACTTATGACTATAAGTTCCACGTGTATAATAAATGTAATTTTAATATTTATAATAACAACAAATTGATCGTTCTTTTGGAGCGACCCAAGTGCTTCTATATCTTTCCAATTTTTTAATTATTGTGTTGTTCCTAAATTTTCACTTCTCTGAAATCTTATTGCTAATTTTTATGTATTATGATTTTAATGCGAGGTTTTGGTTTCATTTAATAAATCATCATTGATACATTTTAAGAAATTTATAGTAATTTTATACTGAAACAAATTCTCACAAGAAATATTTTGTAACTATTGTAAGTTTTATAACTTGAAACTTAGCTTCAATTATACAGGGTGCAAAGAACCAACGCAACACAGGGAAGAGTACAATACATCACAGGTACAGGTCATCAACACATTTCATCAGTACCTACTTAGGTAACTTATGAATTCAGTACTAGGTAAAAGACCTCACATCACGTCTGTTCCTTAATGTACCTAGATAAGTGATGATCAGGATCATTGAGATTTTAAGAGAGAGAGAGAGGGAGAGAATGGTGATCCTATTTAAATTGTGAAACATTATCATTTTAAG
This sequence comes from Agrochola macilenta, assembly GCA_916701695.1. Taxonomy (NCBI): domain Eukaryota; kingdom Metazoa; phylum Arthropoda; class Insecta; order Lepidoptera; family Noctuidae; genus Agrochola; species Agrochola macilenta. The sequence continues at coordinate 24,671,721 of OU753552.1, read as the reverse complement.
AATATTAAGTTCCTTCAAATCCCTTTAATGAAAGTCGTAATATTAATATAAGAAATTATTAAGGTTAGGTAATAACGCAATAAACTTGGCCACGTACCGGGCCCAAACATGGTTGATATAGATGTACCGTCGATACGAAAACAAGAAGATTGGTACCTTATTGTTAAAATTAACATTATGGTATGATGATATACCTAGGTACGTTTCCTATGGGTAAGTGTTGTTCGTTTTTTCCATCCTGTATATTTACACTCTAACGTTTTTAATTCAGTATAATTATGTAATTAAAAGTACAATTTAGCTGTTTATAAGATATTGAATTTATTTTGTCTACTCAAAATCTATATATTTTGTTTATAATATATAATCTATTTATATCTACAATTATTTCTTAAGGTGCTTTGAAAGGAATAAGAAACCTACTTTAAATAACATGATAACGTTATTTTTGTCTTGTCTTGGGCCGCCATTACGCTAACGCGCCGCGTGCGCAGGCAGAGTGGCGTCCGGTCGGTCCAGTCCAGGACTTACCTATTCTACCATTAATAAGCAACGCCCTGCTGGAAACGCGCCGTGTTCGCTAGTAAGACACCAACGGTGAAAGTACCTAAATATAATTCCATTGATATTATTAGTACGAACGAAAATAGAAATAGTCAATGCTTGCAGTTGTATCCTCAGTGTCTAATTTCTCGTAACCATTAATAAATGGAAAGTTCATTGAAGCAGTAGATGCAAACATGAAATTGTGAGACTGAGCTTTGATCGTGTCAACGTTTATAGCTATAGGTAGGAACACCACGTAATTATTGGATCGTGATGGTATTGGAAGAAAGCCAGGCCCGATGATGTACTCGTAGATTCTTGATGTTACCAATTGCTTCGGTCGAGACTGTTACGGCCTACGGACTTGATGACACGCTAGCGTATCTACCCCTGTGTCATCTTAGCTTATAGATAAGGTTATAAACTGAAAGATCTGATGAAAGATGCTGTCCGGACATGTCCACTTGATGACAGAGATTGAGCCTCGTTACACCGTAGCAGCATCGATAAAGTAAGAATATTAATGAATAATTCTTACTTTTCATACTTTCACATGAATATTTGCAAATTATTTAAAAATCCCATGCTTGGCGATCAATTAAATCATGTACTAAAGCAGTTTGTTTGAATAACAAATTGGATTAATGGGCCTGGCTTAAGATAAGCTACGTATCTGTGTTTAGCCGTTATCCATACGATAGCAGCGCTAATGACACTTATTGTAGTTACATAATTATTGTGATTCGGGAAAGTATTTCCACTAACCAATAAAATGATTTACAAAAATATTTGCCGAGTATTATTTAATAAGTAGTTAGTACAATCTAAAACTAATCCGCATTTCCACAGTTCTCTTTGCCTGCTTATGGAGCGTCTTGGCTGCGACCCTACAGGTAACCTGCTGTTAGTGCATCGCACATAGGTAGATACCTGTTGTTTGATTTTGCACCGTATAACCTTATCTACCTTCTATAAATTGCACGTACAGTCAGCCCCAAACAGATGTATACACGGACAAGGAAACATTTTAATGTCTACAACCATTGTTCCATAATATTGTATCCACCGTCCACTTAGAAATCATATACAATTTATTTTACCAAAACAAAGTTCCTAAAAATGTTGTTATAAAACATCTATACAGTCCATGACCAAAACAAGGTAATCTACATAAGGGTCAGTCAATCAGGTAATCTCACAAATATGTATACATTAATTATTCTAAATCGTTGAATTCAGCAGCATGCATGTCGACCTACTTAAATAATCTTGACCTACGCAGAAGACAAGGTAGGTAGGTACTGCAGAGTCCAACGATCAGTTGGGTTATAGTGAAAAAATATGTTTTGAGCGAACATCGGCAGAACAGCAAACATACTCTGAATAAGATATTCGCTCGGTAGGGTACAGCTCGGTAAAGACGCGGCTTAAAGGCGCGTTCAGACCAGCCAACGCGCACGATCCGTGCCCGCTAGGCGTTTCGAATGCCTATGAACTCGTGACGCGTCACATTTTACGCGCGCGCGCGCGGTCTTCGTGAACGGTTCGTATGCAAGGATCCACACCAGAGCAATTGAAGCTCTCGCGCACGAACCGTGAACTGAAGGTGTCCATACCTACTATGTTCCTAAGATGCACGCGACCCGCACTGATCGTGCGCGCGAGAGGACATTTAACGTGCACGCGAACTGCTCACTAACCGCTCACGAACATGGCCATAGGTCTCCATACTATATACAGAGTTGATATGACAGAGGGGCATTAAATAACACTACGTATACTATACGTGTTTAGTATTAATTCGATACGGTATAAAAATAAAAAGCACCTAAAATGAGTTTTTTTTTTTTTCAAACAAACTAAATAGCTTACAAATCAGAGTAAAACGCAACCACCCTTTGAAAATAAATTTAACTGACCTACAGATACCTAGGTAACAGCGGCAACGTCGCGCGCGTCGGCGTGTGTTATCTCGTCAAAGCGGGCTGCCGCCCGCCGCGCGCCGGCCCGCGCCGGCGCGGCGGCGGTGGCGCGGGCGGCGCCTCCGCTCGCGGCGGCTCCTCGGCTCGCAGCTTTTGTATTAGGTATGGTTTTGAAGTACAACAATCACAAAAAATTAAATTCTCGATGTGTCATTCACATGAATGCACAAATTATACCGACGGAGAATATTGTTACTTATTTTTCTAATTAAAAATCATGTCAGTGTATTCTAACGCCGTGTAAGTTACACGAGGCATTGTTGAACACTTTAATTACACACACACACACACAAAACCAAAGTTTAATTACGTGTCGTATCACAATAAAAGCAGTCGATCACAAAAAAAAACACTAACAGTAAATAATAATAATCCCAAGTTACGTGTCCTGTCACAATAAAAAAAGAAATACTGTCTTAAACTTGTTTAGTGTCCTATCACAATAATAAAACTAAATCCCAATTGTCAGCGCGCGAGTTCGACAATACGGAGGCCGCGCAGGTACTTCCGTGTTACGTAACATAAGTACGTTCCGAAAGAATGGCATCGGCGCACTGAAAAAAACAGTTTTTAGAAGCCCCACTCACTTACCGATCGCAACCCCTGCCCCTCGTCGCTAGGATGCAATAGCAACACACTGACCTATTTCTATTTCTTTTACCCACGGTGAGTTTGCTATGATTTTCACACTCGTAATGAAAATGCAAGTGTGTGTGTATTTATTGCTTCCTTGTTTGCATTGTCATCTTTTTAGCGAGAATATTTGGTTGTACTTGTGACTTGCGTCACAGCGGCAACAACGCATAGGTTATACTCAGGTCTCAGATTTATCGTTTTAAGGTGCATGACCTATGCGTATAGACATAATCAGCTGTTAGGAAAGATACATCGTGTTCAAACGGGGCAAAAACTTAAAAAATCATTTGCGACTAAACTACTGCTCCTATTTAATTGATTTTTGGTACAGAGCTTGAAAATGGTACCTAGTATACTCAGTTTAAAGAAAAGCCCCTCCGTCGTATCAACTTTGTATATACCATACTATATACGCGAACCGCACAATTCGTGCCCGTGCGCAGGTGTGGATCCGCCTTCACCTATTTTTATTTAAATAAAAGAAGGTAAGTAGCAACAAAATGTGAACGAATCGAACCAAAAGGAGTAAGACACCTATGTAATGATTGTAGCTGGTAGCTTTCAGTAGTTTCTACCTACCTGCGTGAGTTTATGTAGGTATGTATGTAAGGTGGCACCTGGCAACCCTACTCGCAGATGACCGCAGGTAGGCAGTAGCTATATACCTATCTGTCTGTTGTCCTGACTTACCTATACTTATTCACCAGCTAAAGTCTACAAACAATTGGAACATGTAGGTACCTAGTGTACAGTGTACCTATGTAACTAGGTGTACAGGCTGATCCGTTGAGATGCATCAGTATGGCCAAATCTGATAGTAAGTATTAGGCATTCTGCAGATGATGCGGCGTATGGGTGATATTCATTCGTATTCACAAGTGTGGCCCGGTGCGGTTCTGACGTCATGTACAGGATGCCTTAGACATAGAGAACCATGTCAGTTACAGAGTATAGAAAAAAAGTAGGTATACATAACTCCATACCTAGCTAGTAACAACTGTAGCTATTGTGTGTGTAGCTAAGAACCTACCTGCCTACTTTTCTAATATTTATTATATAGATACATAATTATCTACTGAAAGGAAATAGCCAAAAGTGCCAGATAATTAGGTACAACCATAGAAATATAAATAACAGGAGAAGTGGCATGGGGGCGTGTCTGTGTCCGCGCATCTTGACCATAGTGGTCATTGCATAGGTAAATGACCGTCTCCGCGAACTAGTGTGCTTTCGGCCGTGATCGGGAAAAATTATAAGAATGCCGTGTTGTTCAGTGGTTTCTTGTAAAAACCGAAGCCAAAACAAAAACTTTGTGAATCATGGAATCACATACCACATGTATTTTACTATAATTGTCTTTAAAATCATGAAAAACAACAAATCGTAAAATATTTCTGGCTTTTACTACGTTATTTTTATTTTCAAATATCACAGCGACTGTACTATTTTTGCACGAAATACATTGCTCGTTAACCACTACCTAAATATATTGCTAAGGGACTGGACAAGCAATGTAAAAATAACATAACGATACAGTCACCTGCGGATGCATGGCGCAGTACGGCCGCAGCGTCTTGCGACGGGTTCAATTTCAAAAACCTAGGCGTTCCACGGTAATCAGGTGAGAATTGTGGCGAGAAAGGCTCTCCACGTAATCCTCACCAAGACCCCTTTATATCTCTGGAATCCCTTAATGACTATTTTCGAGATTTGGCATAGCGTTATGACTATTTCTTGACTATTTTTTGGAATTGAAACCAAGTCGGTACTCCCAGCCGTTTGCTTGCACTGAGGTGAGGATTGTGTGGAGACGTTCACCCCACAATCCTCACCAACTTATAGCTGTATCTTCGGAATCATAATGCGACTATTTTTTTTAACCTTGGTGACTATTTATGACTATTTCTTGACTATTTTTTGGCGTTTTCAAAATTGATTTTCATGAAGTTTTCAAAGGTGAGGATTGCGTGGTGAAGGACACCTAAATACGCTGACGAGCAATATCTTATTATGAAATATTTCCGAAACCACGCAAGATAGCTTTTTGAAGTCAAAAGCAACATTCAAGGGTATTAAAAAACACCTATAAAATTGTTTTCAAGGTTTTTTTACTTCATAAATAAATATATAAATAACGATTATTTTATAATCAACAGGTTTTAATAAAAAAATTGTAGAGGCCTTCTTTTAAGTATGGAGATAGGTTCCTGTACCAGAAGACCTCCCATTTCCATAACTATGTGTACAACATACTCGTACAAAGGTTGGAATTTTAACAAAGTAGCTACAATAAAACAAAACTAGAAATTCTGTAAATTTAAAAATAAAAATCGTAAATTAGATCGGTACTTGAATTCCTCAGAGTAATTGCTTTAGTTATTACTCTGAGTTGAATTCGTAATCACAGATGATAAATAGGTACTTCATCCCTACAGTTTTACTCAACTGTTTAAAGAGTATTTCAGCCTCTGAGTAATAACTCTGAGATTTCAGCATTAGTCATTCTTTTAGTTGGTTTTGATGTGAACGGGTTGTGACAAAAAGGTTCTAAAAAACTAAAAAAAATGATACAATGAAATCTGAACCCTGTCTTGTATGAAGACAAATCTTGAGCAGTTCAGTCTTTAAAAGTGTTAAGGAGGTTTTTACAATGATGGGGGTGTTTTGTTCGTCCTTCCTGCTACTCACTCTGTACACGTCTTTGATGTCACTTTTCTCAATTTTGCAGTCAACAGTTTTAGACAGGCAGAGTACCATCCCAATCAGGTCTTCTTTCATTTCGCCACTCGTCTTCGGTAGTTTTTTTCTGAAAATTAATTTTCCGTTTTGACATCTGCATATTTTCGATTATGCTCTCTAAAACCTTTATACAAAGTTGATACGACAGAGGGGCTTTCCTTTAAACTGCCTATACTAGGTACCATTTTCAAGCTCTGTACCAAAAATCAATTAAATAGGAGCAGTAGTTTAGTCGCAAATGATTTTTTAAGTTTTTGCCCCGTTTGAACACGATGTATCTTTCCTAACAGCTGATTATCTCTATACGCATAGGTCATGCACCTTAAAACGATAAATCTGAGTATAACCTATGCGTGGTTGCCGCTGTGACGCAAATCACAAGTACAACCAAATATTCTCGCTAAAAAGATGACAATGCAAACAAGGAAGCAATAAATACACACACACTTGCATTTTCATTACGAGTGTGAAAATCATAGCAAACACACCGTGGGTAAAAGAAATAGAAATAGGTCAGTGTGTTGCTATTGCATCCTAGCGACGAGGGGCAGGGGTTGCGATCGGTAAGTGAGTGGGGCTTCTAAAAACTGTTTTTTTCAGTGCGCCGATGCTATTCTTTCGGAACGTACTTATGTTACGTAACACGGAAGTACCTGCGCCGCCTCCGTATTGTCGAACTCGCGCGCTGACAATTGGGATTTAGTTTTATTATTGTGATAGGACACTAAACAAGTTTAAGACAGTATTTCTTTTTTTATTGTGACAGGACACGTAACTTGGGATTATTATTATTTAGTGTTAGTGTTTTTTTTTGTGATCGACTGCTTTTATTGTGATACGACACGTAATTAAACTTTGGTTTTGTGTGTGTGTGTGTGTGTAATTAAAGTGTTCAACAATGCCTCGTGTAACTTACACGGCGTTAGAATACACTGACATGATTTTTAATTAGAAAAATAAGTAACAATATTCTCCGTCGGTATAATTTGTGCATTCATGTGAATGAAGGACACATCGAGAATTTAAAATTTTAGTGTTTTTGTTGTTGCGCGCGTACTTCAAAGCCATACCTAAAAGCCGCGAGTGAAGGCCTAAGCCGCCGCCCGCGCCACCGCCGCTGGCCGCCCGCTTTGAAATGAGATAAAACACGCCGCACGGCGCGGGCGCGACGTTGCCACTGTTACCTAGGTATCTTCTAAGGTCAGTTAAATTTATTTACAAAGGGTGGTTGCGTTTTACTCTGATTCATAAGCTATTTAGTTTGTTTGAAAAAAAAAAAAACTCATTTTTGATGCTTTTTATTTTTATACCGTATCGAATTAATACTAAACACGTATAGTATACGTAGTGTAATTTAATGCCCCTCTGTCATATCAACTCTGTATAATGTAGCTAACTTGTGTGGTTTAAGAGATATTTAGATTTTTTTGGCACTTTGCAAGTGGCTTTTTTATATTGCTCGTCAGTGTAATATCCCTTCAACGAATGTCAGTGCCAGGGAGTAAATAATAGGATAAAGTTTTATAAACATGTTTGCGAATTGTGCAGGTCTTGAAAAGGCGGTTATCCTAACCAAGGGTAGAAATAATGCCAAATGTCGGAAAGAGGTTCTGTGTGGCTGGAACAAACATGTAAGGGAAGCTCATTGGGATGCCAGGCTTAGGTTTATGTCGTGGGGGTTTCAGGGCACAATGTATGAGGAAATGGGCGAGTTTCGTAAAAAAATTAAAGGCAGACTAAAGTGGTGTCGAAAGACTCAAGAGCAATTGAAAATGGACATGATAGCGAAGTGTCGAGCCAAAAACTTTTCCCAGTTTTGGAAAGCTTCCAGACGCTACGCCCTGCAGCCAAGGGGAGGAGCCTCTGTTGCCTTTCCCAGCAAGTCAAGTTAGTGTTCTTATTAAAGGAATGACGAAAGGCAAATCTCCTGGGCATGACTGGCTCAGTGTCGAACACCTGAAATATGCTGTAGTGCACCTCCCGAGGGTCCTATCTTTGTTATTTACTATGTGCATCAGTCATGCGTACGGTCCAGCTTACCTAATGAAAACCACAGTGTTGTCCATCGTTAAGAACAGGACCGGTGACATCTTCGAAAAGGATAACTACCGCCCGATCGCCCTCGCGACCGTGATAGCAAAGGTGCTGTACGGCATGTTTAATTTGTGCTTGCAAAAAAATCTTAAACTACACGATGCGCAGTTTGGGTTTCGGCCCGGACTATCTACTGAGAGCACAATCTTAAGTCTCAAGCAAACTGCCCAGTACTACACTGATTGTAAGACACCGGTGTATGCCTGTTTTCTGGATCTCTCCAAGGCCTTTGACCTCGTGTCTTATGAGGTGCTTTGGAGGAAACTAGGGGATAGTGGTATATCGGTGAAGATGTTGAACATCTTTAAATATTGGTACAATAACCAGACGAACTGTGTCATATGGTCAGGCACTCTTTCCGATTCGTACAGGCTGGAGTGCGGCGTGAGGCAGGGGAGGTTATCATCTCCAAAGCTCTTCAGTCTGTATGTAAACGATCTCATAGTGCAACTCAGCATCATGCGTGTCGGATGGGTGGCTTGTATTAGTGTTAATAATATCAGCTCAGCGGACGACATGGTGCGGCTGGGTCTCACTGCAGGGGTGCTCGGAGAAATGCTGAAAGTTTGTGAAGCCTATGCCGAGTCACTCGGACTTGTTTACAATGTAAAGAAAAGTCAGTACCTACATGGTTTTTAAGGTCGCTGGTAAGTGTCCTGAATCTGATCCACCCATTACTTTGAATGGTGTTCACTTAGATAGGGTGTCGCAGTTTAAGTACCTTGTACATTACCTTACCGCCGACCTTAAGGATGATGTTGACATAGAGAGGGAGCGCAGGGCTCTGTCAGTCCGTGGCAACATGTTGGCCCGTAGATTCGCCCGCTGTACGGACCAAGTCAAAATCACGCAATTTAAAGCGTATTGTCAGGGTCTGTACACGGATGATCTATGGGTTAGTTATACCAAAAACTTCCTGGACACTCTGCGCGTCCAATCTTGTCCAATACAATTACATTTTCAGGATGATATTGGGACTTCCTCGTTTCTGCAGTGCCTCCGAGATGTTCGCGCAGGCTCATAACGACGATGTTCATGCCATCATTCGGATCGTGTCACTTATGAGAAGGGGGGCGGGGGAGTCACAACAGCATCCTGAAAACTATAGCTGAAGATGTACGTGTACCTGTGTTGAGGTATTTCGTTCGTCTGGTGATCTTTTAGGAAGGTATCTCCCTATTGGTTATTGTCGCTACGTCACTAGTATGTACATATAAAATTTACATACTCGTGACGTCATGGCACATTTTACCTCAATGTATCGCCGTAGTCTTTAGATTACGTAAAAAAAGATAAATACATTTTATATTCTCAAAGACGGACTAAAAAACATTTTTTAATCATCGTCCCAATTGTTTTGTATTTAAGTGCTAACAATCGGTTTTTGTATACCTTTGGATTTTGTAACCTTTGGATCTAGTTGTCCCAAAATATATAAATTTGAATTTGATAAGTTTTGCGTCAGTAGGTAGGTAGGTACTCAGTAGGTATTAGTAGATCACATCCTCGACACTCACAGGAAGGCCAGAGCCCAGAATTGATGTTCAGTTTAGGAATGTTTCCAAAATTCATGAAACTTTGGTAGTATACGAATGCAGTGTCGCTAGCCGATCCATCTTTTTCTGCTGCTGGTGTCGTTGAAAATATTTCTGCTATGCTATACCTACCTACCTAGGGGATATAGGGACTTAGTAATGAGGTACGGTTGTAGGTACTTACATACCTACCTACAATTACATGTTGGCCAGTTTGCCGAGGGACAGCGAGTTGGAATCTACAAGGCTAGACAAAACTACCAGCTGTCTATGGGTATCGTAGTAGGCTAACGGTACCTATAGACAGCTGGCACTTTCTTCTAGCCTCACCAATAGTAATCGCTCGCCTAGTTGGCCGAGTGCAGGTGAGCGCCAGCGCCAGCGCTCGCACGTGCCACAGGCCGTCTCACTTAGTAACAGTGTCGGTTTTTTCTTCACAAATCCAAGGCGCTCGCGGCAAACGACAAGTGTGGTCACATTAGTCTAGTTCGAACTTTACCAACGTATTTTCTAGCTAGATACCTTCTAGTTTAAAGGTAGCACTCGCCTTGTATAAAATCGCCTATAGGTATAGGACGCTTGCGTTGGCTAAGGCTTGGCTTCCAATCCAGCAAGTAGGTAGCTACCTATTGCCGGCTCTACAATCAAAGTTATTAATTTATTTTGGTACTAACACTTTATTCTCTTAATAATGGCGATAGTTTTACCTACTTACATATTTTTTTCGTACGTAGGAATAACAATCACGTCTGTTCTTGTTAAAACGATTTGATAGAATATCGTTTCTAGGGTAGAAGCCAGATACTCTTGTTGTAATCGAGAACTTACTTAACATAGATTTTACATTTATGGCTGACAACTTATTGTCAGTGTCCATTGTATCATCAGCACGTGCATACGCTGCAAAAGAAGTTGATGTGATTACCACTTCGGGAACTTTATTGTAATATTTTGGTCGTCCTTTCTCGCTGTAAACCGAATAGTATTTGCCAAATATATCTATATGTTGTATTGTGTTCATTAGCCCGCATTTTCTGTATCTATCTTCCACTGATTCATGCTGTAACTGTAACCAACTGTAATCACCGACACCTGTATCACGCTTTATGCACGCCATGTTTTAAATGCGATGGTTAACTTAACTCATAATTTAATTTTATCCAACATATTTGGATAAAAGGCTAGACAGATAATGATATAATAATATTAGTCTTCCGGGTCGCGAACACTAATAAGTATTGTAGAATATCATAAATAAAGGTAACAGAGAATTTTGACATTGTCTAACAACCAGAAAGTTTTTTTTTTTGTTGTGTTTATGGACATTGGACAAACCTAGACAAACTGTCAGTCGTGTAAAACTGCACTAAAGCGGAGTATTCACTATCCGACTGCCCGCCATGGGCGCCCGCGTCCTTCACTCCCATCATCCCATGTCGGTCAATTAATGTATTATAGGGTGTACCCTTATAATAAATTTCTTTTTAAATTTTTCTACATTATCCAGTGACGAAAGTGAATAAAAATGTTACAAATTTTATGAATTTATTGATTTACCTACCTGATGATGATGATGTGTAATAAAACAATATGCCTCGAGAACTACGAATTATTCGTAGCTCGAGAATCTGTTTTAAGCAATGTAGATTATCGATTACAAACCTTAAGTATGATAAATCAATGTCTTAAGAATCGGTGTATAAAACATACGATTTTTTTTCCCATCACTATACAAATTATTGTCAAATCGGGCTTCTTAGATTGTCGCGAGAGATACCTTTTTCATGTGCCTATACCAGTTTTTGCATCATTCTCTTTTTAGCCTCCTCCACTGCAATAATCGCAGGAATAATTAAAGCGGCCCTGCAGCTCTTTGTGTGAATGACTGCCTAGCCCGTTCCGCAGTACGCAAAAAGTGCAGCGGCAGACTCCAGCTGGGCCATACCACCCGCAGGCTGTCTGATTGTGGACCTCACTTAAGAATTGCACTAACGAGGCTTTAAAGTCCCTAGTACACGTTGGGCGCCGCCAACGTAAAATACATACAAATCAAACGGAACATCGCACAAAAAGGCCCAGTATACGTGGGCCGAGCGACGGGCTCGCCCAAGGTGTACTGGGGGCTTAAGGCACATCAAGTGCACCAACCAAAACGTAACCAATGGACTAAAACCTTACGAATACCAACCAAAACACAAAATCAACGAGAACTGTGTAGTAGAGTTGTAGGTTTTAAATAGTTGGTTATTTTGAGGCTAACGTAGAAAATAGTTAGGTTTTATTACAAACTCGTCCTTAAGGTCCTACGTCGTGTTTTGGCCTCTTCCGGGCTAAAACCACAGTTTCGTGGTCCTCGGTGGATACCATTCGGTGCCAACGAAATCGAGAGGTTTTGATCCAATCACATCCGCCAACAAGGTGAGGCAGTCAGTTGGACGGGTCCCAGTGTCTTTTCTGCATGATATTTCAATTTCAGTACAAACGATTTCTATCCCTTCTGCACTGTTTCTGAATTATCTTGGTAAGTTTAGAACTCCTCCTCAAAATTATCAACACTGCTGCCTTGTTTTAGCTCCTTGCGCGACTATATATTAGACATATTACTATTTTATTTTACTTATTATTATTATTTTTCATGGAGTCAAGTACATTGACAACGTGAGATTTGAGATGTTGCCATTGTTCATCTGGATTCGTGTAGGTTTCATTCGAGGTTAATAAGGTTTCTGTTTTCCTTTGGAAGTCCTCATATACAGGCTGGCATCTTGTTGTGCGCTTTGTTCTTTTGCGACATGATTTCAAGCGCACTCGTAGGTCTGCGTGACGTCGCGTAATTTGCCTCTCCCTCACGCGTTCCGCCTCCTCCTTCGCGAGCATTACTGCTTCGCAGAAGGAGATGGCGGCTTCCCACTTCCTCTCGCTCCGTACCATGGCCTGAACCAGGGTCGGACGCGAGAGTTCACTGCCGCCGATCGCCTCCACAAGGACACGGCGATGCCCCGCCCAAGCCGGGCAGACCTCCACCGTGTCCTCCGGGCGACCCACACAGTGGTAACACCCGGGCGTTTCCTCCCGCCTTATCCGGAACAGGAACCTCCCGAAACAACCGTGTCTGAGAACAACATTGTGTTTCCATTCGATATTTGGAAATGGCCCTCTCCTTTCATGCAGGTTTCACATAATCCTACTATCGCCAGTTGATGTTCTCTCATTTATTTTGCCATGGCTACTTGAAATAGGTATTTATCGAAACAGCTGCGCATCATGCAAAGGGAAATGTATGAAACTTTAAGCAGGATCCGTAGTGGAAGTCCGCAATTTATTTTATTACTTCTTTTTGCAAATTATTCTAATGATTATAATTCTGTAAATACTTATTTGATATGGTCGCGAATCGTATTTTGATCAAGTTATAACCTGACACTGACCTGCTAATTGCGAAAAACCCTGAGGAAATACCTAAGTTTGAATTGATTGAACGATTAAACAGAGAAAGCAAATAGACCTACTGTTATTGTAATATGGTATTGCCAGCCAGTATTGATAAGACACCGTTGATCACGTATTTTAGTACCTAAATTAAATATTTTTTCCTCTTACTGCATAAAGTTTGATAAGCCTGTAATGAATAATTCATAGGTATTTGCTTTGCCAAGCATTGCTGAGTCTAACGAAACCAAATTATGTTCTAAGTTATTTTACGGTCTAATATAACTCTGCTTTCAGCTGCTGACGACATAGACTGTGATCTGCGAAAATATTATAATGACGATAATTTAGGTGCAGCCAAACTGTGCGAGCCAGGTTAATAACAATTTGGTTCCTGCCATATCATGTTTCATTTCTATTTTCAAAAGGTCAAATACATAAATAATAAAAACAAGTTTCTGCTTGGTAGTCTGAATTATCTGAAATGCTGATTCTGAGGAATATTAACGCAAATCAAAATCTTTTGTGTGCAACTATTTAATTCACTAAAATTAAACTATACGAGTATTAACTAGTAGTTATAAGTCTTAACAATCACTGAAAGTTTGGTAAGCGTCTATTGTATAAGTTTCCATAATTCTGGTTAGGAATGCTGTTAATGTTGTTTTTGTCTTCAGTTTGATATTGGGCCAGCAGCATGGGCCAACCTTTTTCTCTGTCTTGGACGTTGGGATTGGCTTCCATCCGTTGTCGAATCTTCGCAGCCTTGGCCACAACCTCAGCATTCAACATATTTTCCAGATACCGCAGTTTGTGTGGTAAAACAATCTTACATTGCTGAAAGTAGAATTATGAATATAATTTAATATTATGTCCTTTAGATACCTACAATAAATAACCATTACCATCCCTTTGGGCTCTCGGGTAAAAAAGATCTGGCGCTAATAATAGGAACGTAATTAGGCAGGCATATGACGGCGGTTGGCGGTTGGTTTAATGGCTTTGACTATTTTTGTAAGAGATAATGTGTTGTTAACTATAAAATTAAAAGCAAGAAAACCTTTTAAATAAAAGCTTTTATTTAAATGCTCTAAAAAGAAGAAAATAAAATTTTCTTTTAAAATTTTTAAAAGCTTGTCGCGCGTTTTTTGCAAACCGCGCGACAAGCTTTTATGATCATATAAATTGTGTATAATGAGGTTATAAGTTGATAGTTAAAATTTTAAAAGAAAATTTTATTTTCTTCTTTTTAGAGCATTTAAATAAAAGCTTTTTTTGCTTTTAATTTATTTTTTACTTTTTAGTTATTTCTAATTATTCTCGGCAAGCCCTTTCATTTGATACCCATATTGCAGAAGTGCATAAAAAATAACTATTCCGCCATATTGGATTGAGAATGACGTCACATTATTTTTCGAGTTACTCTCAACAAGCCCTTTCATTTGATACCCATATTGCAGAAGTGCATAAAAAATAACTATTTCGCCATCGTGGATGTTCCGCCATATTGGATTTAGAATGACGTCACATTATTTTTCGAATTACTCTCAACAAGCCCTTTCATTTGATACCCATATTGCAGAAGTGCATAAAAAATAACTATTCCGCCATCTTGGATGTTCCGCCGTATTGGATTTAGAATGAGGTCACATTATTTTTCGAGTTACTCTCAACAAGCTTTTTCATTTGATACCCATATTGTAGAAATGAATTAAAAATAACTATTCCGCCATCTTGGATGGTCCGCCATATTGGATTTAGAATGACGTCACACAGCTTATCGTGTATTGTCATCCAAATTAAACGTGTATACAAAATTTCAGCTCAATCGGTTGAAGATATCTGCTTCAAAATTGAGCAGCAAGATTTCACGCGAACAAACATACATACGAGTACATACATTGCAAGTTAAATAAAAGCTTTTAAAATAATGTATTATGTTTGAGACTATACCTACAAAACCTTGAAGCTAATCGGCCGAGTCATATCTATTTATCAGCCTTGTGTGAACTTTACACTAGATTTCGTTATAAGTTCATATGTATAACTTCGTCATCATGATCATGTTATCGACAAATAAAGTTAAGAACTATGTTTATTTAGGTATATTCTAGTTTTTTCTAACTTAGTTGAATGTTGTTGATGTTCGCAATAAACTTCGAACTCAATTTATTTGAATACTTCAATAAAAATACGGATTAATTATAAAGACAGAGGTTATCTTGAAAACCGTTCAATTAACCCCATTCTTTATATCTTTTTAAATGTCACCCAAACGGTCGAGTTTCTCGTAAACTTTTAACGAGAAATGAAATACCTACCAATAACATAAAAGCTGCGGTTTTTAACCTAGATTTTTGATTATCTATCTATACAACATGTAAAAAAACCCTGTTCGATCCATGTGTTGTTAAGTATCGTACTGAGAGTCTATTTATGTGGTAAATACCAGGATAAAAGAAAAAAAAACGCGCTCATTTCATTTCATCTCATGTTTAGCGGGTCATACCTTCTGACCTCAGTTAATTTTTTTTTATGGATTTGGGGTAATTTTGGTACTACAAATATCAAAAACTTGAATTTTCTATAATATCTAATGAGATTTTTTATAACTTTTCGGTAATGCTATGTGCCCCTTTCGGATCGGACAGGGTTTTTTTTACATATTGTATAATAAATAAGAAATGCTGTTCGTTGGTAAGCGCATTGAGACCGTCTGGACCGATTCGGCCATTGTTTTAAAATGTTCGTAATAATCCGAATCAGGTTCTTACGGAAAGAAACATATTAAAAAATGCTGGGAAAATTGGTGCAGTTTCTATGGGAATTTTGTAAGAATTATTGAAATTTGGACAGGACAACGTCAGTCGAGTCAACAAGTATCTTATAAAAATCAAACAACGTGTACCTAACTTACTAAAAACTAATGTGCATATAATCAACATTGATATTTTACGTGAAAGCAGACGGTCCGCACTTTTTATCGACAAATGTTTATTTTTATTTTTATAAATTATTTTTCAAAGACGGTTTGGACTAGTCCATCCAAAAATAGTGTGTGGTAAGTAAAATATTTAAAAATAAAAAGTCCCTGGTAATCGGATTCATTAAACTAGTGCATACTAATCGCACCAAAAGTTCGTCGTTTTCATCATCGTTGTAATATCTTGTGATATTATATCCTATGGTTTAATTATATTGAGAATTTGAATTTCTATTTTGCTAATTATATCATTTATACAAAGTGGATTTTTGTGTTAATATTTCTTTTTATTTAATATTGTAGCACCACCGAACGTCTACAGCAGCGCGCCACACAACAGTGCTGTGTCGGGACGGCACTCACGCACACAACGTTAGGCCACCTCGCGTATATAAGAAGCCGACGCGGTGTCGAGCAGTCACCCCCCCGACCCTTGCTCGACGATGCGCCAGCCCGCGTTGAAGCTGAGCCCGTAGTCTTAAATTCCCCGAATAATAATAATCTATGTTTGATCCAGCCTGTCCCATCTTGCTGTCCCAGCGACGCCCTAAGCCGAGGTCCGTACCCCACAGGGGGTGCCCTTAGCGAGCGTTCGCCTAGTTTTAATTAGAATAGTTTATGCCCCTGGCTGGAGGCTTTAAGTGTAGAAGCTTAAGGCAGCCACAGGAAAGTCCGGTTAAGCAGCTACGACCTCCTCAGAGGTTAACTGCGAGATGCCCTATATAAAAAAAAAAAAAAAAAAAAAAAGTCGAGCAGTCAGTCTCCGCTAGCGCGCCGCTGTTTCCACGCATTGGAAGAGCTCGCCTAGTATAAACGCCCCCCTACCCTCGCGCCCCGCGGTGACGCATCCTACTTGTTTCGCGACGCACCACGTGTCACGAACTGGTTGGGAACGTACCGTGTAGTTTTATTTACCGTCGTACCTACATAAGTACACATTGTGAACTGGAATATACTCATTGTTTATATTGACCTTACGTTTCAATTGTACCCGCTACAATCTGGCGCTCAACGTAAAGGCCCGGAAGCAGGCTAGCCCAGTATCAAGATTACGAAGGAAAATGAAAGAGGAACCGCTAACTACTATGAATTTGACAACTGAGCAATTCGAGAAGTTACTGTCAGCGATCGGTAACCAACAGCGACGAGGCTCTTTCGCCACTTGCAAGTTTACTTTTAATGGTGCCAGAGACACTGAATCGGTAGAATCTTTTCTTGCCACGGCTTCAGTATTCAAGTCCGTAGAACACATCTCCGACGAAGATGCCATCATGAGCGTCCCCTTAATTTTGAGGGAAGAGGCAGCCACCTGGTGGAACGGGATAAAGGACCAGGTAACAACATGGAAAGAGTTTGAGTCGAGAGTACGCCACGCCTTTGCTCCTAAAAGACCTGCCTACCAGCTGTACCAGAATGTTGTGAACATTAAACAAGGTGAGAATGAATTAACAGAAGTGTTTGTGGCTAAGAAGAGGGCTCTTATTGCACAAATGCCAGAGCCACACACAGAGACCCAACAAATCGATATGATCTATGGGCAATTGAAGTACAAGATAAGGGTAAAAACGGCACGCGAGACTGTCAATACTTTTGACGCCCTAGTGAAGGCAGCCAGAGGAGTGGAAGAGCTCCTGGTTGAAAAGGAAATGCCAGAAGAAGGGACAGAGAAGGGAAAAGAGACAGAAAAGGTTTCATTTAAAAAGAAGCGTTGCACGTACTGTCGATTGCCTGGACATTCAATTGAGACATGTCGGAAGAAGGAGAAGAAGGACCTCGCTTCTGGTAGTGGTACTTCTGCCGCGAAACCTGCGCCTACAAATGCCGCTATGAGCACCCAAGCGCCATCACCTTCTACACCAAAGTTTGTATGTTATGGATGTGGTGCACCGGGAGTGGTTCGATCAAAATGCACAACCTGTGCCAAGGTTGTGCCAACGCCGGGAAAGGCTGAAGTAAGTTTTTGTTCTATTAATACTCAAGCAGATATACGTCCTAGACCGGTTATTGGTATTGCCATAGGTAAAATAGCTGGTAGCGCCTACGTAGATACTTGTGCAAAAACGAGCGTTGCATCATACACGTTATACAAATGCCTACGAAGACTTGGATTTGCATTCCATACACAACAGTTTGTCGTGAAACTAGCTGATGGCACGAAGACGACAAGAGAGGTTTTGACCGTAGAAGCACCCGTCAGTGTCTGTTACCGTGTTGTACAAACGTGTTTTATCGTATTCCCGGAAGCACGAGAATCTCGCACACTGTTGGGGGTTGGCTTTATCCAGGATGCTAAGATGGTACTTAACGTTCCGCAGAAGACATGGTATTTCGAGGATTCCCCTGAAGACATCTTCGATCTTCAAGACGAAGACGCTGAGGAGATATCAATGGCCAAGGTAGAGGCTACGCCCGTTTATTTTAATCCTCGGTTACGGTCTATGCTAAAAGATGTCGAGCTGCCTGAATTTATTTCTCCTTTTTCGTTAACTCCACGAGATGAAGGTGTACTGGAACCGGCGCTGCCACAATCCAGTGCATGCACTCCAGTAACGTGCAGTCCGTTATCCAGCGGAGAACCAGCACTCCCGGAAACGAGTGCCTGCACCACAAACATGATGCCATACCGCGTAGTGCCAATTGAGCTGTCCCCTATTCCAAGGAAGCGATCCCGACCATTATTCGATGGGTATTCTCCAAGGTTCGTGGACTTTATGGTCCGCGATGCCCAAAAGC
This sequence comes from Agrochola macilenta, assembly GCA_916701695.1. Taxonomy (NCBI): domain Eukaryota; kingdom Metazoa; phylum Arthropoda; class Insecta; order Lepidoptera; family Noctuidae; genus Agrochola; species Agrochola macilenta. Next base: position 24,653,044 of record OU753552.1, on the reverse strand, counting down.
AGCTTCATGATGCTCCCTGTGAACTATCTCCACACTCCAAGGCGCTCTTCCCCAGCGACCATAGTAATAGCAGCAATGATGTCGAAATTGGATCTTTGGAAGTGGAAGAGGTGGACACTCTGGAAGTACTATGGGATTACCAAGAAGTTTTTGCTGAAGGTGGAGAACCGACTACCCTCACTGAACACTGCATCGACACGGGTGAGCATAACCCCATATCTGTACCTCCATACCGCCTCTCACCGCCACGCATGGCTGTGTTAAAGAAAGAGGTAAAGAAGATGTTGGACGGTGGAGTAATTGAAGCATGCTCATCACCCTGGTCCGCACCCGTTGTAATGGTACCAAAGAAAGACGGTTCAGTACGAGTTTGCGTTGACTACCGCAGACTTAATGCCATAACGGTCCCGGATAAGTATCCTATCCCACGCATTGATGATCTGCTTCATGCTGCGAAGCCAACGCCTTTCATGTCGACCCTGGATTTACGCGCTGGTTACTGGCAAGTTAAAGTAAAATTTGAGGATCAGGACAAGACGGCATTCATAACTCCATTCGGTATGTACCGTTTTAAGAGGATGCCATTTGGACTTCGCAATGCACCCTCTACGTTCCAACGTCTGATAGACAGGATTCGAGTTAGCCTGGAGAATGTAAAGATGTTAGCGTACTTAGACGATCTAATAATTTTTTCGGCTACCTATCAAGCACACCTATCAGATTTGGGTAAGGTCCTAATTAGGCTGAAAGAAAGCAACCTTCATGTAAACTTTAGTAAGTGCCGATTTTGTTGCTCAACAATTAAGTATTTAGGGCACATTATTACTCCAGAGGGTCTGAAGGCTGATCCCGAGAAGGTAGCAGCCATATCAGCCTATCCAGCACCCAAGAACCTGAAGCATCTGATGACGTTCCTGCAGACCTGTTCCTGGTATAGGCGATTCATACCAAACTTTGCCGGAATCAGTGAACCACTCTCCCGCTTAACTAGGAAAAACTCGGCATGGACTTGGTCAGCGGAACAGGAGCAGGCTTATCAAGAGCTCAAAATACGTCTTACATCCACCCCAGTGCTACGACAAGCCGACGAGACGAGAAGTTATATCATCAAAAGTGATGCTAGCAACTATGCACTTGGAGCAGTTCTAGTGCAGGGGGAGGGAGAAGATGAGCATCCCGTCGAATATGCCAGCAGGCTTATGACCCCTGCAGAACGCAATTATTCTACAACCGAGAGGGAGGCTCTCGCAGTAGTTTGGGCGATTAAAAAATTCCGTGGATACATTGAAGGCCTCCCAGCAACAGTGGTTACGGACCATCAAGCCCTGAAGTGGTTGATGTCGTTACGGTCTCCAACTGGTCGATTAGCTAGATGGGCTTTGCAGATACAGGCGTATGATATTATCATCAAGTATGCACCTGGTAGGACGAATGTAGTTGCAGACACGCTGTCCAGGCCTATTTGCGATGAAAGCACTGAAAACACCTGTGGAGTGTGTAGCGTAGCCGTGGATATGCCGCAGAGACCGTCATCTGAAATTAGGGCAGAACAGCTAAAGGATGAAAATATCGCCAGCATCGTAACAGCCTTAGAAGATGCAGATCGTAAAGATAATGCCGTGTACTGGAGCAACAAAGGGTACGTCATGAACAACGGGTTATTGTACCGATATCACCCGTCGGATGACTCAGATGAGGCTCAACTCGTAGTTCCTCAACATGAATGGGCAAACGTTCTATCAGTATACCACGATGACCCTTTGGCGGGACATTACGGCGCTGATAAGACACATCAACGCATCTCGAAGCGATATCATTGGAAGGGTATGCGAAAATATATTGAAGCATATGTTAAGAACTGTGTTGCATGCCAGAGGTTTAAGCCGTCCAACCTGAAACCAGCTGGTTTGCTCCAAACTACGCCCGTCAACCAACGTTTCGAAACCCTCGCCTTTGACTTGTTTGGACCTTTGCCGTCAACGAACAGCGGTAAGACATGGATACTGATAGCTGAAGATATTGCTACTGGTTGGATAGAATTATTTGCTTTGGAAACTGCCAGCGCTGAAAATTGTGCGACAGTTTTGATGAACGAGATTTTCCTGCGATACGGTGTGCCCAGACGCCTGATAAGCGATAATGGACCACAATTTGTGAGTGCTGTGATGCAACAATTAACCTATTGTCTGCGAATTAAGCACACGTTCACACCAGTGTATCATCCAGCAGCAAATCCAGTGGAAAGGAAGAACAGAGACTTAAAGACACAACTGGCCATTTTAGTAGGAGATGAACATGGGAATTGGAGTGATAAGTTACCCAGCATACGGTTTGCGATGAATACCGCCACTTGCCTGACTACAGGACATACGCCAGCCTATTTAACATTTGCACGAGAACTGCGTACTCCGGATGACAATACTCACGATTTTCGTCAGATTTTACTGTCTGAAAACTTTGTGCCTGAAATTACGCCGAAGTTACTACTTCTCGCCAATACGCTGAATAAGGCTAGAGATGTCAGAGAGAATCTAGAAGAACGCAGGAAGAAGATGGTAGACCAAGGACGTAGAGAAGATCCCGGTTACACTCCCGGTGACTTGGTATTAGCAACTACCCATCCAATCAGTAATGCTGCTCGAGGAATAAGTGCTAAATTCTGTCCTCGCAGGGATGGTCCTTACCTAATCCTAGCACGCCATGGTGCTTCATCTTATCTGATTTCAGATCCCACTGCTCCAGATAAACCCCTTGGAGTGTATCATACATCCGCCTTGACTCCGTTCCAAGGCCATGCAGCAAGTCCACTTCCTCCGCCGGTGCGTCCACTGAAGAAACGCGGGCGTCCGCCTAAACCTAGGCCTAACCCTGAAGGCGTCTCACCGCCCTCCCGTGGACGAGGACGACCACGGCGACAAGCGTCTCGCCTAGCTGTGCCGGTGGAACAGTCATCTTGACTGGCTACTCGTCGGGGCGACTTCGCATCCAGAGGGGGAGCCTGTAGCACCACCGAACGTCTACAGCAGCGCGCCACACAACAGTGCTGTGTCGGGACGGCACTCACGCACACAACGTTAGGCCACCTCGCGTATATAAGAAGCCGACGCGGTGTCGAGCAGGCAGTTTATGTTTGATCCAGCCTGTCCCATCTTGCTGTCCTCCCCCCAGCGACGCCCTAAGCCGAGGTCCGTACCCCACAGGGGGTGCCCTTAGCGAGCGTTCGCCTAGTTTTAATTAGAATAGTTTATGCCCCTGGCTGGAGGCTTTAAGTGTAGAAGCTTAAGGCAGCCACAGGAAAGTCCGGTTAAGCAGCTACGACCTCCTCAGAGGTTAACTGCGAGATGCCCTATAAAAAAAAAAAAAAAAAAAAGTCGAGCAGTCAGTCTCCGCTAGCGCGCCGCTGTTTCCACGCATTGGAAGAGCTCGCCTAGTATAGACGCCCCCCTACCCTCGCGCCCCGCGGTGACGCATCCTACTTGTTTCGCGACGCACCACGTGTCACGAACTGGTTGGGAACGTACCGTGTAGTTTTATTTACCGTCGTACCTACATAAGTACACATTGTGAACTGGAATATACTCATTGTTTATATTGACCTTACGTTTCAATTGTACCCGCTACAATATTATTTTTCTATTAATTATTTTATAACTTTCTATTAACTTTTAGAACAATAAATTAATAATAATAATTTATTTATTTCAAAAAAGTGTGGTAAGTACAGTCTGTTACAATAAATATAATTTTCAATTTACGGGTAATAGAAAAAGAGTAACAATAAACAGAATTGAATCTGGCGCCCTAGCTAGGTTACATGGTAACCTGTATTAAGGATCGCCAGCCCAGGTTCCCACAGAAGGAAAATAAATAAATATATTTAATTTTATAAATTTTTTGAAGCTCTTGCCCTTATCCTATTCTATTTATTTGGTGTCAGCACAACATGTCTTCTTCTTCCACACTTCCCTAGTCGTCATCTGAATTTCAGGTCCAGTTGAAAACCAGCCTTAGGCACTAGTATGGTATTTTTGCTGGGCACACTTTCGTTTTAGTTTCGTACATAAGTCTTTTTATTTGTTGCCTTTTTTTATTTGTAGAAGTTTTTGTGTTGTGTGCCTTTTAGTCAGTGCTAAATAAATGTATTTTCTTTCTTTCTTTCTTATATCTCAGTAGTCACCCCCTTTCTAGACGTAATATCTTTCACACTCTCCCATGGTTTCTTTGGTCTTCTCCTACTCTTATATCCATCCACATTCATACGTACTCAAACTCAATGTAAGTAACATCATGTGTGAAAATAAAGCATCACGTGGTTTTCCCATGGGCTCTCATCCCGGCCACTAAAGAACTGTAACCCGAAAATTCATCTTTTAAAAACATATTTGTGATATTGCTGCAATAAGCGATCAGTGAAACAATACAGCCATAATCTCCACGCTCGTCTTGGTAATCGCAGAATTATTATTTAATATCAAGTAGGAAGATGCTGTAGCCAATACTGTTGACATAATCCATCACCTAATCGATTCTTAGAGCTACGATAGGGTTAAGGGATGTAAAATGTTTCGTAGCGAAGTGCTACGGTTGCTACGAAATTCTTTCTAATTTATTGAACCGCCTATCTGTTCAATAAATTATGGACTTACCGTGCTAGAGCTACAATTACGGGCCCATTGTATATGGAAAAGATCTTACATAATTGATGGTAAATATTGTCACCACCAATTTTTTGGATTCAATCTACTCTCTTATTGGTTTATTGGTGACTAGATGCGCCGTAGTAGAGGTCTACGAAAACAGCTACGGGTCACTTCATTAGACGGTTTATTAAACGATTATGATTTTGCTACTACTGCAATGATGTTATAATTTTTTTTTGGTAATTAAAATAATGTCGTTTTTATTTCAATTATTTGTTTGGAACTGTGTCGGGAGTGATGGTAATTAAATATTTCGTAGCGACGACGGTACGAAAGCTACGATCGCTACGAAATACACCATTTCGTGCATTATTGATCGAAGATTTCGTGGTTTAAAATGGTAATGCATTCGGGCTCGCTCGATAGCTCGAAGTTCAAATTCAAAATATTTTATTTCACATAAACCTACATGGGCACTTATGAAACGTCAGAAGCTAGGTGCACGGTTCCTATTGCTCGTTTCCTATGAAGAAGAACCGGCAAGAAACTCCACGGTGCCTATGCAGTAAGATGTTAACGGGCCCATAAGCAGATGTTTATCTGTGTAGGTTCTGCGGTGTCTGAATCCAAACACTTATGCCGTAAAAACCTAATTCGGACTATGAACTACAAGCATTATAAAAGAAAAAAATGAAAATTCGGCCCCATCGTTCTCAAGTGATAGGTTTACCAACGATCAGCATTTCATTCATATATTATAGATCACGATAGCTTCTTAATTAGGAGGAGCTCGTGGCTAAGTAACAACAGCAGCACTGGTCGATCCATCAGGTTAAGCTACGCTTGCCGGGGTTGGTCAGTGGATGGGTGACCATCTTTACATACCGAGACTCCTCCGTGCCTCGGAAAGCACGTTAAGCCGTTGGTCCCGGCTGTCATTCGTGGATCTTTGACAGTCGTTACGAGTAGTCAGAAGAACGAAAGTCTGACACCAGTCTTACCAAGGGGTATCGTAATACCCAGTTACTGGGTTGTGGAGGTCAGATAGGCAGTCGCTCCATGTAAAATACTGGTATTCAGCTGCATTCGGTTAGACTGGAAGCCGACCCCAACATAGTTGGGAAAAGGCTAGGCAGATTGATTGATAGCTTCTTAATTAAAAACAGTGGCATTAGCAGATTTCACTTGTAGATGTTTGAAATGTGAGAATTAATTACAAAGGTAATCTTTAATCTTACACCTACATGTTCATGTTGCGGCAAAAAAATTGTCTATTGTTCTGTGCGTGACTGTACGCAAGTCGTTAGACTAACTTTACGAAAAAAACGTTTTATGGAATTGCTTTAAATAATCAAAGTACTTACACAGTTATTTGAGAAATATATAACCAGAACTGAGACTAGCAGAAATCTTAGAATCGCCGTCATGGTGAGTGGCAAACTGATTGGAACGAAAGCTTTATTACAAATCGTTGGCGCTTGTTATCGTTGTTACGTGTTTACAAAACTACTTAAGAGTTTTGTATACGAACCACTAAAACACAATAACGTGCGGTGACGCTGTGTAATATTTTTACTGAGAAACACAATCAGCTTACGATGCTAACGGTATTATTTAACTTTGCGCCTTGATTGAATAGGTACTGTAACGACTGAGTACACTAACGATATAACCAAGCCACGTTTACTTTCATCAACGTTAAATATTTGCTAACCTCTACTATCGGAGTAGCAAAAATAAAGCCGATAGGAGCCGAAGGTGGAATATACTACAGGCAGCTGATCGCACCAATAGCGCAGGCAATTCAATTTGAGACAGGATTGTCACTGGTTCAAAGATAGATTAACATTCAAATAATATTCCGAGAATGAAAGGGCCTATGTTCTCAAGCACGAAGAAGCTGCTTCCATATGGCGATTACAAGTAAAAATGAAATGTTTTTAATTTTATATAATGTACTTTCTAAGTTTATATTAGACACTGCTGACCAACGGCCAAAGAAAAAAGCGTGAGGAATCTTTGGCATTGCGATCGGAAATGCGCACTGGCTGAAATTCAAAATGTCGTTTAAATTTTCGAGACAAAGAAACGAAGTAATTACATTTGGTTCCCTGGTTTGTTAAATTCCAATATACATGGAAAATTGCTCTAAGTCTGTCTGGATCAGCGTGGATGTCCAGTACAGACGATGAAAAACGAGGTTATTATGTTAGAGGAGCTCGTGGCTAAGTAATAACAGCCGCACGGGTCCATCCATCAGCTTTACCGCTTTACGCTTGCCGGGGTTGGTCCGTGGATGAGTGACCATCTTTACATACCGAGACTCGTCCGTGCTTCGGAAAGCACGTTAAGCCGTTGGTCCCGGCTGTTATTCTTGGAACTTTGTCAGTCCTCACGGGTCGTCAGAAGCCCGAATGCCTGACAACCAGTCTAACCAAGGGGTATCCTATTACCCAGTAACTGGGTTGTGGAGGTCAGATAGGCACCATGTAATATAATGGTATTCAGCTGCATCCGGTTAGACTAGAAGCCGACCACTATTTAGTTGGGAAAAGGCTAGACAGATTGATTGCGTTATTTTTAACACTTAGCGGAACCCATAAGGTGAGTAATAATACAATTTTCTACTCTAGTTAGTTCAAACCGTAACGAGTATGCTCGTTGATTTGAAAACAAATGTTAGCTATGTTTTTTCAACAATCACATTTTACCTCTGGCAGGCGAGTGATCAAACATCGAAAACTTTTCCAAGATATATGGAGACAGAATAACTGAGAGCCCTTTGTAAAGGAACATACCTAAATAGTATATACCTACACGTCCTGTACGTTTTGTATTCTTCCCGATACGTTGGGGCCGTACAAAACATTAAAGAGATTAACATATAAGCGTCGTGCAGAGCGGCGCGACGCGACTCTAACAAAACAATTTCTAAGTAAACTTCACGGTAGAACAATTACTTGTGACGCGACAAGTCGCGCTAGTCTGCACGAGCCTTAAGATTATTGGCGGCGTCCTCTGCTGCTGTAATCACTAAACGTGGTCTTATAAATCCTACTTTCACCCTTGATGATGGGTTTGTGTATCAAACGCGTCTCAGCGGCTACATACAGTACACGTTTATACAAAGTTGATATCTCTTTGTTGTAACACCTTTGTTGTGTTTTTATTTTTGTGAATCCTACCTAATTTTAATAATTTTAACAAGCATATAAGTGTTCTGCCTTGGTTAACACTTTCGTCTTCACCCACTTTTCATAGAACTCATACGCCATGCCGCCATGCATATTGGAACTGAACCCTCCGGGAGGGTTGCCGGTATTACGTTTGCGCTAAAGTCGCATCGCGGACGGTCAACGGCATTAAGTTTAAAACCGTGTTATAAAACATTGTAAAACGAAGTAAAATTGTGTTTTTAGGGGGTCGGGGTTGCGGGTTGTCTGAAAGGGATATCGCGGCCCCGGCACACAGGCAACGGAAGGAACACGGGTGGGTTTTAGTCAGTAAAAGTCTGACACTCCCTCTCGCTCCACCCAGAGCGAGAGGAGTCATTTGATGATTTCCCACCCAAAAAAATAAAATAAAAAAGGAGGTCTTGTCGATATACATAGTTACCAAACTTTTAATGTTTTTGTGAATATTTGTAACCGCGTACAAACATTTAAAAAGAAATGCTTGTATTTTAAAACCAACGCTTATACTAATAAAATGTGTTAAAATATACCTACCTACATCAGATTTTATTTTCACGGTTTATAATGCTGAATTCGCTAAGAAAACCCTTCTTCTAAAATGAACCCTCCGCGAGGGCTCCCGAAATCCCATATGCGATTAGGTGAACCCTCCAGGAGGGCTCCCGGCACTGAACGTGTCAAATAACATTGAACTACATTCGTATTATACCTACAAATTAAATGATTCAAGGGTGTAATATAAAATACTTAGATAACATTTAAGTAGGTACCTACTTTTTCTAAGTAGTAATATTAATACTTAAGGTTCCAATGTTGTTCGCGGGTTTTTAATAAATCTTTTATTTGTCGACTACATTATGCACATAAATGTAATAGTATGTTTAAAGTACACAAGGACACAAGAGTTCACCAGACAGAAGCACGTTTCATTTTAAAACTGTGTTCTCATTTGAAGACAGACTGACTAACTCCAACCCTACAAACAACCATTTACCTCCAGCACTAATCAAAAGCTACCTGCATAATTTGCCAAGTTCATACAAACGTACGTGTTACGAGTATACATAGTTTCCGCTGGATGTAAGATGCAGAGGACCGGTGGATGTAGCGACCATGGTATAATAAAATACTTCGCCAGGTATAGCATTCCGAAACACAGTGGTCACGTGGGTAACACAAGTCTACGTTATCACATCTGTGTTACCAGAAGTTTGTAATAATAACTCCCCAACCACCTTTATTAGCTGTACGAATCTGATAAAACAATGAGGTTTTAATTAACAATTACGTTGGTTTATGTTTAAATTGAATTGTTTCGTTTGATTAGACTCACGAAACGACAATTTAAATACTTTGTATATATTTTTTAACAGAATGGTTACTGAAAATCTTTCCTTAATCGAGTTTTGTTGCAATAAAGTGGCAACTGGATAGTGACGTAAGCATGTGTTAGTCCCGGAATGCCAGACCTTGTTTTATTAGACCATGGTAGCGACGTTTGGGGGAGGCCCATAAATAAATATAAGTAATATATATATATATGTTCTATGTTATGGGGTTTGGTTTCCGCACTTTGTCCTTCAGTAGACCATTGTGCGTGGTATATATATATGTATATATATTACTTTATTTCAGACCTTTCCGTCAAAGTCAAAGTCAAAATATTTATTTCAAATAGGCCCGTACCTCGGCCCGGCCTCGTAAGGCATTTTTGAACGTTAAAATTGACAAAATAATTAATTGATTCAAGTCGCCCCATCCAAAAGGTAGTTTTCGTATGGAGAAGAATGGACAAAAAACTGCACCGTTACTCTTTCAAAACGTTTTACAATATTTTGTATTCATATTTTTTTTTTCATTAGTTATGAAAATTACATTACCTGAACAAAAATACTATACCACAATAGGTAAGAATAATTAAAAATTAAGCAACGACAGATACATTAATTAATTATGTGATAGATATCCATGTGCTCATGTCCATATGATGTTAGTAATACACACTAGAACTTATAAGCTATGTTAGTAACAAATGTAATACAACATTTTAGTTTATAAAATGACGCAAAACGGCTTGTCACTAATGACCTTCAGAATGCCGTTGACGCTCCCACGCACTCTGCGTATCATGGACGCAATCCTTTTTTTTTGGATGGTGTTGAAGCCATCAGTATGTGTTTTGGCAAACATTCCTGATGCCTTGCAGTAACATGGAAGCCCCAACAACATTCTGAAGGCATTATTATATCGAGGAGTGTGTCTTTCGGCTGAAATTATGATGATGATTATGATACAAACGTACCGCCCGCCGCCGTTGTCAAACTAAAATCATATTTGATTATTAAAGGGTAATTACCTAAAGAGTAGTAAAGAACAACAAAACCTAATATTTTGTAATTGAAAGAAATTAGAAAGAGATTACCATATCCGAAACTGAGGCTGCTGTATTTAAAATTTATAAAGAAGATGGTAAGATAAATCTCGAAGGGTCTTTTATTAATCAATTTGTATCCTGCCCATGCATCGCATGGCTTACGACTTGACAAAACATCGAGATTTCATTATTATATGGAAGAAAATGTAAATGCATTATTACACATAACCCTCCGGAATAAATTTTCTAAATAATGGTGAAAACCGCGTCAAAATCAGTTGCGTAGTTTATGTACGTTTTTGTTTTTATTTTTATATGTACTTATAGATATCGCAACGTAGATTTTTAGATACAATTAGGGTTACCATTTCGAAATTTGAAAAGTCCTGACAAAAAGCCTGACATTTGTAAAAAAATCCGGATATTAAATTGTTGTTTAATCTTATTTTTTTCAGTAATAATTTATCTATTTAAAGGAAAATCCCCTTTATTCGAAAAGTCCGGACAAATGAGAAGGCCGGACGGGGGGCCAAAAAGCCGGACATGTCCGGACAAATCCGGACGGCTGGTAACTCTAGATACAATGGTGTATATAATATGAGTAGACATTAGGGCCTACATCGCTGTATTGCGCCGCCTGCTTCGAAGGTTCCAGCGACTTTGCAACTGCAAGGTCGACCATAATACCAACTGTTCTACGAGCTGTGATGTTTACTTCATTTCAACACCTGTATTATTTATTGGTTATCGATCTGCCATCCCACCTTCAGAGTTTTAATGCGTTGTGTTAGGTATACCCACATAAACGATACCTTGAAAACGTGGCGGAATATTATTGTTCAAACATCAATATCAAGTGCACAATACGAGTATAAAGAATTTTTGAACCTCATCTGCACGGAAAGGACTCTAAATACTGGAGGATAGTAAATTTTACTCAAAGGAAAACTTCCTTTATTTTTATAAAGAAGCATAATTATCTGCATTCAAAGATTTTCGAAAATTCGTTTCCCTCACTCGGGAATCGAACCGGTTAAAGTTCGAAAAAACTGCACCCTTTATTTTTATGGGATCAATCGTTACAGCCAATCATAAGGATCAAATCTCTCTAACAAACATGATAAATTAAATGAAAGGAGGACCATAAAATCCAAACTAAATCCACCCTGTATAGTTCTTTTGACGTTCGAAAAGTGATAATTCTCAGCCTAGTTTGAAAAAATCATTTTCGATTTTGATTTATATTATTTACTAGCTGTTGCCCACGACTTCGTCTGCGATCCCGGATGAAAAGTCTATATCCTTCTCCAGGTCATAGTCTACCCATGTGCCAAATTTCATCCATATCCGTTCAGCTGTTTTAACGTGAAAGCGTAACAAACAAACAAACAAACTCACTTTCCCATTTATAATATTAGTTTGGATGGACAGTTTCTTCGTTGTCTTGACCTTGGACCTTCTCCTATCTTCGTATTGGCTGGTAAACGGCACTTGCAAAACATAGGCCTTTACTTTTAACGAACAATTCTGAAAATATAAAACCTGCTTCGTCATCACCACCATCAGCGTACAGCAGTCCACTGCATGGCAAAACCTGCTTATTTCTGCAAAAGATATAAAATCTTGTACCTACGATGAAAATTTTAATAATATTAAAATATATAAATCTGTATCTAGAATAAAATGGAGCCCTTTGCAGACCAGAAGAAGGATGATGACAATTATTTTTTTATTCCGTCTTTGACGGACGGACTAATTAGAATTTAATTTTTTTACCCAGGTATCATCGCTATTGTAATTCTGTCTCTAGCCTTGCGGCCTGTAGCATGTAGTTATCATAAGATCGCGATTCAGTAAAATGTTAAATACCTACCTACATAAGTAGAGTTTGTTCCAGTGGCATTTTCAAGGTAGTCCAATGACTTAGTCCAATCAGCAAATAAGAATGTAAAATATGGCATTTTTTCCTAAATGTCTTAGTTCAGAGTCAAGTGGTGTTGTCGTATTTTTATCTTAGGCACCTTCGTACCGTTCGATCTTCAATTATATCTATAGATACATTTATTTATTTAAGTCACAATAATAACACCTTTACAGATATTGTAAGATTCACTGGAGGCTCTGAAGAGACCTGTCCGTTTGTAACCGTCATTTGCAAAATGTGTTAAAATAAGCAGCTTTTTTAACTCAAAGAGTTTGTCACCATAAAGGAACGTCAACACATAATATAACAAAAAGCTCTATTTATGAATTAAGGTTTCGGACATTTAGGGTCCCTCTTTCAGCTTAGTACTGTTTTGTAGACGCACAAAGTGTTTTGACCCCATGAATATTAAAAAATCAACTTAGTGGCAATGCCAAAACAACTTGCATGCTCTTTTCGGTGGCTTTATCTAGGAGTAATGAGTATAGCATTGTGTTTATAGCTTGAATAATGTATACATAAGTGTGTCGTATGTATTATTTCTGGGACAAACAAAGATCCAAACAATGCTAATACAGTGTTCGTGCCTATGGCTCAATGGGAAAGATAAGAGCCAAAGATGAATATAGTTTGAGACCACAATATTACAAATAATGATCCGTCTGGAAGATGTTCTCTGAAAAATTGTCATATTGTTATGGACGGCTGCCTCCTAGCTATGCTATGGTTTTATCATTTGTAATTCAGATTTCAATTGCGTCAAAATACTGCCAATCGATGCCCGTGATCTGTGAATCGAGGTCTAATTAAATTAGTAAATGGTGCGTACACTATCAAATGAATTTACGCAGCCTATCACAGTTCATTGGTAATGAATGAGGCTGAATGGCTCTTAGGTCTTGCTATCCTTCCGCATCCAATCCGTTCCGAACTATTTGCTATTTTTTTATTTTTTATTTCGTCTATACTCCATTTATTATAAGTTTAGACAAATAACGGTCATCACTCTTTCGTTATTTCGATATAAACGTATAATAAATTCCTTTATTTCACGATAAATACAAAGCAATGTAATCTATTTTACCATTTACATTAAAATAATAACTCGAAATTGCATTAATTTCAACAATATGATAAAATAACTGTCGTTATTTAGCCGTTATTTGTTTAATGTTATAATAAATGGAGTATAGTTATATTAGTTATGTGTGTTACTTCGTGGAGCGTGCACTAGCCTAGGTTTACCAAACGTGCTAAACGTAAACATAATCTTAATTACTTTTAGATTTTTGGGTAGGCCTTCGGAAAATCGAAGAATTCGTCAATATACAGCTATTAACACGGCATGTTTTATACCTTCCTGGCTTCTTTATGAGTTACCCTAACCACATCAATATGTAAAACAATTAAAAATACTGACGTTATCTCGCAGTGATGAGTTAGGTTTGATAATTTTCATTCGCATAACCTTGAAACTTTATCACAATATTTCGAATTCACACACTCATTCACCAAACAAACACTGTATACGATTACAAACCCGTTATCACAACTCATTCGACCTACACCATAAAAACTTTTGTTTACACAACGAAAAACTCGGGAGCCATCGCGCGGCGCGCGTACTGTATTCCCGCCTACCATAAACGCTGTGTTATAGTACGGGGGAATAGCCGAATCTTACTCTTGGAAATACGATTACGATAACAATACGCTATAATATCAGTAGCTATTAGCCAAATTATGTTCGTACATAAATAAGCTAGCTATTTATGGGTATTTCAAACAATATACAAGAATATTTATCATTGAAACATTACTAAACACGGCGGCTAACTTTTTTTCATTGACATATTTATCACTTTCGATAAACTAACACTCAATAAGAAATCTACACTCATTTCTCAGTAATTTGATGGAGGATAGAACGGATAGAACGATAGAAAGGAACAGATGGAGGATCTCGTTCCTAACATACCAGGGGGAAGCCGTGGCCATTCCAAGGAAACGGTTTTGGAGGGTCTGCATCTTATGGAGATAGTAGGGTTTGGCTTGTGCCCATGCGGCACACGCATAGGTCATAATGGGTCTAATGCACGCCGTGTAGGTACGCAATTTGCACCTGAGTGAATTTGCTTCGTGCATTGAGAACGGAGTGGGCAATAAGTATTTAGCGAAAGTTTGTTTATAATATGGCGTCGTCGCGCCACACGACCACAGATACATTTTGTTTTGATTTTTTTTCGTTCGTTTAGTGGTTTTCCCACTAAAATATAACTAAAACCGGTCAAGTATTAATCGATTAGTCAAATTATACAGCCAGATAATGTTGGTAGTACAAAATAAACGCCAAATACCGTCGTCCAATAGCGAGCGTAACCTTGACAAATGTTATGCATCTATGCTGTGCATTTGATATTTAAGTAGTCATGATTTCAACTAACTTTTAGAAAACGTTTAAATATTGGTACAGCCAGCATGAATGAATACGATTTTAATGTCCTCAGAGTCTCCTCGTCGTCGCTACAAGGAACGCCCGTTACTCGTTAGGGAATAACATAACTGCGCTACGCTAATTAGCGTGACGACTCTGGATTGTCTATACATATAAGGTCTATCCAAAACCCTGTTTCCAAATGATGTTAATTCCACTTAAACAAATAACAACTTCAAAAAAGTTTTAATTAAGTTGATTTTGGAATGACTAGTACTACTATTGAAAAAGTTGTAGCGCAAATTGAACATTATGTGTAGATTGTAGTAGTAGTAGAGCATTGAAGCAATTTTTCCAAAAAACTCATATTTGGTACATCTGTCTGCGAAAGCCTTAAGGCCAAATACATGGCAAGGTATATTAGACGGTAAATAAACAACACAAATATTCATACAGACGCCACCAGCACTTAGGTATACATAACCACATATCATAAATGGAAATTTGCCACTCAGTTTAATTAACAGAATTAAATTTATTATTAATAGCTTTGAACATCCCACCACCATAACTATTAGAATAGGTACATATCTTTGAACTGTGCGCTACGATCACGGTGCTCCATATTTTACGTCATCATCCTGCCCTTGTCACCAGGGCTCGGACAACGGTATATTTTTCGAAACGTTTTCATCTTAAAAAACCTAAATTCAAATTTTCAAATTTTTTCGGTTACGTTCGAACGGAACGTTATTAAAACCTTTTTGTAGAAGAACATTTAATTCGTTCTCGGTTAATAAAACGTTTTTAACCATTTTTGGGTTGATCGATAGGAAAGTCGCAACACAACCCTAATCAATACGTAAGCGGCAAGCTTAATGGAATCAAAGATGTCATGAAATGAAGATAAGGTACTTACAATTTAACTAAACAAGTTCATGCTTTGCGCACGCACCGTGCGCGGTTGTGTCCTTTGGAATAAACCAGTTTTTGAAAATGTTCTCATTTCGTTTTCGTTCCGAACAAAATGTTGTACAAAGAAGAACGAGAACTGTTAGAAACGTTTTAAAAACGTTATTTTAAATCGGGGTCGGCGCAACACGTTTGTTTCTTCCACTCTCCCCTGTTAACCGACACGCTATCGTTCACTCCTTTTTTTTTCATATCATTCCTCACACAATCCATCCACATTATATCTATGATCAAAGAATTCAGAGGAATTAGAACGAGTCATCTAAGAATCTAACCAAGTTTCTGCAAGACGTATTATATTGTAATCAGTTAGTCAGAACTTAAAATTGACATTAGAATTTCATGTGACTTCGTTTTTATACCCCACATTCTGATAGAATATCGAAATACCTACTATTCAGGAGGCTTTTATTTGTTCTGTTTACGTTTAGTTTTTATTTCTGCCTGACTATAGTTCTCAATGATTTTGTTTGGTATATTGGCGTGTGCTAGCTTATATGTGGCTAATTATTTAAATTATGTTTTGTGTTGCGTAGGTAATGTAAATTATTTTGAATACTATTATATAGAATCTTTGAATCTTTTCTTCTAACTGAACAGACAACTGTGCTGCTGGTGAGTTTGTTGTGCCACTTCTTCTTCCCAGCTAAAGCACTAGGAAGTGGTGAAGGGTGGGCATTTTGGGGGACCGTCTTATGTAATTTTGTCTAGTTTGAATAAATGATTTTTGAATTTTGAATTTTCGTTTTTTTTTTTGCTCATTTTTTTGTTCATCACTAATAGGAAGTATATTAACAATGCATTTTTTTTTTCTAAACACTGCTCATCCTTTAATAGTATAGTAGATTACTCACTTTTGCATGGTGTACGTAAATTATCGTTAAAGACAGGAGCAGTCAATGTGCAAAACAAATAATGCCTCTCACGTTTTAACATTTGGGTTATGGGGCGAGTTCACAATTTTCTTATTATATCTTATGAAAGGGGTGCAGGTTGGGGTGTTAAATCAAAGAAAAATACTTCAGTATAACATAAACGTACCCTAGCTTCAGATCAAAGGTAGTCGGGGGTTCTTGAAAGGAATCCTTATGAAGTGTTATTTTGAAGGGGTTAGGTAAATAAGCAACACTCACGTGTATTTCATAATTCACGTGTACACAAAGGCATTAAACAAAAAAAAAAGTTTTTTTTTTTCGAGGAGAGGGTGTTTATTGTTTATTTTTGACAGGATGGGGAGTAAGCTTGTCGTTCCAGTCACGTTGTTGTAAAAACAAATGATGTACGATGATATACATACCCACGTTTGTATAGTCAATAGCACTATACCAACCACAGGTAGGTACTGTCCTGTAGGCGCGGGCTTGCGGACGGTGAGCAATATGTTCCACGCGCGCCGCACAGAGATGTCAGCATAACTGACGGTGCCCGCTAGGACCGATGCCTGCCGGGGTCGCGGGAAAGTCCGAAAGGGATAACGTGGCCTTTGGCAACTTACAGGCAACTGAAGGAACGCGGGTGGGTTTTAGTCAGTAAGAGTCTGACACGCCCTCCCGCTCCATCCAGAGCGGGAGAAGTTATTTGATAATTCCCCAGGCCAAAAAAAGAAAAGGTAGGTACTATCCAGGACACAGCCGCCTGACCACTTTTCGAACTTATTGCCTAAGCAACAAGTTTAAAATATGCGCCTGACCACTTTTCGACTTTATTGCTCAGGCAATAAGTTTAAAACATGCAGTAAGGGCGAAAAGTGGTCAGGCGTCTGTGTCCTCGATAGTACCTACCCAACTTATTTATACCTAAGTTGGGTAATAATATTTTATTAAAAAAGAGAGCGTGCCTACATTCGAAGGTGTTTTATGTATAGACAACAATTTCTCTGATATATACGGCGAAATAAAATTATTATCTTTCATTGCTAGAGGAGCCCGTGAATTAGTACCACGAATTTAACTTTGTGTGTACCTAACTAGTTTTTAACCAGTTTCAATAATCAGAATAATTAAAAGACGATATTTTTGTGCTTACGCTTCGACGCCAGCTATCTTATTACGCAACACATTTTCCTAAACGATTACAACTAATCTGTTTCATTTTGACAGTTCAACAACATTCATTGCGTTAATATTTACGTTGTTGTGCAGATTTTTTTTCCAACTTATGAAGAAATGGATTAGCAATCTGTTTTAAAACGATTTAGATTCTGATTGATCGTGTATTACGTAATTAGGGTGCTGGTTTTATTATAATAATGACTGCATCGGAAAACGAAAAACATCTAGTCAAAATTAATTCCCAAACGGCGTTCCCTTATGAGTCTGGCTGTGTAGTATCCGCAGAGCAGCCGCCAGGGATCGGATAATTCGATTATTATCAGCCTGAATGGGTATAAAATACTAACTCAAGTGTAATACAGCCAACTAAAGATGGTTCTAATTAAGGTAATTATAATTACAAAAAATTATTACGATTACATAATGTGTAATGTGTAACACAAAAAGGCTGGGCCTCTTTGATGTTTCCGTGGTTGACGATTTTTTAATTTTATAATCTTAGCAACAATTGTTAATAATATCTTAATGTTTTAGACACCTAAATGAGAATGGAGAGCAGTGGTGGCCCAGTGGTAGTCACCCCGACTTACGAGTTGTAGGTCGTCCGTTCGAACCAGGCAGGCGCTTTACTTTTTGTAAATAATTTCATCGCCACTGCTCTCAAAACGGTGAAGGAAAACATCGTGAGGGAAAAAAACAATGTACTATAATTGAAAAAAAAAATCGAAGGTATGTGAAATCTACCAACCCGTACACCCAGTACGGGTTGGTAGATTTCACATACCTGTGTGGTGGATTATGACCCACTCCCTCTCACAGAGAGGAGGTCCGTGTCCCAGCAGTGGGAACGTAATAGGCAGATTGTGTATATACCATCAAAGCAAAATCCCGTGAATGACGATGACCACATCTCTATTACCGGCCCGGTTCTATAGTCACCGAGCGCTGCAAGCAAGAATAGTCCTTACGGTGTTTATATATGAACTTCTTCGATGGTACACCTAAATGTTTGTATCCACTATAAACATCGTTGGAGGTACCTAAAAAGCTTTTTGCATGGCCTAATGTACCTTTGTATCTAAATATGTATTATAACTGTCACAACTTTTAATTTATTGTTATACGTACCTATAATTATTATTTAATTCCTACGAACATGTATAAAAGAAACGATAACTCCAAGAATATAATTCTTGTTTCTCAGGAACATCAAAATTCCACGGTGGATTAAGTTAGAGTAAAGATAATAATTAATAATGTTTCTTTAATGGCAATTTTCTACTTACGCCCAATTTATTAAATCTTTCAACAAGTCCTAATGAATAAGTTTTAATAAGTTATAATGAATATACTTAGTACAGTCAGCTGCAGAGAAATCTCACCACCTATGTATTTACACATTGCTAGGGGGTGAGATTTATCTGCAGCTGACTGTACCTAAAACGATTTTAATACATAATTTTGAAGAAAAAATATTTAGATTTAAGTACTTACCTAGTAGGTAGGTAGTTCTTACGGACATACTCGTAAGCATACATAAATGTAAATAATGAATAAATATGTTTATTTTGTTTCTTTTATTAACTAGTCTATGACTAGTATCACCCGCTTCTAAAGAGGTATAAATTAAACGTGAGGAATGTAGAGACCTACGCGACGCGCGAGAAGAATTCGATTGATGCTAGTCGAACAGCTCAGTGATCAGTTTTGCTGGCGCGTTTGCTTCGTTTGAGGCCCACTCTTGTTACCTAGCTGTTTTAAAATCTCTTGTAAGTCATATTAATGAATTTATTTTCAAGTTTTTGGGACCGTTTAAAGTGAACGGTCAACTCAAAAAAAATATAACATAACCACGGTCCAACTACAATATTCAGAAAAAAAAAAACTTTTTTTAAATTCAAATGTTTATTGTATGGGGAGTCCTTTAATATTTAGCTTCATTACATTTATATTATTTTTTGTTATAGCGGCAATAGAAATACACAATCTGTGAAAATTTCAACTGTTTACATATTACGGTTCATGAGATACAGCCCGCTGACAGACAGACGGATGGACGGACGGACGGACGGACGGACAGACAGGGGGTTCCGTTTGGCACCCTTCGGCTTCGGGCGGAACCCTGAAAAAAAATGTCTATTTACGTCAGCATTCGTTTTTCCACCCCAATGTCGGATTGATACGAGGAAATATAACATTCCGGTTACAGTTACAATTTACGTAGATACAGGCATGATACATCTCTTTTTATATGACATTTTTAGGTAAGTATTCTCAGACAGTCCGCAATTATGGATACCACAGTTAAAACAGTTTTCACTGCTGTAGACAGCGGTATTGTGGATACCACTGTTAAAAAGTTTTCATTGCTTTATACAGCGGTATTGTGGATAACACTGTTAAAAAGTTTTCATTGCTGTAGACAGCGGACACCACAGATAAAACAATGTATAATTGCTATTGACTTGCCATCGAGAAACGATATGTTATATTATAGTACACTTACTTTTTCTTGTTACCCACTAAAAATGCTTTTTGTACATTTACTACTTAAAAGATTATTTACGAGTACCTACCGTTCTTCATAAGTTCATGTATTTAGTAATAAAATTAACTTGTATTTCTCATGATAAGTGAATTGTATTCTTTTTGAGAAATAAATGTCTTAAACCGTAACCGTAAAACAGTTTTTTCATTGCTTTAAACAGCGGTACTGCTTTGGTTGAGGATGTAAACTTTACACCACCATGGATTCCATATTCCGTTTAAAACCAAGAATTCGTAACACGAGTAAATCAAAAGAAAAAATAATGACTTATTATTGATCGTGGCGACTTCCTTTTCCTTTTATTAATCACCGTTGTATACGAAAATTTATGATCGTTTTCGTCGGAATTAAACATTAAGCGCTTTTTAGAAATGAGATGCGAATTATGATGTGGCGTAATTAACTGGCTTCCAAAAAGCTGGAAAGAGGAGGTTTCTGAATTCGACCCGTAGGGTTTCCTCTATTAGGGTTCCGTACCCGAAGGGTGGCAAACGGAACCCTATTACCTTTTTTTAAGAGGAAGCTCAATAAGGCTCCGCTGTCCGTCCATCAGTGTGTCGGCGAGCTGTAACTATTTCATGAACCGTAATAGGTAGACAGTTGATATTTTCACAGATTGTGTATTTCTATTGCCGCCATAACAACAAATAACAAAAATAAATTAAAGTAAAATATTTAAGGGGAACCTATTTAATTTGTAATTTTATTAAATTTTTAACATTGCAGTTTTTCGGCGATTTTTTCTAAATATTGTACGGTGGTACGGAACCCTTAACTTAAGTGGCAATGGGCAGGCCACATTGCTCACAGATCAGATGGCCGATGGGGCCGAAAGGTTCTGGAGTGGCGAGCGCGTACTGGAAGACGTAGCGTTGGAAGGCCTACCACAAGATGGACCGATGATCTTGTGAAGGCCGCAGGAATCCGCTGGATGTGAGAAGTATAGAACCGGTTGAAGTGGCGGTGCTTGCAGCAGCAGTGGAAATGATGACGGAACTCTTATTGTCCGACTCACACTTGGCCGGTTTGAAATAAAAGAGTCTGCATCAAGTAGGTAAGTTTAAGTTTAAGTTAAGTTTAACTAAGTCTTCAGAGATACCAAGGTTCTCGAGTTATAAAGCGCACTAAACGGACAGAATATTGGCAGACATTAAACTTAATTTTTATTAATGTTGCGGCACTTATTGAAACTTTTGCATACATACAGCTTAAAGTTATACGAGTTAGTTAAAAAAATAAACACAAATTTTTCTGCGACCCGTCAAATACCCAAGGCGCCGTGTATTCAGTCGTTGTACGTTCGTAAAACGCGTGTATCGTGACGTCATGAAAAGGGAGTACTTATTATATATCAGTCGACACCCAACTCCGGCCGCTTACAACAAACCTAAATACTACACGCGACACGCGATTGATGTAACCGGTAATTTGTTACGTGGCCATAACTACGGTTTGCGAAAGTTCATAGTAAAGTTTCATTCGTCAGTTGGTAGTTTTGGTAACGCAACAATTGTGACATTATTATTAATCCAGTGAAACCCGCAAACATGAGCTTAATTGTAAAGTTCCTAAACTACGCCGTCGTATGTTATGTATATCTAAAATGAAGGTATCGTCAGGAAAACCGTAACTGTTACTAATCATGGTATACCTCCTTGATAAAAGCCAGTCGACATTGATTTTTTCGGTTTAAATAAACCTGTGAGAAATGAAATGCGATCAATGAGATTGTATTTCATTCATAATAAAATATTCGATTTTAAATTGTTTCGTGAAAGGAATGATTCTCGGGAGTATTGGTGCGATTTCTTAGGGAGCGGAGCCATCTAAGAAGAGTCAAAAGTTGAAGGGGAGGTATACAGAACCCGACATTTAGGACAAGGGGCGGGCGGCAACTTACACCTAGAGATGGGACACGAGATAATCATCGAGCGGATTCGATTCTGTGCAGATTGACACATTTATTTTTGTAATAAGTAAGACACAAGTACTTTTTCTTCAGTACTTAACTATTCTATTATAATAAACAAATAAATAAATATTCTATTATAATCTGAATAGAAGTGTGAGTTTGGACAGTTTTCTCCTACATTATTATTTTAATATACAGAAATCGTGACAAAAATCTTTTGCTCGATACAAATTATGTTCACATATCTCGACAAAATGTTGGTAAACTTGTTTATAAGGACGATTACATCTTGTATTTTTGCTTTAAGCACTAACGATAAAAAATTTTACTTAACCAAATAAAATTACTTCAAAAATTATGAGTGGAAAACCAACTCAATTAAGCACAAAACACTATACAAAACTTGGCGTACCTACTAATAAATTTATGGAGCTCTAGAGATCATGAAGTTGACTGAAGATAAAAGTTTAAACACCATAACTAGAAATGGAGTTAAAGCAGGTATGGTCGGCAAGGTGTCGGGTGAAATGGCAAGTAATATATTGCTAAGCGGCGGAAGTGCGCACGTCACTAGCGGATAGCTAGCGAGTCGCGAGCTACCGAAATCCGCAACCCGAAAGAAACGAGTAGTCGGCCGGCGCACCGAGGGTGGAAAGCTCGCGTCCCGCGCTCTGTGCTCACTTTGAACCAAGCTCGCGCTTCGAAACGCGGCACCATGCCGCTAACCATCTAAATAAATACCCGTAAATATAAAAATATACCAAAACTCTATCATCTTAAATTCTTCATAAAATAGTGATAAACCAATTGTCAAGAGTATTTCGTGTCGAATATGAAAGTTAAACTGCTAATAAACTTAGAAGTTACTAGCAAATAATATTGGTAACTGTTATGATCTTCAAATCTGATCCCGAGCTGCTGTCTGTACATCACTGTCTGTATTAAAGAAGGTAAGATTTCGACTTACTTCATTAAAACTTGTAAGTTTTCACTTTGTTTGGCCGGTGTTTGAGATCCTGTTATCGTAACTTTTCTCCGGTATTTTTATTTTATAAAAAATATTCAATATACTAAACCCCAAAATAATACTCTACTACACTATTTTGTGGCATTAACATTAATTTGTCCTAGTAATTCATTTACTAATATTAAAATACAAACCAAATATTTTTTCAATGTGGGTTTCGTTAAGCTATTTGCTGTGCGAATTTGCGATATTTTTTTAATTTATTACCATGGCATTTGTTTTACTTGTATGTTGTTAATGTAGCACATTCGTAACCTTTCACAATAACCGCTTCGCTACGCCGTAGCAACAAGTTTCAATTCGTTTGAGAAAAAAAGAGTGTTTCAGATAGAAAATTATATACTACGCCTAGCGACTTTTTAAGAAATGAAAAGCCAACGCAATATTTTTGTATAATATTCAATTAATTTTTGTGTGATTTACTCTGTTTTTTTTATATTTCAAACTAAATAAAGCTTCAATTATAACCGAAATTAGAAATGTTCACTGGATAACAAAAGGTTCGTTTAGTGACGGAAAAAGCCTGTTGATAAAATTATTGTACAAGCGTTGTCAACGCATATTTTCTGAGTATTTCGTTTGTCAATCAACCGCAGGGTCTAGGGTTTAGACAAAAGATACCAATTCAACGAAATCGAAATCCAACTAGGTTATAAAGGTAATGATATTATAATAGCCTATTATTATCCTACTGCAGGGCAAAAGCCTCTTCTCATACAGAGATGGCATTGATCACCACGCTTGCTCAAGACAGTTTGGCGACTTATCAATACATATAATCCACCATTACGGGTGCCATTTACAACTACTAACTACAGACAAAATTCATACGTTGTGCGTGTAAGTAGGTATTTTAATGAGGTGTGCAAGCAGTTCGACTTTGATCTTTTTAAAACAAGTGTGACCTCGGCAAAAAAGTGTTTAGCAATGAATTTCTTTAAAACTTAAATTCTTTAGACTTTGTTTTCTTTTTATTTTTAAATATAATTTTTATCATCTTGGTTCTCATGAGAAATAACCTGTCGCAATTATATTAGTTTTTACATATTTTAGGTGATGATCTACCTGCAAATTTGTTTTTTTAATTTTAAATGTTATTTTTAATATGTTATCATTTTTTTTTTTTTGTTTTGGCAAAATTTGGCAGTGTGTGTGTGTGTATATTTTGTTCCACAGTACTTTTATACTAGACAAGTTCTAGACGCGAAGACCTGTAATTGGCTGTCAGATTATCATACTGTTAATTATCAACATTGTATTTAGCTGTAAGTCTTCCAAAGTCCTTAAATAAATAAAATAAATAAATAATAAAATCGTGGGGAAGTCAAAACTCTACATTGAATATTTTTGAGCAAAAAGTAATTGCTACGGGGTCAGGGAACGATTCCAATGCCGATAAACATAGTTTTTAGAATTCTTGTCTTTTTGTCTGAATGTATTCCTACCGGATAGATTTTGTTAAAATTTTGCATAGATATTCCCTATAAGTCTAGTTAGTCTATAGGCTATAAACTATCAAGCTATTTGCTATGGGGGATGAGCGATATTGCTATTTGTTCATATTCTTCTAGTTTACCGCTTATCGTAAAAAGATGAGCCAAAAGGTTGGAATATTACAGTTACTGATTTAACCTTTTAAAGCAGTCAATCATGACATACAGGATAGATTTTTGAGCAATAAGGGCAGGCACCTTATCCGTTGTCGCTACAAGAAAACGGTCTTCGGAGACTGTCAATTTCACAATAACTTTTTTTGATACCAATCGATCCTGTTTCTTATAAGGATCAAATAACTCTACTAGACCAACTGAGGTTTGAGTACTAGGAAAGTCAGAAATCACTGAAAACTTCCCATACATTTCGTAGGAAATAAGACTGAGATGAGAGAGTACAGAATTTATCAGTGTATGGCAACGCTCGAATTAATCCATTACTTCACTGCTGCTATACTTTTCTGTTTATTTTAGTAGTAGTAGTCCTCCTCACCCAATCCGGGACAGCGACCCAGACTAATTTTATTTCCTTTGGTTAGCTCTCATCACTAGCAAAGCCAAAATTTGTTTTTCTTGATTATTATCTCCACAACCTACATAAAGAGAATTTGAGTAGATATAAAATTTTAATATTTACCTATGTTGTATATTTATTATAATTATAGGATGTGATAAACCGATTTCACTCATTGAAAACACAGTTTTGCTGCATGTGCACACGCAAAAGTTTTGTATAAAACACAAAGACTTCCATTGAACTAAGTGGTTATGTACCGCTTTTAGAATCACCCCAAACAGATATATTGATATGGCCGCCTTCAGGTAGGGCCGATAACATTTTCGCTTTGTCCGCGCCAATGCTATTACCCCCTCATCCTTTACTGATTCCGCAAAAAGGCCAAGCGTGCTAATTTCCGACCTCCGAAGATTAGTAAGGTCAACATATTTTTCTAAAGTGGTACTCAATAATAAGGGGTTTAGTGCTCTGGAACGAAAATACTAGCGCTGAAAATGAACTCTCTAACGCCATTACGTTGTTCACTTTGTCCTTCTGTGGTAATAGTTTGACTGGTGCCGCTAATCTTTGTAATGGAACTGTGCGTTCAATTGTTCATAATTCATAAGAAGTTAACTATAATTTTATAGGTAGCTAAGGTACACAAAAAATAAAACATAATAATGCAAGAGAATTTGTATAAATCGGTTAGTCGCAGGCAGGCTTTTGAGCCAATCAGACAGCCTCAGGGTGGCTGGTCGAGCAAGTTAATGCGATAACCAGCTGTCTAGCTAGTGGATTTGGAGCAAAGTTAGACACAGTCTTCTCTTTAGGCAGACGGTGACTCTCAGTATTGAAATGTATGAGTTCCTTTCCTTATTATTTTCTGTTTGTAGCTTCACGTAGGTACTTGTAGGCGAAGATCGTGAACATCATTTGTAGTGCATTCCATAGCTTATGTACTTACCTAAGTATGAACGAATATTAAGTAGTTTTAAGAATGTTACGCCTCTTTTTGGAAACACCAAGTCTTTTCTTATGACTTCTATGCTAGTGTAAAACATTCTTCCAGTCATGTTTTCGCCCAAATAGGTACTGCATTCGGTAGATATTGACATTTCTTGTGACTAGTATCACTCCATCAAGCTGAAGGCCAATTCTTGAACTTAAAAAACGTTCACCTTCAAGTCGCAATCTGTCTAATTTGTCAAAATTTTTGGTAAATTGATTGTATTTTTGAAAGATTGAGAATGAGATTAGAATGCGAACGTTCATAATACGAGTAATTACGGGAATTGCCGCTCTAGCATCATATTTTCTTCTAATGTCAATCTTTTTGTCTACATAAATTGACTTCGCTACTTTTGAGTATGAGGCTGTCTGAAATTTGATATAGTATCAGCTTCAGTTGGTCTTGTAATACACATTATTATGTTAAATTCTTTGAGGCTTTTTGGTTATTGGCCAATTTTTTATTTTGTAGTTTTAAGTTTTTGTAGTTTTATTCAAGGTAGCCCGCGGAATTGAAATTTTCTTAACTTTTTTGCAATATGCTGGTCAGTGTCATCTTGATCAAAATATGATTCGTGACCATATCAAATATGTATATATACATAATTATAATCATTAGATAGATAGATAGATAAAACATTTATTCAGTGCATACAAAAGACACACAAAAGCACAATTAAAAGATAACAAATTACATGAATATACATAAAAACATGATGCCAATATACAAAAAATAAAAACATAAGTACCTACTTAAAAAGAAATAGAGTGACATTATGACATACTTTGTTTAAATGAAAAAAGGAAAAACAAGGTGCGGTGTGCGTCTCAAGGTTGCACCAAATGGGAGTCCAGCTCAGCATGTGTCAGGCAAATATACCTAACGCTGATATTCTGCTAGATCCCTGCAGTGACATACGGACGTCTAGCAGACGAGATAAATTGCATACGTAATAGAAAATGTAATAGATAATTGCATTACGTATTAGAATCATACATACGTCTCTCTAAGTGAGATTTGTTCCATTGAATGACTTTTTCATGAAATCATGACATTTGAGAATAAATCTGTTGTTATCGTTGCAAATAAATCTGTTGCGGACTACAGTGAAGCATGCCAAAACTACACCGCCGCTCTGTGCATACACGGTCACACGCACACATTTACAACCTTTTACAATGTCACTACAATCAAACTACACCACACAAAGTGCACTCATGTTTACGAAACCGGCTTTACTATACTGTTGACAGCGCTCTGTCTTGGTGTTTTCTTAGGTCTGAGGTTCAATGTTCATGTTTTCGGATCGTCAGTGCTACAGATGCTAGTGAATAACTATTGCTATTTAATACAAGTATACCTGTAACTAAATACCATGATATTGTATTACTCCAAAGTGTTTTCATCGTCTTAGAATTTGCTATATTTCCATGCAGCATAACGGATAACGTTGTTCCGTTTGAAAAAATAAATGTACACGCTTACTTCGCGGCGAACAAAAGCGCTCTAATTTAATTATTGAAGTAAGTCGATGAGGCATAAATAAAATAATTGGAAAGCTTTATGATTCTCCCATGATATTAAATTAATGGATAGCTATTTTGTAAGTCTATTCTATTATCTTTCTATTATCTTTCATTTTAACAGCCTTTGTTCGAAATCATTAGGCTGTGCACAGACTGAGCCAAGACTGCTACACTGACATTTTTGAGTGCGAGTGGGTGAGTAATTATTGTTTTCGTAAGGCGACTGTGTGTTTATTTTATTCTTTTCGGGAAACTTACGCCAACTTACACAGTATTCTTAAACAATATAAAATTGAAGGCCATTTACAAGTTTCCACTGATAAACACTAAACATAAAAACGAAAAAAAAAGGCCGGACCAAAATACCTATTAAACAAAAATTTTATTAGTGCTCGATAAATTACAAACTAAGAATCATATTTTGCTAACAATTACTTTCCGTAAAGAAGCTTTTCTCCAACAAATGCTTAAGCCGAGAAACACTGGTATTAAATATATCCAGGACAATAGTTTATAGAAAAACACTCTTTTCTTGCTAATACTTTTAATCCACACAACTGTACTATTTCACAATCCATTGACGACTGACTCTGCACTACATTTTACAGTTTAGAATGACTTTTGCCCCACCCAGAAATAACGACAATATCATAACCGTAATTTCGAAGTGTTGCCAAAGTAAAATAATACATTCAGTTGCTAAAATGAAAGCATTCAGTTGCTAGAATCGAAGCATTCAGTTGCTAGAATCAAAGAAATCACGATAATAGACAGTCTTGACTGAATCTGCGCACATACTTAGTTAGAATTACATAAGGGCCATAGCAGACTAGCTACTTTTAGCATCGCGATCGGCGATTTTGCGACTGTATCGATGCATTTAGCTTCTAAAAAGTGGATAAATCGCCGATTTCCGGAGCTAAAAGTAGGTAGTCTGCTGTGGCCCTAACTGTCCAGTTAAAATGCGCATTGTTAGATATTTGCATTTAAAACCAGCCTGCAAATAATGTACTTTACAAAAGTCATAACCCAGATTCAGCGGGGGATAAAAAATTCAACAGTTTGGTCTGACCCAGTCCGGCTACAAAAACTTAAGGCTGGTCAGTTGAACACTGTGTAATGTGAAGCTCAAATAAAATGGAGTTCAGCCAGAGAGATTATAAAAGGTACTAATTATCTTGCCGGAGTTGTTAAATACTTTTCTGCAGGTTTTTTTAGTTTGCAGGTTCTTTGTAATGAGATAATTAAGTAGTTTACTTTTAAAAAGTGCTGCTTGTGCTCATCTACTTAGGTAAAGCTTACATACAATGGTGTGAAGTTAGTAGTTACCTAATCCTAACATAATAATACTGCAACGTTATATTTAACACTTTCACCTCCACCCATTTTTCATTGAGCTCAAACGCCATGCCGCCATACATATTGCAAGTTGACTCCACAAGGGTTACCGGCATAACGTTTGCGCTAAAGTTAACCCTCGAGGAGTGTCACCGGCATTAGGTTTCAAATCTTGTTAAAGTATACAACAGATTTTATTTTCACAGTATAATGCCGAATTCGCTAAGAGAGACTACGAGACATTTTAAATGAGCCCTCCGCGAGGGCTTCCGGCATCACATATGCGACTAGGTGAACCCTCCAGGAGGGCTCCCGGCACTGAACGTGTTAAAAATGCACAAGTAGTTAGTGAAGGTGTCCTTAGTTGAGATTTGTGACTTATAATATTTGTGATTTGAAACATCTTTCGTCTCGCTTTCTTGCAATCTGTGGGAGTGATTTCGTCGACCGTAGGTTCAATTAGGGTAAGGGACAAAATACCCAAAATGAGTTGAGTATACAGTTTTGTTCAGAATTTTTCGCTCTTTCGAATGGTGTATATGAAAAAATTCTAGCTTAAGAAAAATGTCCCTTACCCTACCGATTTTTTGGATCCAAATTTCGAATCAGCCCCTTAATAACAAAGTATCTGAAAAACTATGCAATATGCTATTTGAAATGGTGTAACTACCGCCGCCAATCCACTTCAAATAAGGTAAGGGTCTTCCCAATCAACCAATTACCATTACGGATTACTCATAACGTCAAAAATGTGTACTTCATTTTCTGTTAACAATCTCTTTACACTGTATTTTTTTCATAAATTTTGTCAACATATCCTTTACACAACTTTTTCATTAATAGATTGGATCCAACGTAGAGGTCAATTTAATGTAAGGGACGGGACTACGAGATACTTGGTCAGTAAGGGACATTACTAACAAAATACGTTGGTGTAAGGGACATCTATTTTCTTAATTAGCTAACTTATTTAAATCCATGTTACACAGGTAGATAGAACACTAAAATACAAGACTATGTGTGAAATCAGATCCGAAAAAGATTAATAAGAAAAAAAGTTATGGGTAAAAAATATGCTGAAAAATCGTATTTTGTCCTTTACCTCAATTGAACCTACACGGTCGACGATTTCGTGAAAAGGGACGGAAGCGTGTTAAAGGAAGCCGGGAAGCGCGCGCTATTAGATTTGACCAATGAGCGCTCGCGGCGGTAGAGTTGGCCGTCCGATGGTGCAGGTTCCGAGAGGTTGGTACTTTCAGCCGAAATGTCAGATGTTACACATCTTAAGCGACTACTGTAATGCTCGCTTGTTTTTTTTAAAGTTTTTGCGTTGAGTTTTATATTTTGTCCTGAACCATGCTATTCGTTTTTAGAATTTACTTACCGTTGAAACAAAATATCAATTGGCAATCCTATGTACAAACTAAAGAAAAGTCTTACTTACTACAAGTAATATTCGTGTAATTGGTACCTACAACCAACTCAAGAGAATTAATTTGGGAAGTATTTTGTCGAGAACAGCATTTACTACCGGTAATCTAAATTAATTACACAGGTAAGAAGGCAAAGTAAGGTAGGTTATTTCGATTTATATCGAGTAGCATTTTTTACCGAAATTGGGAATATTGGGTAAGTCTTATGGTACTTTTTTTTTTTACACTAAAGCTTCATAACGCTATTTTTTATTAGTTCTAGGATAATAAATAGCATACAATATATGGACGGTCGATCGGAATTTAAATAGTGATAAACATGACTTCAATGCACCAATAATATTACATAAACAAGTATTAAATAGGTAGTATGTTTATTTACCACTAAGTGTATCAATTTTCTTTAGGTAAAGTATATACAATTTAATTTCAGTTAAATGCATACTGTGATACAGGTAGGTATCATTTAATTCATCTGAAATAGAAGATTGAACATACTCGCGATCGTCTTAATTTATCGCGTGCCGTCGATTGAACAATAATTATTAGCCATTTTACATTATCAACGCAAATTCTGAAGATGCCAATTTGGCCAATCTATACATATTCTATACTATTAAACGAGTATATATATATATATATATATATATTTGTAATCACGTTCTCGAAAACGGCTTTAACGATTTCGATAAAATTTGCAATATTCACGGGGGCGAAAATTCGATCTAGTTAGGTCTCATATCTGAGAAAATTCGTTTTCTCCGTATTTTCACCCGAGCATAGGTCAATCGCCCAAACTTTAGATCAAGACGTCTCAAGAATGTCATTACATGGCAGCTTAGAATTAGTAAGTACCTACTATAATGGCAGCATAGAATTAGTGTGAACTATCCTGTATTATTAAATGAGCAATCTCTATTTTCACCAGAGCAGACCTCGGTCGCCCAGGTACTTATAAATTTAAGTGGCTATTTGTGTCTGTCTGTGTGACCACTTTGTCCTTCGAAACAACAGAACGGATTTTGATGCGGTTTTCCCCATCATTTAGATTATTCATTCTGGAAGGTTTATGTGTACAAAACATTAAGAAGCAGATATATGCCAGTGACCTTGAGTGGTTAGCTTGCGTGTTCTGTACTGAGCTCACGCAACGCGTTGTACGTCCAGCCAGTAATAGGACTCGCCCATCAAGGAGTGCTGTCCCAAATTAGACTCATTATTAATTTATTATACATAAAAAAAGGTATTTTAATAAAACACGTATACTAAAAGATAAATAATTAAATTATCTTTAAAATGGTGAAGATTTCAGAAAAATACGCTTGATAGATTTTGCGTGATTCTCAGTTTTTTATCGCGTTAGACATAATTTTACAAATTAATGTCACTATGTGTAGCGGTATGAGGAACAGGGTGTAAAGTTCACTCATCCACCATAGTAAAGGAAGGATCCTCCGACCAGATGGGTGTCGTGTCTGGCGGGCAACTGCCCAGAGGTTGAAGTCGGGAGCTTGTACTCGTTTATATGTCCATCTCTAATTGCGCGATGCAGGATTTGTGTGACGTCAGGATGTTGTTTGACGTCAGGTCTTTGATGCGTAGTTCGCATGTAGCGATGTAATATAAATATATATAATCTAAAATATTCGTATATTAAGTTATTTAAAAAATGCTCTAATTTAACATATATTTTTTCCAGATTATTAACACTACTCGTTTAGACGTGATCTTCAGTATAATATATGAAAAGTCGGTTATCGTCGCCTTAATAATACATTATATTTAAGAAATCGCGAAGTTTTGTCAAGTCGTAAAAACCGTGCTCAAGCAAGGGTGGGTCGCTAGTTATTTATATAATTATGATAAAAAAATAAAATAGCATTGTATTTTTTTGACATCTTTATCCACAGTTTTACTGGCAAAGAGAACACATTTGTATTTGATACAATTCAAACTAATAAATTAAAAGGGGACTAAGACTCCAACCCTTTGAAGTAAGAGACCTTTGTGGGCTCCAAAACGGTCAAGTACGTAATAGACGGTATAATTATCTAAAGTATGATTTGTAGGTAGAAGAGACGATATCATTGTATGAAGGCTAGAAAGTCGTGTGTAACCGCTCTACGGTGACACACGACTTTTTGCAGAGATAACAACGATAGCAACGCACCGCGACACTAGCGGTCAAGCGAGCAGGGTAATGGAAGACGGTGGTTGAGCGACTGTATAGCTGGACTTCTTTAACAAATATAGTTCCTTGGCAGCTCTGGACAGAGAGAGGTGGAAGGAGACTTTTTCCCAACGGGGGACAACACGGGCTTATAAAAAAGCGGCTATATCCCTACTATTTTGTAGTAGAATGAATTATGTGTATGCCAGATTACTGGCACCTATTTGGGACGGCGCTCCCCCAAATTACCCACGAAAAGAGTTAAATTACGCGCTGTCCCAAATTAGACGCATTATTCGATTAATAATTAGATAGATATTAGATCAATAGTGAAATATCTTTAAAATAGCTATGAAAGAGCTATGAAAAATATATAATGAAAGCTTTCAGAAAAATACGCTTGATAGATTTTGCGTGATTCTGATTACAAATTACACTTCACTATGTAATATAAAATTTTGCCTAAAGGTTCGTCAACTGCCCTAACTTCGCCTGGCGTCCTATGTTTGCTATAATGAAAAAGATGTAATATCTTTTTCATTTTACTTGTATGGCAATCGAAACATAGATCATAGTCCCGATCGTCGTAACAGCCAATGGCTTAATAGCCAAGAGCGTCGACCAACACCTGAAGAGGCTCTCGTTGGGCAGTTGGATTAAGGGCTTGATTCAGAAAGCGGTACTTCTGAACACGGCTCGAATTGTTAGGAAGTTCCTCTCTCTGGAGCCCTGACCGCCGTAGCTTGGACCCTGTTCCCGATACCGGTGGCCTACTATTTTTTATATTTATAAATAGCTAATTGATTGGCGTGACCTTGCGGAAATCCATTATAAAATACACTACACGCTTAACTAGTTAAATTAGGCTTAATAAATATATCTACGTGTATTGTATTTTATGTTTATAATTGTTTTTATATTATTAATAGTGTTGGAGCTGATGGAAAACGGATATCTGTAAACAGTTTTATCAACGCTTAAACTGGCTTCGAAACTATAAAACAAAATGATCAGTCGATCTGATTGGTCGAACTAACACCAGATTGTAGGTAAAGTTTGGTGTTGGTTGCATTGTGTATTTTGTGTTATAAACTATATTAAAGTTACGCGCAGTATACCTATTATTCAATCAATCTGCCTAGCCTTTTCTCAACTATATTGGGGTCGGCTTCCAGTCTTCAGTGCCACAACCCAGTAACTGGGTAATACGATACGCCTTAATAAACTAGTTTTCAGACTTTCGGGCATTAGACGACCCGTAACGACTGTCAAAGATCTACAAATGACAGCCGGGACCAACAGCTTAACGTGCTTACCGAGGCACGGAGGAGTCTCGTTATCTAAAGATGGTCACCCGTCCACAGACCAACACCGGCAAGCGTACCGCGACCCGTGTGGCTGTTATTACTTAGCCACGAGCTCCCCAGCAGTATACCTATTATTGATTTAAAACATGACTTTAAAATATTATTTGACCGCCTCGTTGGTCTAGCTGTCGGAAGCGCTACTACTGCTGAGCATGAGGACTTGGGTTCGATTCCCGGGTCGTTCAGTGTTATTGGGTTTTTCTATCTTGAATTTCTCAGTAGTAGCGGAGTCTGTATTTGTGCCCGGTTGAAGGCAATAGGCTCGCCTCCTATCACATGGGACTTTAACATAACTGGCGAAATGTGGGTGTGCCTGCTACAGGTACGCCTCTGCCCAACCCTTCAGGAAACAGGCGTGATGTTTTAAGAAATTCCAACTTATAACTGCACGAGCACGGACTAATTACGGCAAAAATCTGTCAATATATTTAAGAGCAAACTCAAAAAACATGTATGTACTTATAACGTCACCAACGCTCCAGAGGCAAATATTACTCGTATATCAAAGTCAAAGTCAAAGTCATTTATTTGCTTTAAATGCGGTGTTACAAGGGTGTTAAATAAGTATTCTTGTGCGATGACACATTTCGCCATATTTTGGCATGCAAATATTAATAGTAAGGCTTATTTAAATAAGCAATTATCTATAACTCAAGTTGAAAATATTTACTAAACCTGAAATTATTTAAATTAAATCTTCAAGTTACACAACAGAAATATAGTAATAATAAAAAGTATATGTAATACATTTGGCACGACATAAAAAAACAGATCAAAATTATATCTGCAATCGCAGATTTAATAATATATTCTAAGTATAGTCCACTCGTTCAATGCATTCCTGAAATGATAGGACCGACAAAAAGTATTTTTTTAAATTCACCTATTGAATAATAACTATGTGAAATGAGCCATTTATTATTACATATATGATACTACGTATTTAGAAGTAACTCTGTATCTCATTATAAGTGAACTGTTATATAGTTACTCGTATTATGGGAAATAAATATCTTTAAACCTATGATACTCGTAAGTTATGACTTTATACTATTTTTTTAAATAAATATTATTTCAAACTTCTTTGATAAAACGTTACTGCAGGCATATTGGATGGAAAAATTCAAGTATACCAGGGTGAGAGTCGCACTTAGGCCCATTATCGACGACGCTACTCAAAAGTAACGTAATGGAAACTCAAATCTAGTGAATAACGCGTTAGTAAGTTGCGACGTGTACGGACTACCAAAAATATACGGCTACCTACTCGTTGTTGATTTGGACCACTTTTGAGAAGCGTCGTGGCTTTGTACTAATCAGATTTGAAAGACCCCCGCAATTTGTGAAAAAAGATTTCAGAAATTCAAACAAATATGGAACTCATTACATGATCGCTTGAATGGAATAAGTATACCTATACACACATGTAGGCTAATAATAAGTATACCTATACACACAGGTAGGCTAAT
Organism: Agrochola macilenta; assembly: GCA_916701695.1. Lineage (NCBI taxonomy): Eukaryota > Metazoa > Arthropoda > Insecta > Lepidoptera > Noctuidae > Agrochola > Agrochola macilenta. The sequence goes on along the minus strand of OU753552.1, from coordinate 24,617,664 downwards.
AATAAGTATACCTATACACACAGGTAGGCTAATAATAAGTATACCTATACACACAGGTAGGCTAATAATAAGTATACCTATACACACAGGTAGGCTAATAATATTAAAATCACTGTATAAATGCATCAATTTTTATTTATTTGTTTGTGATTCAATAAGTGAGCAACCCCCGCTAATCTGAAAACTTACGAGAACTAAAGGAACTTGTGGTTTTCACTGTAATCATAAACATAGACTATTTGAACATAAACTTATAATACAAGTGTTATTGGGTATAATTTCGTGAAAATTTTAATTATAAGTATATCATAATTTCGCTACGTTTTAGTGAAAATCTCAGTCACGCTTACAAATTAGTTCGGCCGTTCCAGAATAATCAAATTTAGACAATGTGAGCATTTGGGTGTAACTTGAGGAATATTTTAACTTAACTCGGTGAAAGGGATTCTGGCTTTGAGCTGTAATTTAATCACAACAACACTTGGAAGACAAGTTAATTTTCTACAAACAATAGCTTGGTGTGTTCATGTTGTACTTGACCTCTAGTTGTAAGAAGGACTTGACAAAACAAAATTAATACATACACACACATAACGTTGTTGAAAACAAACATGGACTACCCTAACCTACCTAACTAAGAATTACAGGAGGAAAAAGCAGTGATGGTAAGGTGTCACCGATGGACTACCATATCATAGGTATCGAGTTCGAACCCAAGGCACGCACCTCTGACTTTTCGGATTCATGTGCGTATTGTACGTATAATAAAATTATCACTTACTTCAAAAACGGTGACGGAAAACATCGTGAGGCAACCGGAATGCCTTTATTTTTTTTTTGATGGTGGGAAATCATCAAATGACTTCTCCCGCTCTGGGCAGAGCGAGAGGGCGTGTGAGACTTTTACTGACTAAAATCCACCTGTGTTCCTTCAGTTGCCTATGTGCCGGGGCCGCGATATCCCTTTCGGACAAACCCGCAACCCCAGCAGGCGTTGGTACTTACGGACCCCGTCAGTTGGTGCTGACATCCTTTTGAGGCGCGCGTGGAACACAACGCGCCGTCGACCCGGGCCTGGTCCTTATCGGGCATTGCTCACCGTCCGCAAGCCCGCGCCTACGGTGGCCGGAAGTCGGCTTGCGACTCCCGACGCCCGGGGCGTCTCCTGCGGCGACTAGGGGCGCGAGGGCGCGAATCTTGCCTCTCCCTCGCGCGCTCCGCCTCCTCCTTCGCGAGCATTACTGCTTCGCAGAAGGAACTGACGGCCTCCCATGCACTCTCGCTCCGGACCCTGGCCTGAACCAGGGCCGGACGCGAGAGATCGCCGCCGCCGATCGCCTCCGTGAGGACACGGCGGTGCTCCGCCCAAGCAGGACAGACCTCCACCGTATGCTCCACCGTGTCCTCCGGGCGATCCACACAGTGGTGACACCCGGGCGTTTCCTCCCGCCTTATACGGAACAGGAACCTCCTGAAACAGCCGTGTCCGGTGAGGACCTGCGTCAGGCGGAAGGTGAGGACGCCGTGGCGCCTCTCTAGCCACTCCTCAAAGAGCCGAGCACGCCACAAGATCGCCGCCGCCGATCGCCTCCGTGAGGACACGGCGGTGCTCCGCCCAAGCAGGACAGACCTCCACCGTATGCTCCACCGTGTCCTCCGGGCGATCCACACAGTGGTGACACCCGGGCGTTTCCTCCCGCCTTATACGGAACAGGAACCTCCTGAAACAGCCGTGTCCGGTGAGGACCTGCGTCAGGCGGAAGGTGAGGACGCCGTGGCGCCTCTCTAGCCACTCCTCAAAGAGCCGAGCACGCCACAATTGTGGCGTGCTCGGCTCTGCTCGTGCTCGGCGTGATTACAAGCAAATAAAGATAACTTAAATGAGTTCGTATTATACTCGACGTCGTACGTTCCTCTCATCCTGCCAGCTCTTCTTACATTTTCAAAAACTGTCCAATGAATCTACAAATTACAACAATTCAATTCAATTTGTGCAATTATAATTGAGATAATTACTCCATTCAATCAATTTAGGCATACAATTAAATTATTATTTTATTTTCCTATAATTAAGTATGAATTATTTATACTGTGTATGAATAAATACATTGCATACGAGTATATGTACAATATTTAAAGGTCATTCATAATTCTTAAGACCCTTCAAAGTAAGCAAAGCACTTGTGTCTTAAAGGACTATGTTGGTTCGTTCCGCTTCAAGTAGGATGATAAAGTTGGACAACCTCGACAATCTCTTGAACTATCTGTTAGTTGTAGGCTGAAATTGCATTGTTCAGTACTTCAGGCTTAAAGAAAGTACTCAGTTTTGTCGCAACAGCCTCATTCATCGTTTTCGAGGTCTTTTTGTACAAAATCTAGTATAAACTGCACAAAAGAGTACCTAAATTTATTTTGATTGAATTTGTAAATGCTTACTGGGAAATGATTAGGAACGACTCATCTCCTAATTTTGCTGTGCCCGTCAGGGTCATATATATTATTTATTGCATTCCATATGTAATACATATGGAATGCAATAAATAATTGAGTATTGAGTATCTTTTTTTTTATTTCTAAATATTCATCTTGCTCTTTCAATGTTCGTTGTACAACGATGTTTGTCTAAAACCAAATTCATCTTACAGTTAAAATCAGTCAGGGGTCCTGTGCCTTATTTAATTAACGATATTATCAAATTACAATAAAATATTGTTTACTGTCCAACTTCCCGAACTCTATTGTTTGTTGCGAAAAGGTACAAAACACTTATTTTTAGGGTTCCGTACCTCAACGGGTCGTCCATAAATCACGTGATGCTCGAAAGGGGGTTCGGAAAAAATCACGAAGTATCAGAAGAGTGTAATGAGAAATAATAATAAAAATATTTTTCTTTCTTTCTTTCTATGCAAAGATAAAATATTATGTAATTTGTTAAGGTATTTGCACCAATTAAATACATTTGACTGTGTGTAGGGGGAAGGAGGTGGAGTTGAAATTAATATCAAATATTAATTTCAACTTGATACCTAAAAATAAATCAAGCTTTTACGGCCATTTATATGACTTATTTTGATAGTTGCAAATAAATTAAAACGTACAGGGTACTTCCCGTTGACCTAGAATCAATGTCATAAAAGCAAGGTCAAAACTCCGAAAATTGATAATTTGTAGTTTTATCACACAATTTATTTTTTTGCGATCCAATCTTCTGAACTACTGCGACTGCGACTGCGACCATTTTGTTTCAACTACAATGCTTAGTTTGTTTTTGGGATAAATTCATCCCATGTACGGATCCCCCTTCATTGTGCGTGGTCCGACACGCACTTGGCCATTTTATTTTTATTTTCTTCTCTGATTTCTGGAGGTTTCCCATCGGATAGATTTAACTAGTAAAAAGTTCCTACTTACTACTTTATTAGCTGAGTAACTTCGTAGACCCTTACTAAATTGAATTTATTCGAATAGAAACGATGGAGAAAAAATAGTTTGATTCAATCTATAAAATTTATCTCAGCCTTTCAATATTACTTTGCCGTAGACAGACACGGCTTAGCAAAAAAAAAAAAACAGTACGCTTTTTGTTCTAAATAAAAACACAAAGGATCAGATTTTTTGTTTATCGTAACCGTAAATCTTTTTTATCTTTTTTCCAATTTACTGCATCTTTTAGGATTCCATAAAATGCAGTGGCCAGTTTATTGTTGAAAAGAGTCAAAGCACAAGATTTATACTAAAATCACGCATGAACTGTAAAGCACTGTAACTGTTAAAGCATGCGGGTATAATTCTTATTATACTGCGTGTATAAAGCGTGCGTGTGTGTGTGTGGAGAAATTATATCTACAGATTGGATATATTGTGTTAATAAGAATTTACAACGTTGAGAGCTTCGTTTTGCACACCGTTATGACGTAGTTTACGCAAAATCATGTCATGGTGTACGCAGAGTGTGTCACAGACCAAACTGAACAATTTCCTCCATAGTACCAACATCGTAATCGAGAAAAAAGAATCAGCTGTCCCATACAAAACTTCAATACCTACTCGACCCAAACGTATCATCTTCATCATTTTCAGCCGAAAGACGTCCACTGCTGGAGGCCTCCCCAAGCACCGCCACTTCGGCCGGTTCTGTGCTGATCCAAATGTATGATAAAGATATTTTATTTTGCAAACATGGCGACGTAGGGAATAGGTTCAGCCATATTTTACCAGTAGGCATGCAAAAGTAACAAAATTATAAACTAATCTAAATAAATAAATTAATTAATTACTAAATTTTAACAAACAGAACAAAAAACAACCAAACATAATTCTTTTTTGAAACATTGTATGGATCAGCAGATTTTATTTCCCAATTACGACGCTGGTGCCATAGAGAAAAAATTTCAGTTCGCGGGTCTGTACCACACCATTAAATTTTACGACATATTTCTGAAACAAGCCGTATACTCGTAATAAGAATTATACCCGCATGCTTTTAGCTGTACGGTGTTTTACAGTTCATGCGTGATTTTAGCTAAGTACCTATTTTTACCTGAACCGAATAGTTAATCAATTATTGCCTCATAATTATAGAAGACTCCATACCACTTTTATGTTCGAACCACTTGTGTGTGTATATGTACATTGATTCGATTGATGGATTTAGGTAAGCGAGCCAACAGGTTAAGTACATGATTTCGTTATCCGAGGTAATCTCTCATAGGTATACTCGTATAATTAATTTTCTAGAGCTCATTAAATATGCGTACTGAGCTTAGTTGGCATTTTCAATTACTCATTGAGATCGATGTTGTGGAGGAAGTGTGAGAGGGTACATACATTGGTTACCGTGAAGATTGATCGACTCACGAGATTAGGTAATGATCAGATGTTTATCGAAGCATCTTCCTACTTCATTAATTAAGAAATCATGAGAGTCTTGTTGTTTTGTTATTACACCTAATTTGTGGTCAGAATCCTCAATAATTTGACAGCTCTGTGTTATATGTACCAAGATCTCTTTAAATTTTAAGGACAATGAGCAGTTTCTGAGTAATCAAGATTTATGTACCTATAGTACTTTTAAACTGATTGAATCATCACCAATTTGTTTAATTAACACGTTGAGTACCCAGAGCCCTGCTGGGTTCTCCTAGTCGCATTATAAACCGTGAAAATAAAATATGATGTATATTTTAACAAGATTTATTAGTATATGCTTTGGTTTTAAAATTCATTTTTTTTTTTTTTAATGGTTACAAATATTCACAAAAAAATTAAAAGTTACTATTAATATTTAAAACTACGTATAACGACAAGATCCCCTGATTACTGACCTATTTTACTTCGTTTTACTGTGTTTTATAACCCGGTTTTAAACCTAATGCCGTTGGCCGTCCGCGATGGTTAACTTTAGCGTAAACGTAATGCAACCCTCCTGGAGGGTTCACTTCCAATATGTATGGCTGCGTATGAGTTCTATGAAAAGAGGGTAGAGTTTTTTTTTTGTGTATTTAACACTTTCGAAGTGTTAAATACACAAAAGAAAACCTACAAAAAATAAAGCCAATCACCAAACCAATGAATTCAAATATTTTCTTAATAATAACGGATTTACCACGATAAGCGAGACACCCACTGTCTGGAATGAATTAAAATTTTATTTTATACCCCGGCTCTGAGATTTAAGCACCCGGCGAGGTCAAGGACAATCGGGAATCCGGGCTGCTGCTCTTTTAAGGCAGGTATATACCTACTTATTGGGAAAATATTATTTTGTATTTCATTATAGGCTCGTTTATATTTATATTCAATCTTCACGTTAACATTTTTACTTCAGCAGTTTGATACTAATTAATTTATTCTTAGATACTATCATTACTGCTATACCTAAAACTACGAACCAACGTAAATGCAGTTGAACTAACAAAAAGGCTAACCAAAGTTAATCCAAAGTGGATAAATTAAAACAAACATTAATCTTTTATAAAGGCAAAAATCACGTCACATATAAAGGGAAATTCAAAAGGATTCCTGTGGCCTTTATCGAGGCTTAGCGAGAATTTATCGGGCCCATATTTCCTGTTTCTATCCCATGTTTATTTAATACAGTAATAAGATTGTATGTATTGTATTGTATCGTTATTTTCCACCGTTGCGCGTACATATGACTTTGTTACCGCACTGATAAGCCCATATTTGGCCTTTATGAGTGACAACAACAAACATTTGTTACGAACTGCAGAAAACTCGGAAAAAAAAAATATATGACTTTATTCAGGTCATGTGTGAGGAGCTGTGATAGCTTAGTGGTGTGACCGTCAGACTGCCAACTCGCACGCGCACCTCTTAGGTTTCGGATTCATGTGCGTATTGTATAATTATCACTTGCTTCAAAAACAGTGAAGGAAAACATCGTGAGGAAACGCATGCCTGAGAGATATTTCTCGACGGCACGTGAAGCTAAGTCAGAGGCCCATGGGCGGCTTTAAAAAACTCTGACACCAGGTTAGTCACGAACCACACGAAAAAAGAAGTGTGAAATAAATAATAAAAGATTTTGTAATTTGCGAATCCCTTTTCCTGTTTGATCAGTTAAGTTTTAAATACCTTTGCGTAACGTTTTCCAACGCTCGACGCTCTCAGCAGGTACTCAACCATTTGGAAACCATTTTTAAACCAAATTAATTTCAGCTCATGTAAGTTTGTGTGATACGGTAAAAGCAAGAGAGATGCGGTAATACCAAGAGAATTCGACTGTACCGCGGGATTTGGGGCGAACCTAAGCCGCGCAATTTCTTCAAAACCTAGAACTTATTATTCCCCGAATTTAGCGCAACACACGACGGATGGAATGACGCGTGTCTACCAAAAAAACTTCAGTCGACGTAATGCGAGAAATCCTTGAGATTCTTAATACCTTTATTGTTTTTACCTCGAAAAAATGTGAATCTATTCTTAAAAAACTTATTATGATCGTTTTCAAAATCGGTCTGGCTCACACTGTAAACATAACGCAAATTGAAGAATATGTATTTGTTTATACTGTAGGGCAATAAAGTATAATTTTACCGCCTCTAATAGTTTCACAGATGATTATTTCACAGTAATTTGTTATCCATTTGGTTAATTCGGTGGTTAAAGGTTCAGCGATTCAATTTGTTCCGTCATAATGAATAGCTTTGTGAAAGCAGTCAGGCCGTTATTATTCCAATCACAAAGTCCTTCGACCCCTGTATTTTTCTTTATTCAACATAAAAACTTGTACAAGTTCGTTATTAAAACTTCCCGCTGTCCCTTAAATTACCAAGCTGGTATTGCAACACGGAGTATAATAAAACAAAAGTAATAAAAACTAACCAATGAAAACGAAGCGCAATAAATGTTACTCTTTAATCGAGCTTAAAAATCTGTAACTCGTCATAATGATGCTATTTAGATTCACCTATTATTGCCAAAGTTTGAAATATTACGCAATATTATTAATACACCGCCCTATTTATAACGAACAATACGCGCTGTGCGATCTAATAAACAGAATATATTCTATGCCTCGGGAGGGATATTTGTTTTCACAGCGTAGTCAAACGAATAAATCTTCAGTGTGTTTGGAAGAAACATAATTTAAAACCTTGTTTTGCTTTAAGTGATCTCAGTCTTGTAGATAGGTTACAAGTCACTGTGAATTGTTTGATGTAATCGTGAAAAACGCAGTGTGGATTCAGTTGGTCAAGATAAAAATAAATAAATTGGCCTTTTATTTACTACCTGACGAAATCTACTTTTTATGGGATTTTACATAATAAAAATGTTGTTAATGAAAATGCTTAAAAATGCATGTTAATTTATTTTATGAATATTATTGTTTATTTAGTAGCTTAGTTTGATTAAAATGGAGATTTAAGGGTACGCTAGTCGGTCATTCTTCCATACAAACGTAGTATGGTGATTACTCGTCTGTTTGACGGTGTACCTTCTAAACTAAAAATTATATCAATTTGTCTTATCATTATTTAGCCCTGTATGGAAGCAGAATTGGAAAAAAAATGGTTTGGAAGTTGAAAGCGAGAGCGTCGAAACTTCCATATTTCAACACTAGTTTTAAATCGTCTTTGGGCGTAAATAAATAACTTATGTAGTAAGAAAATGGCAAAAAATAAACCGTACAGGGATATATTATTTATTTATTCAATAGTTCAAATAACTTTATTTTGAGTAAATAGATCCAGTAGCTTTTTATAATATTTATACGCCCAAAGGTCTGTACATGAAATGTAACGCGCTCTTTTTCGTTATAAATCATCGTCTTTTTCACTAATTAAATGAATAAATATATAAATGAAAATAGATAAATAAATACTAAATAAATAAAAATAAATAAATATGTAATTAGATTAATTAGCATGCGTGTTAGTTACGCCACCAACGAGTTCGAGCCGTCGACTAGTGTACACTTTAGTCCTTATGTTGAGGTAACATTCATTCTTTATGGGTTCCAATTTTTTATTTTAAGGTACGGAACCCTTAAAAATATTATTTGTATTTTTATCTGCCTGTCTGTCTGTTATCTTTTCATGCCTACGGATATGCCATGACCTGGGTTAGAACATAGGATACTTTGAATCCCGGTAGTTCGTTCCTGTAAAATAACTTCCGATATTTACTTGGGCGAAGCCGCGGCCAAAAGGTAGTGAAGTGATATTTGAAACAGTGTGGAAATTGGTGCAAAAAGAAAAAGCCGAAACAAGAATTGTTTTACTCTTTGTTATAAATATTCTACAACATTTATACTTTTTTAAAGCTTATATTTTTAATCTGCCATAGCTTTTCATTCTGCGAGTGTTTATTTATTTATTTATTTATTTTATTATTTATGTACACACAGTAAAATACAAAGAGATATGACATAATTATAATTTGAGTACAAAGGTACTCAAAATAGGTAGGTGGTAGGTGTTCTCAGTTCGCCTAGATTTTCTGATCAATTTATTTAATATCGTGCATAGTTTTCTTATCTAGGTGCTCTGTTTCTCTGCGCGGAAATCCTGGCCTAGTCAGTACCGGCTTCCGCGGCAACAAACATAGCTGGAAGTCACTAGTTGAATTAATTGTTATAAGTCTGTTTTCAACCATAAATGTTATTATAATCTGTTGTCTACCCACCTTCCATTTAAAAAGATTTAGTCTATCGTATGTCTACTGTATTTCCTTTTGATTCGGTGTATTGCGGGTCTCAAGCCGTATGGATGGGCGGTCAGCATGTAGTTTTGTTGCTCGTATTCTGAAGATCAGAATCTTCTTTATGGAGTCGAGTAAACAAAGGATTAGCAGAGTTGTGCAAATGTGTGGCTGGGTGAACTTTAATTAAACGGTTCACATATTTCTTCTACATTAAATAGATAAGTTTGATTGTAATGTAGGATTTATTGTAACCCTATTTGATTTTCTCGAAACCAGACGGTAGGTAGTTGCTTATTCTACGGAGAGTTGTATTGTATTCGCCAATGAAATGCACCTGCGACACCGGTTCTATCAGATGAAATGAACGATTTATTTGAAATGCTAAAATGCTACCTTCGCTAACTCTCATACTTTTTGTTCAGTATCATTAGGAGAATCGATTGTAATAGGTCTTATATTTACTACGTGATATTAAATTTGTTCTGAATTCGGTTTGATTAGTAGGAAATAAATTATTTTAACGACATGTAAACCCGCGTTTGGTCAGAATCAGGCAAACGGTGTATTAACGCCATTTTGCCAATCCGCAAAGGACTTTACTTTAATTAAAAACCTTTATTAATAAATAAAGTTTAGACGGCTTTTATAAAAATGTTTTTGACATGTTTTAGCTTTTGCGTGTACTAAAAACAGTTGGGTTTTTAGGGTTCGCAGTAAACAAGGAACCCTTACAGTTTCGCCATGTCCGTCTGTCTGTCCGCAGCTTAGCTTAGAGACTCTTTTTACTAGAACGCTGTAATTTGGCATGGGTATTACATGCATATTAATCACGCCGACAAAGTGCTAAAATAAAATCATGAAAAAAAATGTTTTTATGGTATCATGTAAAGCTTGTGATGTTTTTTTTTCTCGTCTATTCACCACAGCCCACACCATACTATGGGCTGTCGTGTAAACCATTTTTGGATTCAGGGATTCGTTTGCGAAATATTAAGCTTGTGCAAATTTTTGTTAGAGTCAAGTATCCCCCCCTGCCTCGTAAATGGTTGGTTTTGGATATGTAATAAAATTCATGGCAGTAGTATATATAACGAAATTAAAAGGAAAACTATCACAGCTGAGTAGGCTTTACAAGTTAACGAGTAATAATCGACCAACTTACATTTGCGGTTGCAAAAACATGTTCTCCCATACATTCCGTATGGGAGAACATGTTTTTCATTTGCTATCTAAAGTTGGAGATTTTAATGGACTGCCGAGGAGGGGGTAGTAAGCAAAATTGCCTATCTTCAATTTGATTTTTCTGGAAGTTGATAAGACTTAGGTATAAAATAAAAATAATACGAGTAACTACATGATATTTCAAAACTTTTTGTGTAACAGAAACACAAACTATTAAAATTTTCTCGATAAAAAGACATCACGAAGTTACTTCTAATTTTCCCGTATTTTCGATTTGTACTTAATATGGTAATGATTAATTGGATAAAAATTTAATGATTATTTGTATTATTAAAAGCTTCGATCAATAATGCACTAGATTCCCGGTAAGCGCTTCAAAAACGGAACGAAAAATAAGAGCACAAATTCGGTTGTGGTCTTATTTCAAATTAGTATGGTCCAATCATAGCCAACGTAAAGACGTCAAAATACCGCATTACGCGTTCAAAAAATTTGTAAATAACCACTGTAACACCAAGATTTTGGAAGGATTTTTTTTTTCCGTAAGTTTATTATCAGTAAGTGATTTTCATAAAATAAAAACAGAATTAAATAGTAAATATAAATCATTTAGCAAATATTATGATTGTTTGACCAATGTTTGTGACAACTACCAACTATTGTACCAAACATCGACTGTTCTGGAACAGGGAATGCATGGTGTAGTATTGTTATTTTATATTTTATTTCTGTTTGTAGATTTCCGCAAAAGAAAGAGGAAAAGAAATATACAAGCCTTATAAAAAATCGACAATTTGTTCGATTAATTTTAATAGATTGGACATAACTGGAAACACGCAAATGCGTAGATTACTAAAAACAGTACAACAGTAACAATAAATATTTTTGAACTTATATAAAAATGACTTTTAATTTTCAAGCGACATGACATTATATTTGTTTCTCCGACGACAGAAAGATTTAATTTTGCCATTGTAATTAAACTTTATGTTCGAGTGTCAAGGCTTTTATTAAACTGAATTTGTTAGTATAAATTATTTATTTCTGTATTTCATAGAAAGAAATATAAATGTACTTATAAAGTGTGTACAAACGTGGCCACTTCAGCGACGTATCTTTGTTCTAGTACTGTTATTGATCGAAGGTATAAACAAAAAAATATAACACAGTTCGACTCCACTCATTCCTTGTCCAAGCGGCGAGCCTCAGTCATAAATTTTTATTGCTTTTATTGGCACTTTGTAATTCGAACTTTAAAACATGCGTGTAAGGTTGAATTTGTTTTGATGTATGTTTGACTTTATTGTTTTTTTGTACAAAGCTTTGTGAATACAACTTTAAGCACTGCAATTAAGGTTGAATTTACATTAATGTATATTTATTTAAACTAGAATTACGTAAACATAATTGGCGACAAATTTATTAGAACTTTTGTATGGGATAGTGTATCTAGTGCATTATTGATCGAAGATTAAAAGGCGAAAATAATTGTGTAGGCTTTTTTTTTAATTCCTTTTAGTTTTGGTTTTATTACGACTACAAGCTTTTAGCACTTACAACGTTCTTAGTTCGTGGAAGAAGTCATCTTCCGTCGCACGTTGCGGGAACTTTAAGCATATTTTTGTTTCACAAATCAGTCGGCGTCGCTCTGTCGAGACGAGAGGACTGCGCTCACATTTTTGGCCGCACTGTGATATTAATTTATTTGCTTAAATAATATTTTCGTAATTTATCACATTCTAGAAAAGAAACTGTGAAATAGAAAACATGGAAAAAACACTAAAACCACTTCCAAAACGATTATTAAAAGCTTTAAGAATTGATATACTAAATAAATACCGAGGCTAAATAAAAATATAAAATTCAATGTTGATATTTGAAAACTCAAGATGACATACATTTTATTTGACAGATTTATGACTGTTAAAGTACAACTAGCGCCATTGTCCTGTATTTTGGTCAATTTTCTTACGCAGAAAATTTACAACATAGCCAACTAGGCAATTCCACGTTTATTTGAAAGTTTGCTCTGGAAATTTTAAATCTTATTTCGATTAACTCAAGATCGAAATTCGTTTACCCCACTTTTGTTGACAAACGTCTTATAAGGTAACGCTTAGACGAACCATTTCGAGCGACTTTTGACCATCCCCTAAATCAGGTTGAAACCCGAAAAGCATGGTTATTGGTATATTATTATATCCTTTACGGGAGCAGGGTCTTGATCTAACAGCCTAACGAGAGCCTCCTCAGGTGTTGGTTGGTTGAGGCTCTTAGCAATTATGCCATTGGCCGTCTTGACTATCGGATTATTTTTCAAAAACACAAACAAAAAAGTCGGGTTTTTGTTTTTTTTATTAATTTTTTTTGTTCACAAAGTTTTTCGGGGGGATTGTTTCTACTCGCGCTTCGCGCAGGAAAGATTTTCGTGACACATGCTATGTGTCTTTGCACAGTACAGTGCTAAATCCACTATACCAATATTATTTTTTACTTGGGTAACACTGTTGCTAAGTGACTTTGCATTATATTTTTTTACTTGGGTATCACAGTTTTCCACGAAGACGTCGTGAGGTACAAATTGTACAAGATCCTAAATAAAATTTGGTTACATTTGAATTTGAACCTTGTCACGTCAACATAGAGTTTCTAGTTCCAAAACTTGCATTTGATCTAAGATTCTGAATTCAAGCTTAGCGTATATTATATGCAAAATAAACAGATGTTTTCAGTTTTTACCTATTGAAGAATTACGTTGAAAATAAAGGGAATAGATAATGATCATATTTCGTTTAAATATTGTAATTGAAAAACCATTTCAACGAATAGGGTTGCTGATCACTGCGGTCCAACAAATATTCTAAGTTTATTGATGTGTTTGTTCAATCATGTTCGTCCTTAATAATTATGACCTTTATGATGTTATCATTCTAAAAAGGCTGGTTTTCCTCAAAGTAAAAAAGGGAAGGTAAGTGATACGATTAGTTAGATAGTATTTGCTTCCATATCGTCTAAAAAGCAAGTTTATTGAGTTTATTTTCATTATGACTGATAATGTAGTATGTAGTATAATACTTTGATGATGATCCGCTCGCATTTGTACAGTTTTCTAATCAATGCCTATAACTGACTAATAAACATCGAATAAATACTCGTATAAGATAACAATTATGTTCAGAGGCAAATAAAAACGTTTAAAATAGTAGCCCACCAGCATCGGTAACAGATTCACGGACATACAATAATGTAATATAAATGGGATAATATACCTACTTGTATACGACGATCATACTTAGGTAAATTATATAGAGCCGTTTCATCTGATTATTTTGCGTATACTTACTACAGAAAATTCAAATTCGAATTCTATACCTAGCTAGATAAACGCCGGGTGAAAAGTTTCTGCCGGCGGGAATGGATTGTGTTTTGTTTTCGTCGTGTTTGATGAGAGGGGTAGGTAAGGGTTGCGCGGGTGAAATTTGATTTTTTGCTGGCTTTATGCGCCCTCTTAATTGCCATTGAGTTTTTTAGCACCGGTGCCCACTTGACAGTAATTTTGAATACGGAAGGCAAGTAGGAAATTTTTAGTAAAACTTTTCCGAATTGATTTTCTTTTCTTTTTCAATTAATTTCAAATGAAAGGGATTACTGTGAGGGTCTCAGTTATTTTTCGCCCCTTATCTCCGAAACGATTGAGCCAAAAAATATGAAAAAAATACAGAAGTTAGTTGTATACTTGATTACAGGAAAACCTAAAATAAGTCTATGGTCCTAAAAAAACATGGTAAATCGCTCAGTAAGGTGCGTACAAACTTACATTTTCAGTTGGTTTTTTAAAAATTTTAAATTTAACCTGGCAAGTGCGAACCGGACCACGCACAATGAAGGATCCATAGTTGGGATGAATTTATTCCAAAAACAACATTGTAGTTGAAAAACATGTTCTCCCATACATCGATATACTCGTAAGTCATGGTTAATTCTCCAACTGCGAATGTAAGTTTGTAATCGCAAAAAATATGTTTTATGTGATAAAACTACAAATTAACGATTTTCGCCTTTCACCTTGCTTCTTGCCAAATTTCATGATTATAGGTCAACGGGAAGTGTTATAAAGGTTCAATTTAATTTGTTAGCATAGAATGCATGCTTTGATTTGGATCAAATTCCCATAATCCTACTACCCATACTAATGTTAAAAATGCGAAAGTAACTCAGTCTGTTTGCCGGTCTGTCTTTCTGCTGGTCTAACCGTTTCACGCCTTAACGGCTAAATTATTTAGATGGGATGGGAAGAAACTCTTTATCTCGGTAAGACGTCCCCGTGGGATAACATGCGGGCGAAGCTCGGGCGAAAGCTAGAATTCACCCAATAATTTCCCTTTTGATTAAGAATTCATAATTCCTAACAATGTTTACTCTTCGGTAGTAGTTATCTGAAATAAGATTAGTTTATGATCAATAACAGGTTAGCGTACAAATTGCGGAGAAGTCGACCGGTTCACATGTACCTTTCAACCTTCGTAAATAATTAAGTAGGAGACATATTGATGGAGTGCATAGGTGGTGCATAGTGATTCAAGTAAAGTTATTGCACAACTTAATTAGAAAATGTCGAAGCTTTGGTTTCCTACGGGCTTTCAACTTAAGCTACCTAGGTAACTAGGTCTAATTAGTGTGAAGGGTCTTAGAATACAGTTAATTAGTAAAATAATTATTCACTATTCAGTAGGTATTATTTGCATATAATGCAAAGGGACAAACGGTGGTAAGTGCAATAACGAGAATTGAGAAATAAATATTCATTTATATATAGATATACCTATTTAAAACTATAAATATAATATATAAGCCATTCCCCATAGAGATTCAATCAGAGAGAAGTACAAGTGTGGAAGGAGTGATTTTACAAGGCTGGAATGGGGTTCTCATTTAACATTTCTTGCAGGTCGGGTAAGTTCATTATGCTGCGAACAATATCCGTCAATTGACTGATGTTGATACCGCGAAGCTTAGTCTATTTCAGTTATTTTCATAGTATCGTGTCTTACGGTATTTTACTATGGGGACGAGCTGCAAATATCAAGTCTATTTTTATTCTGCAGAAAAGAGCCGTCAGAGCAACATATGGCCTGGCGCGATTCCATAAGGGAACTGTTTTAAGATATTAATATCATGACGGTACCATGTCAATATATCTACGAAAACATCATGTATATAAGGAAAAACAAATCTTTTTAGTAAAAGAGGTGAAAGACACAACTATAGGACTAGAAGTAGGGACCAATTACTTCAACCAGGTTTCAGACTAGCTAAAGTAGACTCATCCTTCATGGGGTACTGTTTAAAATGCATCCCCACATACTCCAACTGAATGAAGCGAAATTTATATCTTGTATAAAACGCAAACTATCCAGCCAAGCATATTAGGAGTTGGGGGATTACATCGGTGAAAAAAATGCTGGGCGTAAACTAATTGATTAGCATTCGGAATATTGTTCTGCTAAAGATTGTAATTACTATTTTTGCATTGTATAAATTCAATCTCTTAGTATTGCATAATTGCATAGCACACACGTGAGCACTATTATTTACCTACTATAAAGCCACCACTTACTGGGTACGTCTTTCATTGACTCATATGTGTGTTGGATCATTAAGTTCCCGTCAAAATAATTTACCTGAATGATGCTGATCCATGCGTTACGTTCGTGAACGGGCGCCGTCACTAGGGACTGGTCTTCGCTTAGCTGCCACAGCTTAATTTAAATTTTCAATTCTTCTTTTCGTGTGGTTAGTGACTAACCAGAGTTTTAAAGCCACCCATGGGCCTCTGACTTGGCTTCACATGCCATCGAGAAATATCTCTCAGGCATGCCGGTTTCCTCGCGATGTTTTCCTTCGCCATTTTTGAAGCAAGTGATAATTATACGAGTACAATACGCACATAAATCTGTAACGTCAGAGTTGCGTGCCTTGGGTTCGTACTCGAGACCTTTGACTTGGCAGTCCGACGGTCACACCACTAGGCTATCACTGTTTTTCAGTTGTTTTTTCTGTTTATTACGGACGCTTTTAACGTGTTCGTCTTTCTATTTTTTATTTATGTACGCACAGTAAAATAAATACCTAGAGATTCTCCATAGGAACGTACTACGCTTTGAAATAAGAGTTTTTTTTTAAATTGGAAATATAAAAGTTTTGGTACTGACACTGACAGCTGAAACGAATTTTTATCCCGAGCTTTTTACTGAATAGCACTAGCAGGGCAGAATTGAAATGAAAGATGTCTCATTTGACAGCTCACAAGTTAATTAATCGGTCGGAATATTCGGCATATTAAAGTCAATGGGAACGACAGAATAATTGCCACGCTACTGAGCTGCGGTTTCCGGAACCGTCCAACGTTTCGTTGCATAAGGCCAGGCAATGTTTAAACTGTCACTTTCATGTAGTTCTCGCAAAGGACAATGACCAAGTGACTAAGGAACCTAGTATCGGTATGAAACATGCAGTGACTCAAAGATTTATGGTTTAATTAAAAGGATAATTTTAGGGCTCTCTAATGTAATTTACCATTTTAACATAATTCTCGGCATTACACGGTAATTAGGTCTCAAAATCTAGATTTAGAATCAAATCTCTAGATTTTTTTTCACAATGTATGCTGTTAAGTTCAAAATACGAATTAGTCATAATGACGTTTGAGAATTTTCAATGCTCGTCAATTCCGACAATGTTTATATAATCATAAAACGTTCACGTTAATGGTACCTATACGTTACACCATGGTTACAACCATAAGATCAAAGTGCTGAACATTTTTCAGTAATCTATGTGACATATAAACTTATAAACATAGCTAATTAAATTAAATCCAAATTGCAAATTAATAATGGCCTAGTAGTAGAGATTAAAACAAAACATATAAATTACCATTCAATTCATTATACAATAATAATAAACTATTATTAAAAGTAAATACCTACCGGTCGATACTGTACCTACTTAAAACTAAACGAATGGGACGTGCATAATTATTTGCTAGAAAGAGAAAGCCCGCCGTTCTGTCATAGAATTGCATAGAATCCTATGGTCGAATCGCATTGAATCGTTTGTTCTGTTTTCAAAGAGTTTCTATTGATGAATGAAACACGCAAAGGTCTCTAAAACATTCTGCCTTTCGCATAACCAAAAGGTATGCTTATGTACTTTTAACATCTTAACAGATTATTATTACAATGTAATAATAATAATAAGTTGTTATTAATATCTGTTGTTACTAATTATTCAACTATTATTTCAATAATTGGATGCGTAGATTAATTATTTTGCGTAAGTCAAGAAGGTTTTATTGTTTGAAGAATACTCTTCGAAGTCAATGACATGTGACATTACTTGGGTGAAAAAAACAATGTACAGGTAAAATAGGAAATCGAAATAAAAAACTAATACTTTTATGGTGTTTTTTATACGGAGAATTTAAGGATTCGCATTACTACATAAAATTATTATATTTAAAAACAAGATTTACCAACATTATAAACTTAAGTCACACAGAAAAAATAGCGATACCAGGTCTGGTCAATCTCTTTTATAGGGTTCGGGGCTAATAATGACATGTAACTAAGTGACAGTCCCGTCAAGTATAGACTGGGTTTTATCGTGCGCTTGTTAATCGTTGCCTACATTTTTAGTGGTTGCTACTACTTTACGATACGATTGTAACGTGAGACTTGAAATCTATCTATCTGTCAGTCGCGGACATCTTTACCGTCATTAATTTATGAGCCCAAAGTTTTCATCATTTATTTATTTTTTTATTGAACCATTGTGGTCAGAAGTGTCGCCCCATGGCTCGTAACCTCAATCCCTCGTTAGGGCCACCTGTATAATTAATTAAAGGGAAATAACAAATTAATTTGTAATTTTTTTACAATTAACTGACTTTTATGAAAATGTGCACATTTTGTGAAACAAAGAATGGAAAGTTGGCTCAAGAGCTTTCAGTAGTATGCTGATGTTATTTTTGTGGCGAACATTTTTCCTTTAAAGCGAGTTTTCTGTAAAAAGACAGATTTATGAATGTTGAACTTCTCTTATTATATATAATAGCTGTCATTTAGTCATTTAATGGTCCTTTAAACAAAAGATGAGATGAGTGAAAGTAAAAAGTCTCTTTAATCTGTTGGACGTCATGGTGACGTCACTTGAGCAGGGTTTGTGGTATCGCGAATTTACTGAAAGTTTTGCGTTGGTAAGACAAAGATAATGTTTTGTCTTTCGTTTTTGATACCTCTGAAAAATATTACGTTGGATATCCTTATACTTTGCACTTGATATTCTTGATCTTAGTTCTCATGTCGATTTAGGTATGTATGGCATTAAACAGACATTTGTAGGTACATTTCCAAAAGAGGAACACCCAAACTGTTGACATGTAGACATGGAGTGGTGTGACGGGTTAGTTTAGCAGTATTACATATAAAAGTCGCAGTAAAATGGATATAGCCGTGATATAGTTAAAAGAAAGCGGTTCATAACTGTCTTACTAGGAATATAACTATGATACGAGCACGATCTAGTAATATAACTATTAGGGCACTCTGAACTAATACAGGTTAGGTTAGAACCTGTGTGTATGAGTTACTTAGAAAATTGGTCGCAGTAACAAGATTAGGACACTCCGACATTTATGTACCGCTTTCATATAACTATATTACGGGATATAGCTATATCACGGCTATAACCATCTTACTGACACATATACATAACATACCATCACGCCTGTATTTCCGCGAAGGGTAAGGCAGAGGTGCACCTATAGTACACCCACATTTCACCAGTAATAGGGAGCGAGCCTGTTAAATGGTAAACTTATAATAATCATATAAAGGAAATTACGATTACCTGGTCTACATTTATAAGGGACACGATTTATACGGTCGCTATAGACTTACTAAGACATCTAACTACGATTTGAGATCAGATTCGGAGGGAGAATGGAGTTCGCAAGGGCTATTTTGAAAAGGAACAAAATGAGTTCAACCTGAGGTTTTATAGGTATTCCTTACATAATTAAACCACAAGGCAATTTTGTTTGTTTCGTTAATGACACCAGAACTGAATAGGTACCACTGAATGCAAAGGTGCGCAATGCACGTTAGTTTTTTAATCTCGAAATGGGTTATACATTAATAGCTACGGCAATAACAATACAAATGCAATGAAGTATTTGAAAGCAGCATTTAGATTTTAGATATAAAAATGTCTGCCACAATACCCGTTGCAGTAGGCACAAATCGCCATTCTCGAAGGAACACTTTACAAATTGAGTTTAATAACAATATTGTGTTTTTTTTTGCTCTAAAGCGATATCTAGCAATGTGCCATGGGAGACATCTTTGACTGCCGAACAGTCATAGAATAACAGCCTAAATACACACATTCTTTCGTCAATTGTATTCTTATTACCTTTTCTTTAAAAAAAGCTCTGTTAAGGTCAGCCCTCACCCGACGGCACGGGACGATGGCAGAAGCGGCGTCGGACCCCAGAATGATTGTTGTAACTTGTACACGCATATTGAGCAAAATGTGGAGATTCCCGGGAATGTTAGTAGAGTACCTTTTTGCGAAAGAAAATAATAATAGGTACCTAAGATACCCATCAAAAACCTACTCAAGTAAGCCCCCCGCTCGACAGCTCTGCAAAACCACTTCCGTTGACCGGCTGTACCATTTTAAATGGATTGTAAATGGATTGCAAATGGATTGTAAATGCATTGATACATATATGAATAGAACCAGCTCGAATTTTCCTGTTAATGAAAAGCTACGTTTACGAATACATTTCCGCACGTAAATAGAGACAAAAAATGTGTCCCCTACCCTACATGATCCAATAGAGACAAAAAATGTGTCCCCTACCCTACATGATCCAATTGCAGGATATTCCGATAGACAATGCTTCCCGGCTGGATTGCCGAAGACTGCCACTGACGTAAAGTTATCGATGAACTATAACCCAATTAAACTGTTGGTTATAAAACTTGTACTAAAGCTCCGTTTTAATTAATTTTCTGCTCTTCCTTCAGAAACGAGAAGAATTAAGTTTCAATCTATGTAGTTTAATCTGGGATTGAAGATATCGCAACGGTTCTTAAGTAGGCATACAAAGTGCTCCGTTTTTTCTTATATGTCTTGGACGGTCCATTGTGTAAGTATTCTTTGAAGTAATTGTTCGTGCGCTATTTGTCAACAGCACCGTTAGTTCCTTCGTCGAACTTTGTGCTTCCTCTGTAACAATGTTATACAAAGTGTGGCTTATTGGTCAAATAGGTCACTCCATTGAACCAGTTTCAGTGCAGTACAGCTTATGAATAACTAGGTATGGCCCGCAGTTTGGCTCACGAATGTACCTAATTAGAAAAACTTCAAGTTTCGCTATTGAAACTGCAAGCCAGTTCATCTTTTCAGAGTACTGTAAGGTATAAAGCTATGTATTATCTCGGACACTGGCCACTGGTGGTCAGGCGCCAGCCTTCGCGATAGTAACTCTTCATTTCTTCTCAAATACACAGTTGCATCCCTTTTTTAAGTTAAGCTATTCATAAAATTATTGCACGTTATAACGTTTGAATAACAAGTTATTATACTCGTACTAAGAAGTCATGGTACTAAATTACAATATTTTAATTTACCTTATGAAAGATCAAACTGAACAAAAACTTTTATAAGATTCTCTCCAGATTGAACGTTCAGCTCGCGACTCTCGCGTGTGAGGTAGGTAACAGACATCAATAAATTGTTCACCTTTAAGTAACATAGGTAACAGACATCAATAAATTGTTCACCTTTAAGTAACATACCGTAGTAGCCTTGTTTACATTTACATGTCAATCGACCCTATTTCGGCAGTTCGTTGATTTTCGGGTATTCCATGATTATTTATTCGCGTTTTCGAGACATTGTACTCGAGGGTTTCGCCTACTTTGTTAAGGACAAATGTAGAATATTTCCACTGTCATTTTTCGTACTTAATCATTTGGTATACAATACGTATTTTTGTTCGTGCGTATGTCGCTTCATGTGGACGGGCTCTAAGCGGTCATTGGCATCGCAGCAACCTCTACTAACGTGCTACGGTGTCAGTGGCCGTACGGCAACTCGTAGCATTTTCGTAGCGTGAGTAATTTACGACAATGGTATTTCGTGGCTTTGCGAATTCTTGCTAAGTTTAATTTATGATCTGTTTTTTTGTTACTCATTTCACAACTGTACTTACCTACATAGATTTTTCTTTTGCTGTGCCCTTACAATATTTACATAGTACATAGATGTTTTTTTTACTAAATACCTACCTAAATGTGTTTGATTATCGAAATTGATGGATATCGATATCCTATTATGTACTTATTGTAATCAAAAAGAATGTCTGTGAGACAGCTATTTGAGCCGAGACCCAAACTGCCACAGTATGTAATCTGACAGTAATCTAAATTGATCGTTAAAGTATTATGCCAGAGTGAGATGGGGCAGAGGACAGGTGTCGAAATTTGGGACGTCATATAAAAATATAACGATAAGATACTTTATGTGAGGGTTGTTCGTTTAATATTACTAAATCGAATATACCTGTCGTAAAATGTGTCCTTCTGGATGTCTGATACCGTAAGCTCGCAAAAAAATTGTTTTTGGAACTTGACGAAAAATTATTCACATTATATGAGATTGTCCGAATAAACGCGGGGGATTTTTTTAATAATATTTGCACTTAACACACACATAACATCACGCCAGTTTTCCCTGAAGGATTAGGTGGAGGTGACCCATAGTACACCCATATTTCGTCAGTTGTTTAAGTCCAAATTCATCCAGACTCCGCACTGCTGCTGAGAAATGTTATTTACTCAGGGAATAAAATTAATCAAGCAATTTAAAACCTGATAAATTTTCGCCATTGATAGCACCGTGCCCTGTATTAGATTCAATTAGTTTCTGATAATTAACAAAATAAACCGAGAAAATACTAAAATAAGCATATTCAGAGTACGGTCAGCCACAAAAGTCGATTAACACTTCAGTATTATACTCGTAAATCTTAATTATTGAAAAAAATATTCATAAATATCTGAAATGTTATTTCAATGTTGTTCTACCTTGAAGTTTTCTTAGAAATTGTTTTATTAGAGTCGCGTCGCGCTGTCATGTCACGCCGAATCAAATAATTTTGTATCAATTTAAATAATATGTAAAAGTGAAAGTGTTAGTCGAATTTTGTTGCTGATTGCAAGTAGGTTGTTGAAAAAAAAATACTTAAAAAGTAGAAAGTTATTGAATGGTACCTACAAACGTGACTATATTGAAATTGAATAAGCAGATCACAGTTTGTTTTCTATACATAAATATATTGAATAGTTTTAGCAAAAATAGTACATATGCAAATTTTTTATATTTTCCAATATAGGTAGATAGGTATACCTATTTGCGTAAAGAGAGAGTGCAGTCCTGAATAACAATTCTGTTTGCGTTTACAGAGCTCAGAAGCCTCTTAATTAAAGGTTTAAGTAACAAGGAAGTCTGAAGTTACCTGCAGCTTGTTTCATCTGATGCTTACTTGGATTTCAATGGGTCTTCTTAGGTATTTGTGGAAAGCGAATTATTTATAGCAGCAATGAAGCTATAACAGTAGCGCATCAAGAACTTAAGGACCACGTTGACAGCAAGCAGGAATTTGAAAGACGGCGATAATAAAGTTTTAAAGTCGTACCTAGCTAGAACGTATCATGTTGATTCTTTCTTGTTTTTTTTTATTAGTGACTAATCTGGAGTCAGAGTTTTTTATGACGTCCATGGGCTTCTGAATTGGCTTCACATGCTGTCCAAAAATATCTAACATACCTAACAAAGTTACCTATGGTAAATCGAATTATATATAGCTTGTCCACTCTGAAATGACGTGCCTCATTAGCCATAGAAATCCGCATTACCGTGTACGTGTGTAAGGCTGCGTTTCCACCAGAGATGAGCGAGGATGCGTAGCGAGGGATGTGTGTGAAACTAACCAATAACAACGCTAGCTTAGCTCAAGCTATGACAGTGAAGCGATGTTATTGGTTAGTTTCACACACATCCCTCGCTGCGCATCCTCGCTCATCTCTTGTGGAAACGCAGCCTTAAAAAACTCTGACTGCAGGTTAGTCAGTAACTACACCAAAAAAGACGAACAAAGAAGAAGGTACCCACTGTTTTCAAATAATTAAATCTTATTATTTTATGTAAGTATAAATACTGTTTATTAAAATACTGTCTATACCTAGTGTATTTAAGTAACAGTAAACACTACGGTATTTCAAAGTAACATTCCCATATTTACATTACTGATTGCGGTGAGACGACACTCGGGATTAAAATCTGCAAATATTAAATATCCGCCTCTGATACAATTTGTAAAGGGTACATAGAATCGAGTATCTGTTCATACATAGGTTATTAGCATGCAAAACTGATATTAAAACGCCCCTGCGTTTTGTACCTGAATAGATCTTTGGTAGCGCAATTTTAATCAGTGCGAGCCCACAAAGTCTGATGCTTTTCGCACTAATTGCCATGTGTAGGTGAATAGCGAACTGAATAGAAATGAATATCCGGCTTAATTCCAAATCCGAGTCATACTGTACCAAACATGTCCGTTTAACACTTTATACTCCGCCCACTTTACACTCTTCTTTGAACTCATACCCCATGACGACATACCATATTGGAAGTGAACCCTTCGGGAGGGTTGCCGGTATTACGTTTGTGCTGAAGTTAATTATCGCGGGCGGTCAACGGCATTAGTTTTAAAACCGTGTTATAAAACACTGTAAAACGAAGTAAAATATTGTTTTCAGGGGATCTTGTCGCTTTACGTAGTTTCCAACCTTTTAAAAAAATTGTGAAAAATTTAACCGTGAAAAAAGAAATAAAAAAAAAAAATGGATTTTACAACTAACGCATTAAACTAGTAAATCTTGTTAAAATATACATCATATTTTATTTTTACAGTTTATAATGCTGCATTCCCTTTTTTTTTGTGTTCGTAAATTAATAACTCCTCCCGCTCTGGCCGGAGCGGGAGGGCGTGTCAGACTTTTACTGACTAAAACCCACCCGTGTTCCTTCCGTTGCCTGAAATGCGGCATTCCCTAAGAAAAACCTACATTTAAAATGAGCCCACCCCTAGGGCTTGGCCGGCATACCATATGCGACTAGATGAACTCTCCAGGAGGGCTCTTGGCACTGAACGTGTTAAATTATTTAACATTTTTCTAGCTAAGACTATTTTTCCCAAAATCTGTGAATGTAGTTAGCAATTACCTCCTCAAGAAGTTAAGGACAGACTCCTAAGAATGTTTTTCTGTAACTAGGACAACGGTTGAGGTAACTTCTCTTACTGCCTTGTTTCAAAATCCACTCTGTATTTCCTATAATCGGACACGGAATTATGACAAAGGATTTGAAATTCTTGGTCTAAAAATGTTTGTCCTTTTGCACTCCGTCAATTGTGCGAAAAGTACAGACGTACACACAAGAACTTGCACATGGTCTTCACTGATCTAGAGAAAGCGCATGATGGAGTACCTCGGGATGTGTTGTGGTGGGCCTTGAAAGAAAAAGGTTTGCCCGGGAAGTATGTAATGTTAATTCGTTCTATGTAAAGTCAATCTCGTAACTACGTCCGCTCAGCTGCTGGCAACACCGACGAGTTCAGTGTGTCTGTAGGTTTGCACCAAGGGTCGGCTTTATAAGTCCTTACCTCATCCTGGTGATTATAATAATAATAATAATAATAATAATAATAATGCTTTATTTCCAGGTTTACAATTTAGCAAAATAGCACTATGTAGAACAAAGTTAAAAACCTAAACAATTGTAAAAATACCACTGAGTTTAAACCTCTGGCACCCAAGCTAAGATTTAACTTGTGTTATGGGTGACAGGGCTCTCTCTATAAACATTTACCAGATAATATAAACAGGTTCGGAGTTACATAGTGATTAGTGTCACTAGCGATTGCCGGAGCAAGCAGCATGGTTATTATAGTTTAATACAAAACAAAAGAATGGAAAAAAAATTATATAAAATAAAACTTAAAACTATAAACTGTAGCCATTCTCTAAGTGTATATATGTGTGTGTGTGTGTGTGTGTGTGTGTGTGTGTGTGTGTGTGTGTGTGTGTGTGTATATGCGTGAGTGTGTATGTGGGTGTGTGCGTGTTTGTGTGTGTGCGGGCCTACTGTATAAGTTTGCGCTATTATAAGGATTTTATAATATGGAGTGCAAGAATAAATAAGTGTTTTTTTTTTTTTTTTTAGAGTAACTTTTCTAATAGGTTTTCTGTTTCCTCATACGTATGAGTCATGATCCATTTACTCACTAACTTTTTACACTCAAATTTATTCATTTTATAGATGCCACAGTGTTTGTTAACTGCATTGTACAAGCGGCTTCCCAGAATTCGGAAATTTCTTTCAGCAAATTTGGTTCTATGCCTTTCTATGGGACAGACATCAGTCGATCTTCGTTTTGCCAGATGATCGCTACTATATTCCAAAGATACATGTTTGCGCAAAATGGTACTGAGCACAAAGAGCTGTCTAACAGTCATGACTTGACAGTCTTTATACAATTGCTTAGTGCTATACCGAAAGTGTTTAAACGTCATAACTTTAAGGACAGCTCGTTGCGCTCTTTCTAATTGTAAAATGTTTGTTTTTGGAGCGCCACCCCAAACCGTCACACCAAACGATAGCACTGACTGGCACAGTGAGAAATATACCATTCGCAGGGTATCAAAATCTGCGCTACATCGTAGATTTTTAAAGATTGAGATAAGCTTCCTCACTCTGCCAGACAACGCCTTCATCTGCATACTCCACGACATAAGACAGTCAATAACGATGCCTAGGTATCTGACGTTGGTTGCTCTGGTCAGGGGAAGGCAGGAGCATTGGTCTAATTGTTGACTACAGATATGTGCCCTGATGGCAAACGACTCATCGGGTTGCGAAGATTGTTTAATTGAGAAGGGGATAAAGTTTGTCTTATCAACATTTAAAGTTAAGGTGTTTGCAGATAGCCATGCCATGACGACGCCTAGAGCTGATTCAGCTCGCTCATGGACTTCCTTCCAGTCTAGACCAT
This sequence comes from Agrochola macilenta, assembly GCA_916701695.1. Classification (NCBI taxonomy): domain Eukaryota; kingdom Metazoa; phylum Arthropoda; class Insecta; order Lepidoptera; family Noctuidae; genus Agrochola; species Agrochola macilenta. The sequence goes on along the minus strand of OU753552.1, from coordinate 24,591,128 downwards.
ATACGAGTAGAGCCGTATCGTCCGCGTATGTGTATATGTTACTATTTGGGATGGTCAGATTACAAAGACTGTTTACATAGATTAAAAAGAGAGTGGGCCCTAAAATGGAGCCCTGAGGAACTCCAAAAGACAACATGAGTTCATCACTAACATATGTGCCAATTTTGACACATTGTGTCCGCTCAGAAAGGTAGCTCTCAAAGATTGCAAGTGCAGAACCCCTCACTCCTATTCTCTCCAATTTTAATATTAGAGTAGGGACAGAGACAGTGTCAAATGCTTTGGACAAGTCCAAGAAAATACCCAGACATTTATATTTTATATCAAGCATCCTAACGGCTTTGTCAACAAAGGCAGCAACAGCGTCCTCACAAGATTTTCCTCTGCGGAAGCCATATTGATTATCCGATAATATATTATGGGCTTCCATGAAGTTGATGAGGCGATTGTTAAGGACCTTTTCTAAAATTTTTGACAAAGCCGGAAGTACCGATATTGGTCTGTAATTATTTACACTGCCTCTGTCTCCACCCTTGTGTATTGGATGCACAACCGCTCTCTTTAAAACCCTTGGAAAGACACCCTTCGAGAAACATAGTTCACATATGTATGTAATTGGGGGGACTAAGGTCTGTTTGCTCATCTTTATCATTCTGGTTGTAATTCCATCCCAACCCGCGGCAGAATCAGTACGAAGATTCATTATAGTTCTTTCTACTTCAGCCTCATCTGGAGTCAGGAGCACGAGAGAGTTTGATTGTGCTTCGTCTTGGAGATGGGGAACATGTTTAGTGGGTGTACTTGTGTGTGTGTCCGCGAGATTTTTGCCAATATTAGCGAAAAATGTATTTACCAAATTAACTGAGCTCTTGTCGTCGACACCAGAAGTGGATAACAGGTCTGTGGGAGGAGTTTTAGAGTTTTGTTTACTCAGTATATCATTAATTACGTTCCAAGTCGCTTTGGGATTATTTTTTGCTTTAATTAATTCATTTTTCTCATATTCTGTTTTTAGTCTGCTTAGGAGTTTATTACAAAAATTACGGTACCGGATGTAAGTGATCTTAAGATTATAATTATCCGGTGATTTATTATGGTCACTATGCATAATATCCCTATTTCGGATACATCTCAATAGACCGTGTGTGATCCATGGCTTAATAACTCTCAACTTAGAGGGAACATGAATAATTTTAGTGTTGTTTTGGATAATAGAGGTAATTGCATTTATTAACCGTTCTGTAGCCTCGTTTGGATTGTCAGTTAACATGACGGGACTAAAATTCGCTTTGGCTATATCTGTGGCTATTTTACATTGATCAATTTTTGTAACTACCTTAGGGATACTTTGTGAACTCGAGTAATTTTTAACACAAGTAAGTATTGGTGCATGATCTGTAATGTGAGTTTCTAATATAATGGAAGCTACTGGGTTTCTAACTTTGATCATGGTGTGGTCTAAACAGTTTTTTTCTCTAGTAGGAGATGTGTAAGCAGGTAATAGTCCATGTGATGCTGTTAAGTTCATATACTCATTGTAATGTGGATCATTATTTGTAGGGCTTATATTAATGTTAATGTCACCTACCAGAAATATAGTTTTATACTCCGATACAGAGGTTAATATGTTATTGATGCTAGTTAAAAAGTTATCAGTATGTTTAAAAGATGGCGGTCGATACACAGCTATTATGACTACATCGGAACTAAGTTTACAAACAAGACAGTTTGCGTCCGCGAATTGTGGCTCTGAGACTTTATGTTGTAGATCCGAACGTACGTAAGCAACTAAGCCATCATTTTGGTTATAAGTATTTCTTGTAGAGTATGCCGAATAGCCTTGAAGTAGTGGAATAGTTAAATTTTTGTTTAACCAACACTCTGAAAAAATTATAACATCACACCTAATTCGTATTTGAGTTAATAGTACTAAGACATTATTGAAGTTTTTGTTGATACTACGTATATTAAAATGCAGCAAGTTAAGAGTTTTATTGTGTTTACCTAACAACTGAACGCATTTGTCAGGCGGGCAGTTAAAAAGTTCATTGGATCCGTACGAATCTAGATTTTCGATAATTTCATGAGTGCTATTCATTTTTAATAAAATAATAAGAACACCTTGCTGTAAATCACGTTTGAACATTGTACATAAATAAGATTAAAAAACCAGAGGCAACCATTTACATCAGGTAAATGAGAAAAATAATGGTACATCATTCCCGCGTAATAAAATAAACTTATGTATTGGTGGATGATTGTCGATAAGCGCAGATATTTGTGTGTTATGTATTTGTAGAATGCGTTGTGTATTATTTGTCTGTAGAATAATCTGCTTTTTGTGTGTTTGTTGCTATGTAAGAAGACTAAGGTGCTACAAAAACTGTTAAAAATGATATTAAAACTATAGAAATAATACTGAGGTATAACTAGAAAAACAAACAATAGTTCAGAGAAAAAAATAAAATTAAAATTACTCTGGTACATGCAGTATTTTGTGAAAACAATTTTCTGATTGAATACGAATAGACTTTTCTCCTTCTTTTTTGCGCAGAAAAATTTTCCCATTGGACGACCAGCAGTATTGAAACTCGTTATTTTTTGCAAAATTTCGCGCTTCATAAAAAAGTTGTCTTGAGCTAGGTGGGAGACGGTCGGCGATATAGATAGGAATGCGCTCACCTATGAAGCCAATGTGTTCACTATTTAGTTTTTCCGTGGTGGCCTTCCCTTTATTGAAGTCACGTAGGGCTTTGAGAATATTATTTTTCTTCGTCACTGAGTGTAGTTCTGCGACAATTTGTTTTGATGGGCCTTGCTTATTTTGCACTCGATATATGTCACGTATCTCTGTTGGTTCCACGTGTACTTGTAATGGTTTACAGACATCGACAAAAAATTTAATCAAATCATTGTCATCTTCTTTTTCCTTTGGTGGAATATTTCTTAGTTCAATAACGGCAGGCCGACGACATTCCTGGACATCCTGAAGTTGTTTTTCCAATTTATCAATGTATTTACGCTGTTCAGACCGCTCATTTTCTAATTTTCCCATTTTAAACTTAATTTCTTCATATTTTTCATTCATAAGACTCGCAGAGTCCTCGATTTCTGACCTAATATTTTGTAATTTTTCATTTTGTAATTTTAGTTCGGCCAACTCTGTTGTTATTTTTGACGTAAAGTTTTTTAAAATGGCTTCCTGGTCTGCACTCCACTTTGTAAGCATTGCTCTTATTTCCTCCTTAAATTCTCCGAGTTCATTTGTGGGGCTGGACTCTGAACGAGGTCGCTTTGATCGTTGTTGTACATTAACAAACTCAGTTTCCATTGGAGTACTAGTGATGTTAGGGTTAGACAATGCCCGCTGTACTTCTATTGTTGGAGTTGACGGCGGCGTGCGAGTTGTTTTAGGCATGATTTAATTGTGTATAAGAAATCACTTTCTACGACTTATTGCGCTGCGTAGCCGATCTCACGTTTTCTCGTAGCAGCACTAATACTCGTAGCACACCTTATAAGCGCGTAGCTGGCTCGGTGTGACGTATGTTGTCGCTCGTAGCTACGTAGCAGAACCAGATTGAGAAATTAGCGCGCTTACATCTACGTCGATTTGGCGTAGCGGCTAGCTGCGTTGACACGCGTGCACGGCGACTATGGTTCAAATCCAAGCGCCGACAAAGACTTTTCGAGATTCAAAAATATATTGTTGATTTAGTTGCACTCACCGACGGCCAGCCCCTCTCACCTGTCACCTCACCCACCCAAGAGCGAGACGTCCGACACAAACAAATATGTCTGCCGTGCCTTATGGGTAAAGCTCCAAGATGAAACAGGAGGGTCCGAGTTTAGGAAACAAATTAATGATTAAAATATTTAAATTAGAATTGCGATAGACTCGCTCAACTTAAAACACGTCCACTCCGTACACGCACCAGAGAGAGATGAGATGATTATGAACGCTCTGACGTCGGACGTACAGGAAGAGGCACCCTGGTGCATGCTGTTTACCGACGACATTGTTCTTGTCGGTGAAGCTGGACCTGACATCCAGAGCAGATTGGAGAAATGGCAACAGAAGCTGGAGAATGTTGGATTGAAAATCAGCAGAACCACCTCCAGTTCTGGAGCAAAGCGCTTGATGGCGCGGTTCTCCCAGTTTGCTCCAACTTTGGGTATCTCGGATCATGTCCGCAAAGGGATGGCGAAGTAGATCGGACTAAATTAACACTGAAGAACAATCTGTGACTCCCGCATTCCCCTTAAACTTAAGGGGAAGATTTATAAAACAGTGTTTAGACCTTCTGTCTGCCACAAAAGGGATGAATGAAAGACAATTGCATGCAGCTGAGATGAGAATGCTAAGAGGAATGTGTGGTGTTAAGCGATTGTATAGAATATTATGGGAGTATATAAGAGGAAGTCTGAAAGTGACACCGGTGACTGAAAAGTTGTGTGGAAAACGGTTGTCATGGTTGCGGAGCAATGAGCGAAATGTCATAAGGAAAGTTTTGAGTTTGAATGTGGATGGCTATACGAGTAGGGGAAGACCAAAGAAACGATGGATGGACGGTGTGGAAGATGATATTATGGCTGCAAACGGATTGACTACCGAGATGACAACTAATAGAGAATTATGGAAGAAAAATACATATTGTGCTGACCCCAAATAAATTGGTTTATGGACAGGAGAATAATTTTTTAATTTTTAATTTTAATTTATTGGGACATAAAACAGTTACACGTTACAATTTTAGTAGATAACAAACTAGGGTAGTAGAGGTAAACATGTAACCCACACCAATGTCCGCGGAATAAACTATTATGGAGAAATTAAACAAAACAAAAGACGCATCTACTGGAGGGGAAATAGGTTAGGAAGAATTCATAAATTATTGTGCAAGCAATTGAACAGCCATTCTTTTAAATTTTGTTTGGGATAGTGAAAATATATCAAGATCGAAAAAGTGTGTGTTATATATTTCTAAGAGACGACGGAGGGGCGCCCTTGCGCCAGCATTGGTTCTGCACTGTACAGTGTGGAACAGCCGGGGCAAGCGCGCCTCTCGCCGTAATACAGTTCTGGGTACAATATAACAAAGCTTATTGGTGATATCAGAGCAGTCAAAGTTGTTATTACATATGCCATGCAGCATCACAGCCATAAGTAGGGTTCGCCTGGACTCCAAGCCCAGGAGTTTATATGCTTTTAGTAGTTGTGCGTACGATAGTTTAGAACGGTGGCATTTATAGTGAATGGAGCGTAAAAAATTTTTTTGTACCATTTCAATCCTTTGCTTATATTTATCATATAAAGGACACCATATTGGTATAATGTTCTAAATGTTACCTTTCTAATGATATATACGAGTATTTATTCCTATTGGAGCGGGTACCGTTATATTTATTTATATATACTTTATTGTACACCACAAAAAAACATAACAAAAAAATTATAATCAAACACTACAAAATATACAATGGGCGGCCTTATCGCTTTCCGCGATCTCTTCCAGGCAACCTTAGAATGGACAGCGATTTACCTGGACATAAAATGGGGCGGTCGTTGGTGCAAATTATAAGTATACAATATACTAACAACTTTTTTTATGTCAATAAAACATTTTTTATTATTATACTAGAATAGATACACAGATAAAGGCATAGCCTAAATAATAGATACATAAATACATACATACTCAATATATAAGCAGCGAAAATAAATGAACACTATAGATAATTACAGTTATGAGAACAATGATGACAACGACAAGTAATGTTCCTGTGATTTTGTGATTTTTGTTTTTGTGATGTTGTGTGAGTACGTATTATTATATTCTATACTATACTATTCCGTTTTTAATTCATTGTTTGGCACTTCATTTTCACTGACAATAGTGACCTTCAACCTTGTTACCATTATAGTAATTAAGTATCTACATAAACATTTTTTTTTGTTACTTTAACTAACACTAGCTGCGTATGTGGAAAACAGGGTGCGTCTAAAATACTTATGTATAGAGGTACTTATGTACATTTAAAAACATCAACATAAATCGAGTCAGTGATTTAAGAGTTGTAAGAAAGAAAGAAAGAAAGAAAATAAATTTATTTGACTCAGGTTAAGGCACACAATATTCACACAAAAACAAAAAAAACAGAAAATAAAAATAACTTAAAATAATATTGTGTGCCTCACGGCTTTATTGCTTTATTCTAACTGATGCCTTGGACAGATAGAAAAAACGACTAAGTTTCATAATATTATTATCTTCTAGCTGACCCGACCGACGGCGACGTTTTCCTGTCCGAGTTTCAACAATTCCATAGAAAAAAGCACGTTCAGTTTTTCACGAATATGTTTTTTTCTTCAAAAAATCTAATTCGGACTATTCATATCCAACCGTTCTCAAATGATGCGCTTACCAACGAAAAGCATTGCATTTTTTTTAAGAAGATATATAGATTAACCAATCAATATATACTTTTTCTTTACTTTACTTTACTTTTTCTGTGTTGCAGTTTCCCAACCGACACCATGCCGATCATCCAATCCTGTTGCTGCTGGCGCAGCCTTCGCCGGGGGTGCTACGCCTCGGCCATCTATACTATGGTAATTAAATTTTCCCACTCTTTTCAAGTATGCAATGCCACTTTTTGTAAATATTTGGTTAAATGCACGGAAGTTAATTGCCTCCAAAGATTTGACAATAGTTCTACTTCTTAAGTTACGTATATCCGAGGGTACCTCGACTGTTAAGAAAGGATCGTGAAGGTCTCCTCCTATATCGGTGTTTCTATTGAAAATTAAGTTCATTGTTCACTATTAAGCGTTACAAAGTTTAGCAATATTGCCATTGGAATGATAAATAATTGAAACACACTATGTACGACAAAAGCGGGTCCAGCAAAATTAGTAAAAAAAAAATACTTAAGCGTTTGAAAATTTTATTACTTATTATTACCAATAGTGTCCAGACTCCTCCATTGCCTGTAATTGCCATCTTTGAGGCATTTTTCCACTGCTTTTTGGGGATATCGCGGTTAAATGACGTCAATAGTTACAAAAGATGATGCTTAAGGTCTTAAGGTAACCTTAAGACCTTAAGCATCGCTTTTGCATCCCAAATACAAGTTCCTTATCAGTAGACTGCCCCGAAAAAATAACGCCTTACCGCAAAACAGAAGCAACTAGTCCATGGTATGCCGTTAAAAGAGCCGAATTAGTTTTTACACAGTACTTCAACTTCAGTTTGTTGTCAATCACTAAAGGTACCAAAGAACTTAGCTTTATTTACTTCCTCAATATCATAGCCTTGGTAGGTAACACTAAAGTTTGGGTTTTCGCAGCGATAATGAAAATGCATAACTTTTGTCTTACTTAGGTTTATTAATAAATTATTATTAAAATGTATAATGTCACGTAAACAAGTATTGATGTCATGCTCATAATATATTTTTATTTGTATACTTTATTGCAGCTATACTGCCAGAAGAACAATTTTGTTTAATGTTATCTCCGGGAGATCGTTTATATATATTTAAAAAAGTGGCGGCCCTAGGACGCTACCCTATGGGACGCCATATCTTGCTACAGTAATTAATTATTCTTTATATTAGTAAAAAAACTAAATTATGACGTTCACGCTCTTGTCGTACATACTGTAGACTGTGGTGTTTATATAAAAACGTTGCATAAACACTGATTAGCGACTGTTTAACCATACATGTTTGACTTTTGAGTGGCACCTAACTTTAATTAACGCACAAGTGACTACAAAAGTACAGTTTTCGTGAAGCAAAACCACACAGTCACAGCGCCAGTTAATAGTTTCATCACTTTACCGCTCTCGAAAATATATTTAATTTCGCCTTTGATTGAATAAATGAAGATATTGTATTTCAAAATGTAGGTTTTATTGAAGCTGAAGATTAATGTGCGATTTTTATACAAGTAACAACAGTAAAAAAAAAAAAACTCCATTCAAATTTTTTTTTTAAAGCCAATCTTTCGTAGTCAAATGGCAAAAATGGAACCCTTATAATTTCGTTAAAATAGGGTTCTGTTTGGCACCCTTCGGGTATGGAATCCTAAAAAACTCATAATATTAACAAGATTATAATGTTTCTGAGTGACTTTCTTTTTTTGTTACATTTGGTTACAATCGCAGAAATCATTAAAATAAAAATAAGCCACGAAAAAAGCTTCTGGCTAGCTCAAAAATTTCACCAGTCATTGAAAAAATCGGATTGAGGATAAATCTTGTAGATGAGTGTTAAAAAAAAATACAAAAAACGTGCAAAAAGCACTATCGTATTCTGATCACGTTAACGCTCTGAACTTTGAACTTGAATTATTAAGTATAGGGACACACCTAGCATATAATATATTATATGTAGGTATACAGATTTCGTAGAAAATTCTAAGATTTTGTTTATTCTTACTTTATACATATCTAACATGTTTTCCTTTACTAAAAACCTGTTTCAGAAACAGTCCAAACGTGTAAACTCAGTTCTTAAACACAATGGTTTTTTTTCCACGCTTTTCATTTAAAATCACCGACTCCAGTCTTTGAATCAGAGTGAAATAACATACACTAACTAGTTAATTGATTCAGGCGTGAGCTTGCGGAAATCCATTATAAATAAAATACAATAGACGTCGATATATTTAGTAATCTATTGGGGTTCGCAACAAGTCAATCGTCATCCTGAGGATGCCCCGTTGAGAGGTGAAACACGTGTCGATTTCTTATAGGGTTTTTTATGACTCTTTAGGAATAGTTAAGCGGAATAGGTTACAAAATATATCTATGTCTATTGTATTATACACTAAGTAGTAATTTAGAACATAAACAAACCACAAATTAATCGTGCGTCATGCTTTTTGCAAATCATCATTATAGTCACAAACAGTTATGTAAACATCCTCCACTAATATAGAACACCCGCTAGCGTTTGAAGCGCGTGGCGTTTGTAGCGTTTGTAGCCATTTCGTGAATTCTATTGCTCTAAAAGATTTGTTTGCGGCAGGTATACTTTTCAGTCACCATTGTCACGATGGGCCACTTCATAGAGATGGAGCAGAGGTACCTCAGCGGGGACATGACTGAGCCGGAGTCTGAGAGTTTCTTAGAACCGGAGAAGATTACGCCGAGTGAGTAAACATTAACGTTGATCTATTGGATTAAGTTACTATTGGCTGGTATTAGACGGGCTTAGTGCAGTCGATACTGACCGCTAAGAGTTATCTAACTGTAACGTATTAAATCCATCCGACACAACTTTAAGTGGTCTGTTTTTGGTTTAACATTCCGTCTGTTACTAGCCTATGATTAACCCTGTAGTAACTGCACGCGTAAACGCCTTATCAGCTAAATTTATGTAGTTATAAAGCACGCTTCTGGGATCCCTACGGCCTAGTAATGTTAACAACTTAATCACGACACTTGACGACACGGTTGGCGCAATGGCTGAGCGATCGACTGCTGCGCAACGTGTCGCGGGTTCGATCCCCGCACGGAACAAATATTTGTATGATCTGCAAGTAGTTGTTTCGGGTCTGGGTGTTAGTGTATGTGAGTTTCTATGTATGTGTATGTGTGTAAACGCACCCACGATACAAGAAGAAACTCTTAGTGTGGGGCAACGTTTAAAAAAAAAAAAAGAAAAAAAAACAAAAAAAAGAAAAAAAAAGGGGTTCAATTTTATAGAACATCTAACAGCACATCATTCAAAAAAAAAAACGATACGTCATGACTGATGCACGTTCACATTGCATACGGAAACAATTTTTTTCCCGATTCTTCAAAATAAATAAATAAATAATAAATTTATTTCTCAAAAAACTTAGTAATATTTTACAGAAAATAGTTTGGTAGTAAAAGTTTCTAATAAAACGGATGTAGCCACTGTAACCGAACTAGGCAAAGCCTGTATTTCGGTTTTCAGTGCCTTTTCCCTCCGAAATATCCGAATAGTGCTCGTGTGAACGAGTCTTAATAGTAAAGGGTCTTTCTGAGTCAGGCTTTTGTGGTCAAAATTCTATAAACATATTTCACCCTTTGTCGAGAAACCTATTCATTGTTCCTAAATATTTTTGAAATATCACTGGAAGATATCGAAGAAACCTAGCTATGACGATCATGGACGTAAATAATTACGTACTAGCTATTTGGTATAATACCAAGTACCTAGATGATAATCCTACCTAGCCTACCTATATTATTAAATGAGTAAGATTTGTATATAATTATATATATTTGTAATTACATTCTCGAAAACGGCTCTAACGATTTCGATGAAAGTTGCATTAAAGGGGGTTTACTGGGGCGAAAAATTGATCTAGCTAGGCGTCATATCTGGGAAAATTCGTTATCTCCGTATTTTCACCCGAGCAGAGCTCGGTCGCTCAGGTACTATCATGTTAAAGTTCACACCAATGATTCTTATTGGTATATGCAGAGATACAAACAGGCACAGGATTGCCTTCGACACTTACCCCACGACATTGGTCTCCGTTTATTGCAAAATATTCCAAATTCTAGGTCGTAGTCGAGGAAACGAGTTAAAAGGATTTGCGTCTCATCTGGTATGTTTGGAAGCGTAATCACCACTATCTTCAGAGAAATATAACCAGAAATTCGTTTTGTTTAAACTTTTTGTTTCTAATACCTACATTCTGTAAATAAATCATTCACTATAACGGTGCAAAGTTCCATTGTACGATGTTGTTTTCTAAAATGGAAACTCTATTTTAAATATTGTTTTGTTTATTTAATTTTATAAATAGAACTGCGTCTTCCATAAATCCACTACTCTACTTATAAATAAAAAAGCTTAACAGTAAACTAGCTCGAAAAAGGTCTTTGACACCCGAAAATGCAATACCTACCACATTTAGTTCTTCACCAAAGATGATTCTAAGACTTTTTAACGTCAGCCAGTGCTGGTAGATTTTTTGATTGAATGTAAAAAGGGATTTCATTCAATTTTTATGGAAAACAAACGTGACTTTGTAATATCCGACAGTCGGAACAAAAGATCCCGTCCCTTCAATATGTACCAATCTAGAACGTTAAAGCGACGTGGAAAACATCTGCTGTGGTTTTTATATTTATTTGATTCCAAGTAAGTAGGTCGTGTTTTGTCTGAAGCAGAGTGTTAAGGCTCGTGCTGACTGGCGGGATTTGTTCTACCGTGAAGTTTTGTTAGAAATTGTTTTATTAGAGTTCTATCGCGCTGTCGCTTCACGCATGTTTGCTGGAACCTTTATAGGCTCTGAGTTAAAAATAAACCGACATGACAGAAAACTGAAAGCTACAAACTAAATCGATAAAAAGGTCCTTACGTACTTAGGTACTCAACGCAAGCATTCAATTCGCGAATTTGTTTTGCAAGCATTCGTTCCCCGAATGTTTGTTACGCATCGAACTTTCATTCCCGAAACGTTCCTTTAAAATACCATAATTTTCTGACTCCATATATATTCTTTACGTAATGCGATATCTTCAAAAATCCATTGCTAGATTCGTTATAATGATAATTCAAAAGTGCTTTTGCCCAGAGCTCGCCTTCAGTTGACGAAAGCGATGATGATGACGTAGTACTCAGTGATTACCGGAGAGAAACGGAAAAGTCATTTACTAATATGAGCAAAGAGATTGAAAGGACCATGCCATCGACGTCTGATTGCAGTTGCAGTGGACGTAGTGCTGGTAAAGTAAATGATTTTGTGAAGTAATGATAATCATCGCTTTCGTCAACTGAAGATGAGAGTTTCAAAAGTTAATTAATTAAATTAATTTAAAAATTATTTGCCGAGTACAGATGGCACACACCAAGAAACATTAATCTTAGTCAAGTATACAACCTCCTCATTACAATTCCACCAGCCAGCGTCGAAGCTGAAAAAGCTTTTCCTCCACTGGTTACATATTATGTAATAAATTGTAGACATCTCTAAACGACGCAATATTGGATTGAGGACATCTCCAAACGACGCAACATTGGATTGCTTGAGTTTCCTTAGATCGTATTAACAAATAATGAAAAAGTTATGTTATTTAATTTTGTTTGTTTTGACTTTATTTTCAGTATTTTAAATATATATATATACAGTAAAACTTGGTTCAGTGGGACCTGGATAAGTGAGAAACCTCCATAGTTGTAACTCACGCTGAGGTCCCGACACTTTAACACTGAATTACCTCTGTTAGTGGGAAAAAACATACCTCTGTATTTGTAATTAATTCTTTCGATTTCATCGTCATAATTGAGACAGCCTCTTTAATTGAGATAGCGAGTGTATTTTATATCTTTATATATACTTCTGCTAAATTGATTTCTTTGAATTTTATAGGTATATATATACCTCTGTAACTGAGATAACGTCAAGTTTTTACTTCTCTAACTCGGATTTTATTGCTGCAAATTTTCGTTTTGTTTACTAATTCATAGTCTACCCGCAAAATACGGTATTTTATATAATAATCGCAACTCTTTAACTGAAATAACCTCTATTCTCACCACTAATATTGGAACCCCGTGTAAATGACACTGATTTTTATTTATACCTGGATATCCGCGACACTGGATAGGTCGAATATATCTTTAAGTGAGACAAATATATAGGTCCCTTAATGTCCCAGTTATCCAATTTTCACTGTATAATGTATGTACATTTGTAGCTGTATTAAAACAGACAATCGTAAGAGTTTTTTTTTAATTCGTAACGTATATATTTATATGTACCTATATAAAAATATGATAATATTATTAAGTACGTCGTATACCTCCTACTTTAAAGCTTCGTTCTTTAGATCTCACTCATAATTAAGATTGAAATAATGAGGAAAAAGTTTCAAATGTACTCGTACATACTTAATTATCTAATGCTAATATTATTATTAATATTATTATAATATTAATATTAACAATGAAATAGAATATCAAAAACAGGTAAAATTCTGTTTCTTTATTTTATTAGATCATTAAGTAGATACATTTGGATCCTTTTTTTTTGTCATTTATTATATTAAAGAAGATATTATTATACCTCGAAACATTCCATCATGCCTAGGCGTTTTTCCCAACTATGTATTTTTAAAATCATTCTTTAGTAACAGAAGTATGACATGTTCGAACACGGTTATTGAGGAGTTTTAATGAAAATTACTATTATTATTTATTTTTATTAGTTATGGTTTTCACGCGTATCTAGGTACCTATCTATCTTTGTATGTAGGATTCTTTATACCTACCCCCGAAGCATTCTTACAGCTGGATGGATTTTAATACATGTATCGACTCGTCTGAATCGCGCAATGGTTTTTATAAAATGGCGGATTTTAGACGTGAATTATAAGTAATGTCTTAAAAATAAAAAGTACCTTGACTTGATGTTAGTTATCAAAATAAATGACTTCTAGGGGCGATTTAAAAAATATAACACTAAAGGCTGAAAATAAAAGAAAAGACAAAAAACCCACCTGCAACAAAAAAGTTCAAAACGAGCTCAGTTTTCTGTTGCAGTCGGGTTTTTCTTTTTAAATATTTGTTAGGATATTAATAGGCAATAAGTATTTTGTAAGTCAAGTTTCGAGAGTAAACGTAGATCAGTATAAAATGAAGAGTACAATGGTTCTTTTTAATCATGACCGATAGGATAGTTTTGTTTAATTCGTCAAAGACCCGCGGCGGTTTAATATTTTAATCCAAGTTGCCGCAGCGAACAAGTCTCAATTAGTATGCCGATTATTGCTATTATTTTTCTCACTGTAACTTTGTTCCAAACACTGTTCAGGGTAGGTATTGAACAAAATTAAACCTAATTGATTTTGAACTTCAGCCATGTATTACTAATACTCCTTGAAAAGTTCGGTTTAATAAAAGTTGATCGGTATTTGAACCGCCTTGATTAAAATCATAAAAACACAAATAATCAAACCTATAATTTTGGTTTGACACCATTTTATGAATACATTTTATGATAAATAGCACATTTTTATGTACATACTCGTAATATTATTATGCTTTTAGAACACGCCGCAATTTGACACATGCCACAGCTGAAACTGAAACCGTTCGGGAAGTGGTGCACTCTGATAGTCATGTATAAATTAAACATAGATAAATGTAAATATTATGTTCTTTTCTTTCACGTAGTCCTTATGAACTGGCGGATTTGCTCGGGTTTGCCAAGGCAGATAATTAAAGTCGCCGTTCCAGACTTTTTTACATCTAACTGTAAGTACGAGCCAATTTTGACTTTTATTTTGATAGGTAATCATTCTTGATGAACAAAACCTATATTTGACCGGCTTAACAGACAATAGGGGTGTGGTGATTGCGTTTGAACTTTGGCTTATGCATTTGTATACGATTCTCTATGATTCTCGTGCATTGAAGTATGCCTGAAGCTCATCGTCCCGTCCCGTCCTATGTACCACGTTTTGGAAGTCAACTAAACTGATATCGGTGCTCCTAGATTCTGACGTGTAGATTTATGTGATATAAATTATTTAGATTTTGTTTTTTTTAATACAAATCAATAATATAATAGAAGAACGCTGATTATAGACATCATTATACCCATAACTATACACACTAGCCCTCATACGTACGCCATAGCCTATTAAAAATACTAGTTAAGTAGGTGAAAAATACATTTAACGGATTGAACATACCTTGAGATAGAATTAAAACTATTCCCGCAAGTAAAACTTACTGGAAACCCGTTTTTATATTCATTTATTTCAATTGACTATGTCCAACTCTGCTTTTAGTTAATATTAGGTCCCCACTTATGAAATCAGTGTTTTGTATGGAGAATTTTAAAGAAGTTGCATTTATCATACTAACATTTTCTTAATTTATGTAACAACCATGAACACGAATGTTTTAAAACTTTTATGCACTAATATTTAAAAACTAAGTTAACGAATATGCCACTTAGATTAAGCGACAAAAATAAGTTTTAGCTAAGTTAAAACAAATAGTGGTCATTTTTGCTAACAAAATGAGGAGTAATTTTTAAGGTATTTTTTATGTTTATAAAACTATAAGTTAAGGTTTTTTACTATTGGTAGTTGTCTATGATGGTCATTATTCGATATAATACCAAGCAATTGATGAATATTTAAAATCATAGAAGTGACGAGGTTCTCTATTTGTGAGAAAAAAACCCCAATTTCACAGGTAGGGACCCAATATATTTGTACCTACTGAGTACTTCTATCTATGTATAAATCTGCCTAGCCTTTTCCCAACTATGTTGGGGTCGGCTTCCAGTCTAACCGGATGCAGCTGAATACCAGTATTTTACATGGAGCGACTGCCTATCTGACCTCCACAACCCAGTAACTGGGTAATACGATACCCCATGGTAAGACTGGTCTCAGACTTTCGGGCTTCTGACGACTCGTAACGACTGTCAAAGATCCACGAATGACAGCCGGGACCAACGGCTTAACGTGCTTTCCGAGGCACGGAGGATTCTTGGTATGTAAAGATGGTCACCCATCCACTGACCAACCCCGGCAAGCGTAGCTTAACCTGATGGATCGACCAGTGCGGCTGTTGTTACTTAGCCACGAGCTCCTCTCTATCCTCGCTATCTATGTATGTACCCACTAATTAGATATAAGTACTAATGTTTATTTATAGATTGTATTGAAAGTACTTGTGGCACCTACTTATTACAGTATCGAGTACTTTTCAATTGCCACCCAAGAAATTGATACGAACAAAGGCAGATGAATTTGAAAATAAATCGTTTCAAGTGGAATGGTTCCAATTTCGCGATAGGTACATTTTTTATCCCAATATGTATCCCTTATACATTTTACACACGCCGCCGCATTCGATTACGTCGAAAATATTTCCCAATTTGTAACTCAATCACTTTGAATAGAACCTTTTCAATGAAGCAAGTACTTATGTCGCTCAGCCCACATATTTTAATATACATTTTATACGTTATGTTTCTGTTTTATGTCGCATGAATAAGTTTAATAACTTTTAATAACTTTGTAACTGCACAGTAGGTAAAACTTTCAAGATCCATTACCTCATAAACTTCGTTTCTAAATAACGTTGGTTAATGTCTCTGATTTGAGTTCCTGGAGTAGCGATGCAATTTAATGTATAATATTGTGAAGTGTAATAAAGATATCTAGACTACTGGTTATTTCTAATACCATCTGATTTGGATTAACGTCACCAGTTTACTGATTGCTTGTTATATCTTAGCAGTAGTACTAATCTGTGACAGTACCAGAAATACAACAAATTCTTGATATTATTTTATTGCACAACGGTGATGAAGGCAAATGACCACTATATTGCTGTCTGGCTTCTTTCTGGTCATCAATTACCACTATATTGCTGTCTGGCTACTTTCTGGTCGTCAATAATTTATGTAAAAAACTAGCTATCGCCCGCGGCCTCGTCTGCGTGTATTTTGTATTTATTAATTTTTCAATACTAATATCTAGGTTGAAAAGTAGCCTATGTCCTTTCCAGGTCCCAGGCTTCTTATCGGTCTAAAGATCGGTTCAGTGGTTTAGGCGTGAAAACTTATACAGACGGACGGACAGGCAGAGTTATATTTGCATTTTTATTAGTATAAATGTGAAAAAAAGTACGGTATAAAAGTAACGAAAAACATCACAAAGAATCATGAATGAAAAAGGAACCAAAAATTTAATGAAAGTAGAATTGGTGAATAATAAAGAAGGCTTCCTAAAATGTTCTGTTAAATAGAGAATGTTAAAGATGGCGTCATAGAAAAAAAAGTAAGCATGATAATGTTAGGGCATAGTTAGTAGAATTTTCACAACTTTGACAACGAGAGGCATTGTTCTCATGTTCTCATAGAGCGATTATAGTCTGTCTTAAGACAGCCTTTTGATTGAGATGTGCACACAGCCTATACTTGTAAACGACATCTAACTACTGTTTTTTTTTTTAGTAACCGTCTCGCTGAACATAACACTGCTGGCTTGCAGTACAATCGGACTTGTGGCATGCGTGCTCCTGATCTTCGGCGTGTATAAGGTTAGTAGTCTATTTTATTTAATTAACTATACTCCATTTGAAATAAGATTAGACATTTATAAAAACCACTTTTACATTCCGTTCAACCCATAGAAATATCTTATATCTATGGTTCAACCGAATTTGACTTCTGTTGCTTTGGTGGCATGACAAATGGCAGCTGTAAACAGTTGGTATTGTAAACATTTTTTCGCTTTTAATGCCATCCTTATGCCTCCGGTATAGAATTCAAAATCGGTTGAACGGACTGTAAAAGGTTTGTTTAAATGTCTAATCTTATTTCAAATGGAGTATATGTAGGTACATAAATGACGGATGAGCTATTTTACCAGCACTGTATGATGGCAACTCAATATAAAACATAAATTACAGAAATGTAGGTTCTATGATATCCGCACCAACGGCGTTTTAAACAATGAAGTACGACTTTTGTTCTCCCACGCTTAGCTGTCAACATTTACCGAACTTCATAAATAAAAGCGTGCAATCAATTGCCGTCTTATAATGACGTGATTGAAAAAAATACTACAATGTGAAAAATAACTTTAACTTCGGATGTCTTTGGTTTTGAATATTCGTATTTTGCAACCGACTTTCGAAATTAAATTTATTCTTCAATTTGTAGTATTTTTTTTCGGAAATCGGTAGTTTTTTTAATGTAAAATGTTTTATTTTTCACTTTTTAGTTGTGGTACCTACCCCACACAAATTCGAATAGGTACCACTAACTGCTATATAAATAACATTGAAAGGAACTTCTGCAAAACTAACCTAGCAAAGTTAATAATTATGACAGGAAGTTATCATCATATCATCCACATATATTAAGTGAAAAAAATACGTATTATTGAAGCTTACTCGAAAACTATCCTAGCAAAGTTAATAAAATTTAGGGACCAGTTTGAGAGACCCTTTCATACAACACATACCTACGCTACGAACATAGAACCTCCTCATTTTTGGAAGTAGGTTAAAAATATGGCATCAATTGGAATAAACAGACTGACGTATAATATGTTATGTTAGGTATGATTTTCCATACTGAATAGGTAACCATTGTTTACGCATCTAGTTCGACAGGTTCGTGCCTTGGAGCACGTTAAGCTGCCGAACTCGGCTTGTGTATATCCATATCCATGTCAGACGTTACGTTAAAACCAGACGTCTGACAGTAGTAGGCAGTTTCTGACAACTGGTGTTCTACAACCCAAATGCCTCGTCATCTAATTAGTATAAGTTTAGTTAACACCACAGATTACAGATGGTTCACTCCGCAAAATCATTTAAATAAAACGTGACTCTTAGTTCTACACAATAAAGTGCAATTCAGGTCGCACAGTGCTAAATACGTACAATTATATTCGCCTAGAAGTTGCCTCTCTTTCTATCGCGTAACTCTTTTATCTTCTGAATACGTTACACTCTCTGAATTGGCCCAAAAAGTCGAGCCCGCCGCAGCTTCATACCTAAAATGCGGAGTGAACCATATCTGTGATAACACGTCAAAAAAGACGTGTTCAAGTTTGTTGTTTGTTTGTTTAAGAATAGCGGATAATTTTTAACTAATGTCTTAAGAGGGCGCATAAAGCCAGCAAAAAATCAAATTTCACCCGCGCAACCCTTACCAACCCCTCTCATCAAACACGACGAAAACAAAACACAATCCATTCCCGCCGGCAGAAACTTTTCACCCGGCGTTTATCTAGCTAGGTATAGAATTCGAATTTGAATTTTCTGTAGTAAGTATACGCAAAATAATCAGATGAAACGGCTCTATATAATTTACCTAAGTATGATCGTCGTATACAAGTAGGTATATTATCCCATTTATATTACATTATTGTATGTCCGTGAATCTGTTACCGATGCTGGTGGGCTACTATTTTAAACGTTTTTATTTGCCTCTGAACATAATTGTTATCTTATACGAGTATTTATTCGATGTTTATTAGTCAGTTATAGGCATTGATTAGAAAACTGCACAAATGCGAGCGGATCATCATCAAAGTATTATACTACATTATCAGTCATGATGAAAATAAACTCAATAAACTTGCTTTTTAGACGATATGGAAGCAAATACTATCTAACTAATCGTATCACTTACCTTCCCTTTTTTACTTTGAGGAAAACCAGCCTTTTTAGAATGATAACATCATAAAGGTCATAATTATTAAGGACGAACATGATTGAACAAACACATCAATAAACTTAGAATATTTGTTGGACCGCAGTGATCAGCAACCCTATTCGTTGAAATGGTTTTTCAATTACAATATTTAAACGAAATATGATCATTATCTATTCCCTTTATTTTCAACGTAATTCTTCAATAGGTAAAAACTGAAAACATCTGTTTATTTTGCATATACTATACGCTAAGCTTGAATTCAGAATCTTAGATCAAATGCAAGTTTTGGAACTAGAAACTCTATGTTGACGTGACAAGGTTCAAATTCAAATGTAACCAAATTTTATTTAGGATCTTGTACAATTTGTACCTCACGCACGACGTCTTCGTGGAAAACTGTGATACCCAAGTAAAAAAATATAATGCAAAGTCACTTAGCAACAGTGTTACCCAAGTAAAAAATAATATTGGTATAGTGGATTTAGCACTGTACTGTGCAAAGACACATAGCATGTGTCACGAAAATCTTTCCTGCGCGAAGCGCGAGTAGAAACAATCCCCACCGAAAACCTTTGTGAACAAAAAAAGTAAATAAAAAAAACAAAAACCCGACTTTTTTGTTTGTGTTTTTGAAAAATAATCCGATACTCGAGACGGCCAATGGCATAATTGCTAAGAGCCTCAACCAACCAACACCTGAGGAGGCTCTCCTTAGGCTGTTAGATCAAGGGCTTGATCCAGAAAGGGCTTCAAGTGCTTCTGGACACGACACGTATCGTTAGGAGGTTCCTCTCTCAGGAGCATAGATAATACACGAGCCCTGACTACCGATTGCTTGGACCCTGCTCCCGTAAAGGATATAATAATATACCAATAACCATGCTTTTCGGGTTTCAACCTGATTTAGGGGATGGTCAAAAGTCGCTCGAAATGGTTCGTCTAAGCGTTACCTTATAAGACGTTTGTCAACAAAAGTGGGGTAAACGAATTTCGATCTTGAGATAATCGCAATAAGATTTAAAATTTCCAGCGCAAACTTTCAAATAAACGTGGAATTGCCTAGTTGGCTATGTTGTAAATTTTCTCCGCAAGAAAATTGACCAAAATACAGGACAATGGCGCTAGTTGTACTTTAACAGTCATAAATCTGTCAAATAAAATGTATGTCATCTTGAGTTTTCAAATATCAATATTGAATTTTATATTTTTATTTAGTCTCGGTATTTATTTAGTATATCAATTCTTAAAGCTTTTAATAATCGTTTTGGAAGTGGTTTTAGTGTTTTTTCCATGTTTTTTATTTCACAGTTTCTTTTCTAGAATGTGATAAACTACGAAAATATTATTTACGCAAATAAATTATATCACAGTGCGGCCAAAAATGTGAGCGCAGTCCTCTCGTCTCAACAGAGCGACGCCGACTGATTTGTGAAACAAAAATATGCTTAAAGTTCCCGCAGCGTGCGACGGAAGATGACTTCTTCCACGAACTAAGAACGTCGTAAGTGCTAAAAGCTTGTAGTCGTAATAAAACCAAAACTAAAAGGAATAAAAAAAAAAGCCTAGACAATTATTTTTGCCTTTTATTAATACAAATAATCATCTAATTTTTATCCAATTAATAATTACCATATTAAGTACAAATCGAAAATACGGGAAAATTAGAAGTAACTTCGTGATGTCTTTTTATCGAGAAAATTTTAATAGTTTGTGTTTCTGTTACACAAAAAGTTTTGAAATATCATGTAGTTACTCGTATTATTTTTATTTTATACCTAAGTCTTATCAACTTCCAGAAAAATCAAATTGAAGATAGGCAATTTTGCTTACTACCCCCTCTATATCTGGTTGGTCAGTAAACGTTAAAAGTGATCGTAGGGTGTACACCTATGGGCACGCCACAATTGTGGCGATAAGTCCCCTCTTTGAGGAGTGGCTAGAGAGGCGCCACGGCGTCCTCACCTTCCGCCTGACGCAGGTCCTAACCGGACACGGCTGTTTCGGAAGGTTCCTGTTCCATATAAGGCGGGAGGAAACGCCCGGGTGTCACCACTGTGTGAATCGCCCGGAGGACACGGTGGAGCATACGGTGGAGGTCTGCCCTGCTTGGGCGGAGCACCGCCGTGTCCTCACGGAGGCGATCAGCGGCGGCGATCTCTCGCGTCCGGCCCTGGTTCAGGCCATGGTCCGGAGCGAGAGTGCATGGGAGGCCGTCACCTCCTTCTGCGAAGCAGTTATGCTCGCGAAGGAGGAGGCGGAGCGTGCGAGGGAGAGGTAAGATTCGCGCCCTCGCGCCCCTAGTCGCCGCAGGAGCCGCCCCGGGCGTCTCGGGAGTCGCGAGCCGACTTTCGGCCACCGTACGCGCGGGCTTGCGGACGGTGAGCAATGGGCAGCTCGCCGTCCGATAAGGACCAGGCCCGGGTCGACGCCGCGTTGTGTTCTACGCGCGCCTCAATGGGATGTCAGCACCAACTGACGGGGTCCGTAAGGACCAACGCCTGCTCGGGTTGCGGGTTTGTCCGAAAGGGATATCGCGGCCCCGGCACACAGGCAACGGAAGGAACACGGGTGAGTTTTAGTCAATTAAAGTCTGACACGCCCTCTCGGTCTGTCCAGAGCGGGAGAAGTCATTTGATGATTTCCCACCCTCAAAAAAATAAAAAAGGGTGTACACCTAGTGTATGTAAAATAAAGCATCCTATATCCAAATTTTCCCTAAGGTTAGCTGGATGGTGTTTAAAGTAATCGCGAAGCTAATCACAGAAACTGGTAAAGTTCATCACACACATCGAAGATACTATACTCGTATATTGTTATTATAGCGTTTAAAAATACGATGAGATTTAAGGTAAAATGTAAAAAAAAACCTGTCCTATCCGGAAGGGGCATGCATAGGTACTCCAATAACATTACCAAAAAGTAATATTTTTTAAATTATTATTTTATGTAAAAAAGTAATTGCTATTTAAATTCACATTTTTTGTACCAAAATTACCCCAAATCTATAAAAAAAATGCAAATTTTAAATAGGGGTAACTAGTTAAGACACCCGCTAAACGACGGCTGCTCGCATTGAAAATAATTGAGGCAATTATTATTTTTTGATCTTTTCCTGGAAATTTCCACATACTCTCAGTCCTCAGTACGATACCTAACAATACTCTCACGGATCGGACAGGGTTTTTTTACATGTTATATTATCTTCAAAGTGTGAGACGAACTCAAGGAATGTGCACTCTGAAATGACGCGACCCACTACCGCATTTACGCACAAATGGATGGATGAATCCGCATTTACCGGTACTGCGGATTTCTATGGGTAATGCGGTAGTGGGGCGCGTCATTTCAGAGTGGACAAGCTTTATCCAATCTTGTAATATTCTTCTGAAAGTGTAGAAGTATTCTTCTTGCAATTTATATATTTATTCTTAAACGTGTTTTTATCTCCTGTCCTATTCACGTCGAATGGCTAGCGATATAATCCAGGTCATTGGCTAGCCGCCTCAACAGAACGGCAAAACAAATACTAAAGCATAGTAGTATCTATCATCACACCAACATCAAATAGCACGGATTTATGGTTTACCTGTTTGTTATTATTGTTGCGACACTTAAATCAAGCAGTTTATTTATATGCATCAAAATTGTAGCTATTACCATTTGGAATTCATTAAATCGAAACTGTATCTATCACTGCAGCACGTGTTGTATTAATCTTCAACCATGGTTATCTGTTTTACATAAAGACAGATATTGAAATGGTTCATGAAACATGGAGCTTTAGACAAAGACTGTCACATAAGCATGAGTAACCAAGGCTTAGAACCGGTACCAAAAGTACAGGCTTTGTATCGGTACACAGCGGTAACTGCCAATTCGATACCTGGCACAGATGAATACAGATAGCACTCCGCAAAAACATTTAAATAAAAAGCGACTCTTGCTACGACACAATAAGGTGCAATTCTGGTCGCACAGCGCTTTATAATTATATTATATTATATTATATTATAATTATATTCAATTCACAACCTACAATTATATTCACCTAGAAGTTGCCTCTCTTTCTATCGCGTGACTCTTTAGATCTTCTGACTACGTTACACTTACAGAATTTGCCCAACAAGTCGAGCCCGCCACGTATTTGTTCTTCAGACCGAAAATGTGAGTGAACCTTCTGTGGTACCGATTCTAGACGGGTTACGATTCCGGACGGGTACCGGTACCCCACCTAATACCGGTACCAAATCCGGGTAACCGACGCATACCACTAATTCACTAATTTAATATTTGTACGAGGCAGCTAACTTCAAGGTTGCCTACGGGGTCGTAAGCAACCTTGAACTTAGTTTTCTAATACCTATTAACTATCCTTTTTACTTACTATATCTGTTTTCTGAGTCTAACTTACGGAAATCTTAGATATTAAAGAAATATATTACATAGTTGGGTACCGGTTTTGGTACCGGTATAGTACCGATAACTATGAGTAACAGACACGACGCTAACTCTTTCTATATCACGATGTGCCATATTAACGTTTGTGTAGGGAGCTGGGTACCGACTGCAGCTTTTTACGATGGATGTTTGCGATGGATACGATAAACTGCATGCATGCAAATCTGGGGCATACTTTGCTAACACCGCACAAAAGAGTTTCTCTGTAGGCAGAAAATTGTCGCTAACGTGAGTGTACAAAACATATCCTTATTTTCTACGGGCCAAACTGATGAGGCAAACTCAAATTAAGTAGACAATTTGCATCAACCCCACTAACCTCCGATAAATTATAATATTGAGGTATATAATAATATAAGATATGATAATATAAGATTTTCTGTTAGAACATTTTCAACGGCAGCCCGGAACTTTAATGTATGTACATTCGCAACTGAGTGATATACCTTTGTAACTCTGCCTATACTTTTGGGAATTACTGGCTTGATGTTATGTTATGCAGATCTCGATAGATCCCATGTCCATGAATGTGCTTCATTGATAGTTGTTCAGTGATAGTTGATACAGGGTTGTTGGTAATATGTCGGCAATCCATTAAGAGGATGTAGGAGAGGTCATTTGCAACCAAATGACCCCTATGCAAATGTCAACCATTTTTGGGTAAGTAATTTGACATTTTAAAATGAATGAAATAAAAATATATAAAATGTCAAATTAGGTACTCTAAAATGGTTTTCATTTGCACAGGGGTCATTTGGTTGTAAATGACCTCTCCTACATCCCTATGGATTGCCGACATATTACGATTAACCCTTTTTTCTAGAGCTAATATCTTAAGACAAAAGAAAGGACAATCGTGAACGTGATGGGACATAGATAAATAGTGTAACGTATGAATGTCAGATTAATTCCGAGTCTGTAAACTAAATGCCGACCGGAATTTAGTGGGCACAAAGTAAGCCTGTTGAAAGATTGATTATCGGATAGCTGACTTGTCTAAAAACAGACGTGAATCTGGAAACTGGCTTTTGTTATTGAATTCAATTTCATGAATGAATACCTACGTGATTAATAAGCCCTTTGCAATGAAGCGAATAGGGATGTTGATTGGGGAAGAAAACCTATTTAGTCCGTCAGTCAGATAATAAAGAAATATTAGACACGTATTTTTTTTCTTTATCATATTAATAAAAATGGTTTACATAAAACGTATTAAAGTTAAGGAGTGGGGCTCGCTACGTCACAAGTCAGTTTAAAATCTACCGGAGAGTGACGTCATGCCATCTTTTGATTACGTAAAAAAAGAAAAAATACGTGTCCAATATTTTTTAATAATCTAACTGAAGGAAAACATTTTTTTTTGTCAGCATCCCTATTATGTAAAGAATGTCTTTAACGTTAGAAAACTGTGTCTTTGTTACTTGATTCGATGTAGTCTTTACCAACCTTTTTGATGGCGAACCTCCGACGTTTTCACTACTGGAGTATTCTCTCGAATCCTCAGGGGTTCTTAGCCCTGAAGGACTTAGGTATGAAGTCAGATGGTTCATGATTTGTAAGCTCTGTCTTACATCGCCACAAAGTACGTAAGTCTTTACTTATGTAAACTACTTTTATGTTCAAAGATTGAGTAGTATTGAAATTGATGTTTCATTAAAAAACCGGTTAGAAATAATTCTTAAGAGAGATTATCTTTCCTGGTTTCTGATGTAGAGAGAAACGTCACTTATAAATAATCATTATTTTAATAATCAGCATATCTTCTACATTAGCGCATATAAAAAAACTCAAAATGTTCTCAACCCGTTATATTCTTGATGTAAAGTTAATGATTGACTACTATTAAGTGACAGCCTGCTGGTGTGACTGTCGCGTGCCAAGTAGAGAATACAATCTCGAACATTTTTTTGATGCGTAATCCCGGGATCCCGGGGCTATCCCGGGATTAGACTATGTTGTTTTTAATTGGGCTCAAATGAAAAAAAAACTTGAGTAATTTCTTAACAAATGTTTTTAATATTGTTGCACAACACAAATCACAATGTAGTAAGATAAGAAAAAAGACAAAACAAAAAAGAACTATACTTTTGTAAAAAATAAAAAACACAAAACAAAAAAACTATTTAGTATTTCGAAAATACAATCGCAGAAATATCAAAGCATCCAATGTTTGACTTCCAAGCCTGCTTCGTAGTTTATTGCCAACATAAGCAGCAGCTGAAAACGCTCGCTCATGTTCTACACTGGTTGGAAGAATAGACAATAGATACTTATATGCTGTTTCTAAGTGATATCCACGAACTCCTCCATTTTCAAACAGGCTCATTTCACGTCTAATACTATTTGCCAACTCCGATTCATTTTGTACTTGTACTTCAGGATCTGGGGATTTCATACTCTTATCATTTTCCAGCTGTAACTTTTCGTTTAGTGTCAGTAGGGGGTGAGATTGGGAGGTATGTGGCCTTAGCTCATCATCTGATTGTGATCCTGACCTTTCTACGACTTACATATTATTAGGGCTGTACCTGTGTAGTACGTAACGTAAGTAGGTATCTAAGGGTGGTTTTTTATCATTATGTAATAAATGCTATTATAGTCTAATTTTAGATCGCTCTAGTGTAAATTGACTGGTCTATTAATATATTCTAGGCAAGATCATTGTCAAGTCGCAACGGACTACGGAATGCAAACTAGACCTGTTGTGGCAATCCCGAAAATCCCGAGATTAGCCAAGTACAGTCCCGGAATTTACGGGGTCAGAAAACGGCCGCATTCCCGGGATCCCGGGATTGTATTCTCTAGTGCCAAGTCATAGGTCTCGAGTTCGAACCCAAAGTACCTCTGACTTTTCGGATTCATGTGCGTATTGTATAAATAACTTGCTACAAAAACAGTGAATGAAAACATCTTGAGGAAACAGGCATGCCTGAAAGATATTTCTCGACGGCATGTGAAGCCAAGTCCCATAGGCGGCATAAAAACTCTCACACCAGGTTAGTCATTAACCACACGAAAAAGAAAGAAGATTAAGTGACATCTTTGAGTACGGCTGTGACGCACTGAAAGTCAATAAGTATTGTTTCCTTTTTTCATCAATCAATCTGCCTAGCGTTGGAGACAGCTTCCAGTCTAACCGCATGCAGTTGAATACTATTTATACAAATAATATGAATGATACGAATAGTATTTTACATGCAGCGACTGTCTGCCTGACCTCCACAACCCAGTAACTGGGTTAAACGATACACCTTGGTTCTTCTGCTTCTTTGGCAAGACTAGTTGTCAGACTCTTGGGCTTTTGACTACTCCCAAAATCATACGAAATAGAATAACTGGCATGTTTAACCCGTAACTTATTCGATGTGTTTGGTAAACCAGTGTTTTGTTTCGTTGTACCGTGAACGTTATCGTTGTCATTAATTAGCCCAAGTAATTAATACACGTATCAGTTGTCAGGTGCCAAAATTCACCGTATTCGCTTGGTATTAAGTAACTTTACTAATTAGGTATAATGCTTACCTTCAGATGCCACTGATTACGACCAAGTTCTTGGAAATCTCGAACATTGATATATTCAAGTTAATTGTTGTTATATATTATTTACTTACTAGCAAGGCCCCGTGGTTTCACCCACATAAGTCTCGATCCCGTAGGAATATCGGGATAAAAAGTATCCTATGTCCTAACCCAAGTCATGGTCTACCCATGTGGCAAATTTCATCCAAATCTGTTCAGCGGTTTTAACGTGAAAGCGTAACAAACAAAGAAATAAACTCACTTTCGCATTTGTAATATTAGTTAGGATTAGGATACGTACTGCCTAAAACAGTCGGTTCACCGTAGATATTATACGTTGTAGAATTGTCTATAATTGTTTGCGTTTCCCTTTTAATATTTCCTGTCTATTTTCACAGGATTCAGAAGTACGCCCGTCGGAAAGTTTTCCCCATCCTTATTATTCAAAATTATGAATTGACGTCATCTTGATTTTTGTTGCCGATGAAAAGTATATTTTGAGATCTCATTATGCCCTATTTAGGTATATATTTGTGAAACGTGTAATAAATCATTTTGTTTTGCAAGCAAGTTTGTCTATGGTTACAATAGGAAATCGGTATGTATTTAGTAAGTAGGTAAGCATGTCTGGGAATTATTAAGGGGCATGCGGTAAGGTAGCCCGCGAAATTCAAATTTTCTTTAGTTTTTTACATTTTGCAGGTCAGTGTGAAGTTTTATGTTGATTAAAATATGATTCGCGACCGTAACCAATGTGGCTTTACATAATTATAATCATTACAATCAGCAATACAACTCCATAAGTAAGCACAATCGCCAAATGTCATAATTTCATGAAATAGTCATTCAATTCGATTATATGAACTTAGAGAGTTATATTGATCATTTTTATGATTATAATTCTATAAATAAACATTTGATACGGCCGCGAAACATATTTATATCAACATACAATATGATACTGACCTGCAAATTGCAAAAAAACGTAAGAAAATTTGAATTTCGCGGGCTTTTCCAATGTTTCTCACTGGTGAACGTTCCGATTCGTAAGCCACACAGGAAAATAGATTTGCTAGTAATATCGCAGCTGTAAAAGGAATTCCATATTCCTCAAAGTGCCTTGCCCCAGTAGTAGTTTTGGTGAGTTTTTATATGCCACGACCGTTCGTAAAAGTCAACCAAAGCTTTACATGTACACTTATGATGAAACTGGTCAGTGTGTATATTCTTGGCACGAACATGTAGAAAAATAAGGTGTCTTTGAGAAGATCTGACACCGGTGACTATGGCAGAGACATTAACTCATGTAATATATTCCTTTACTTTATAAATGCACAGTTTCTCCTCTTTATTAGTCTAATCATCGTTATTATCTTCTTGGTCCTTGTCACATGTTACTTGGGAACAGCGCAACACGTTTTCTTTTAAACCGACTTCCAAAAAGGAGGAGATTCTATGTTCGTAGCGTATGTTTTTTTTAATAATGGACCGATTTTAAAAATTCTTTTTTTTTATGTAAGGGTATGCTCTCAAGTTAATCCCATATAAATTTTATTAACTTTGCTTGGATAGTTTTTGAGTTACCTTCAATAGTACCTACGTGTTTTTCCCACTTAGTATATGTTGATAACTTCCTGTCACTGCTATTTACATAGCAGGTAGTGGTATTCGAATTTGTGTGGGGTAGGTACCTACCACAACTAAAAAGTGAAAAAAAAACAACCGACTTCAAAAAAAAAAAAACACTACATAGTAATTTCGGAAGTCGGTGGCAAAAAACGAAAATTCAAAAGTTGAACAAGTAATTTTTCACTATGTAGTGTTTTTTTTTAAGTCGGTTGTGTTTTTTGTAAAAAGTTTTTAACTAATAGTCTACTCTACGCAAGTCATAGATTTATCTTTGCCAACATTCGTTCAGGTACCGACGAAATCTTCACTCAGCATAGCTCAGGAAAACACAAATAGCACCTAGTTATGGGCCCTTATTCCTTAATTAAATAAAAAAACAAGTGACTTGCCTACCCACAATACTTATTGACAGACTGACTTGAAGAAAACTGTGTTTCCAACAATTCATAAAGGTAACAAATATCTGGCAGTCTTAGCCCACATTCTTAATCAATGCAATTGTTGAATAATTTCGGGAAATTGACGTGTTCACAGCCGCCCCTTCTTAATTGTGAGAACGCTTTGGGCGCGGCGAGGGGTGCGGGGAGGAATATTTTACGAGGGTGGCATGCCCCCCTCGTGTACCCTTCTCCTCGTCACCGCAGCTAGAGTATTCTTTCGAGAAAGGACCTGGTGTTAAAGGGTGTTTTAGGCCGACAGTTTAGTACTGCCCTTGGAGGGAGCATGAATAAAAGATACTCCGTTCCCTCTGTCTTTGGTTAGCAAGGTGTTGTTCTATACAAGACAAAGTGACAAAGGAATCTTTCGTTATATTATAGTAAGACGAAACCAAATCCTTTATCACCATTCATTGCTGGCATAAGCCTCTTTTCTGCCGTCTTTGATAGGTCTATCTAGCCGTAGACGTGTCTCACGCTACGTTTGCCAATTTTTACTTATGGACGCGACTTCTACTAATTGTTCCAAATGCTTCGTTGTGAGTTTTACTCGAGCACGAAACCCTATCACCTTTTCTTATAAAATTAATGGCAGCGTTATTACTAGAACAACTGGAATGAAGGATCTGGGTGTCACATTTGACAACAAGCTTACGTTTCATGATCACATGGCATTGGTAGCAAAAGATTCATTTAGACGATTAGGTTTCATACTGCGTAATGCTAAAGATTTTAACAACATGAGCGCTATTAAATCTATTTTTAATGTACTTGTTCGTAGTAAACTAGAGTCCAGTGCATGCGTCTGGAATCCGCATGAAAAGAAGTACACTTTACTCTTAGAAAAAGTACAAAAAGTTTATCTAAGGTACCTTTATAAACGTTTAAATGGTTATTATCCGTTTATGTACCCTTCGAATTTTCTTTTGGGCTGCTTAAAAAATTACCACATTATTAATATGTGTAAGATTCTTCATGGAAAAACAGATGCGCCTGAGCTGCATGATGAACTGTCACATCTTTTTGCTCCGATAAACTATAACCGTGGCAGGAGGCATAGATTGTTTGCCGTGCCTAGGAGTCGAACCGTCGCTCGAGCCCAGTCACCTGTCCCTCGCACACTCTCTGCGCTCAACGCTCTCTTGGACGTTAAGCCTGACTGTGATGTGTTCGCGGATGAATGGAAGAAGATCTTGTCTGTATGTCTGGAGTATTGTGAGATGAGCGTATGACTGTCGTATAGTTGTATACTTTTGTTTACTGTACTTTAATCATGTGTTTGAGGCTTTGCCTATGTCTTTAACTAATGTAATTGGCCTAGGCCGTTTTTATTAAAAAACAAATAAATAATAATCATAATAATAAATAATTCTTTAAATATTTTAATGATAATTACATTCCAGATCTTGTTAGTCCATTGAAAAAACGACCTTGAAATTGCCTCTTGACCTTGAACTCGTCTGTCATTGTCGAAAACAGTATAAATCAGATTTTCTTGTAAAAAAATTACAAAAGAGGACCCAAATAATTAAAAATGACAAAAAATAAACATTGAGGTGTTATACCTGAGTATACAACGAGTACAACGACAAACCAAATCGTAGGACGACTGCAGTAATGATAATAATGATGTAGAACATGGGAAACTAATACTCGTAATATCATTTTGTACCTAATCACTTTACCCCTCCGTGTCGATCGCATGACCGTGACCATTCTGTTACGTTCATTCAACCGCAAATCCACCATCCTTTGGGTAGGCACCAAAAGAAAAACTAAAACTTTATACAAAATAGAAAATTGCTTCCAAAAAAAACACTACAAACTGAAAAAATATATAATTTCGGCAGTCAGTAAAGTCCGTGGCCAAAGACCAAATTTGAAAACCAAAGACACCGACTACCGAAATTAAAGTTATTTTTCAGTTTGTAGTGTTTTTTTTGGAAGTCGGTTGTTTTTGTAAAAACCAAATCTGTTTTATTTATTTAAAATGCCGGAAACGTGTAATTAGGAATTTCCAAATCTGGATTGAAGAACAAACTTAACTTTTCAATTTAAAAAAAACTTTTAATAGTGTACCTAATAAAATACTGACTAAATGTTACTTCAAGAGCCTATGAATTTTGATCCCACATTGAAGAACAAACTTAACTTTGCAGTTAATTTATAAATTACCAATTTTCGGATTTTACTCTTTACTTGACATTGCTTCCCGCAAAATTTCAAGCTACTGGGCCAACAGGAAGTACCAAATAGACTGGGTTATTTGCGAGTATCATAATAACTGTATTTATTTATTGCGTTGACTTGGAAGTTTGATTTTCATTACAGCTCCAAGAGACCGTAGACTTACGTTTTTGATATAAAGATAAAGATAAAGATAAAGATCATTTATTTGTATAAACATGTGTGACATGATACATAGAATGCACATAGGATGGAAAGGAGTATATCTTTTTCAACTTGATGCCTCGGTTTCCTGAAGAAGACGAAGTCATCCTTTAAGGGTTAAAATTTTTCGTTTTGAAGTACGGAACCCTAAAAGAGATTTATTATCTGCCTGTTACCTTTTTATGCCGTAATGGCTGAACGGATTTCGATGAAAGGCTGGATAAGGACATAGGATACTATGAAACCCGGTAGCATGTTCCTGTGCGATATTTTCCGACATCCATGGGGGCGAAGCCGCGGGCAAAAGCTAGTTACTTATATATATTTTGTATTTGCGATTTCGTAGTTAGACCCCATCTGCAATATATCTAACAATAAAAATGAAAAGATTCTGTTGACAGTAGGTTCATCGTAATTATAAATATCCAAAGAAAATTTGTATATTAACGATTTGTATTTTATTCATTACGATTTCCAATTCTAATACTTGTGGTTCATATTTATTTCATATAGGTACATATATGTACAATACATAACAAAACTAACTAATTATAATGCGTACCACATTAAAAGTTAACTTACAACCAACTCGATCTCTTTATGTATTATATAATTAATTGCATAGCACAGGTGTTAGTACTATGTACTATAGAGTAGCTCTATAGTACCTACATAGTACTCACACCTTTAACCGGGTAATGTCTTTCATTGACTTGAACAAGCCGTGGCGGCTGAGAGTATGTCATGCTCACTCAAATGTCTGCCTGATGGTGGCGCATGTGTTGGATCATTCGGCTCCCTTGTTCAAAATGAGCTTCGTGAACGCGCCTCCATTAGGACTGGTCATCTCTTAGCTGCCATGGCTTATTTTTTTTTAAATTGTTTCTGTTTGCTTCTCTACACGCTTTTAAAGTGCACGTGTTTTTTTACATCGTTTTCACATATAATTATAAACTCAACAAATATGAAGCAACTAATATTTTTTTAACAATATAATTTAAAAGAAAGTCCATGGAGTTTATTGCCCGTTCATTTCCATAGGTACCTATTACACTTTGGAATGGGCAACTAACTTAATATTTCTGACTGACCGACTGCTTGACAATTCAAAAGTGCCTGTTTATGGTTTAATTTAATAAATGCTTTGAGTTTGAGGATGAATTAGATAAATTAACTAAATTACACTTGTTTTAAACATAACACAATATATCACTCATAACTACCAGCATTTAATACGATGTTTTGTAAGCATATTCGACATATGAACTTTAACTTTAACACTATGATTTGTGGCTGAACTATGATCGTGAGATACAACGAGCAACACGTTTTGAGATCAAAACTCGTGTAAGATTTAAGCGTCGCTGCATTGTATATCGAGTGATTTATGAGCAGCTTTCGTGATGTATACTTAGTTGACATAATATCGCCCGCGGCGATGTCAAGCCAAGACATTGCCTAGCAATCGTGCACTGCTTATTCAAAACTTTTGCACTGCCACTTGAAGAAACTGTAACCATAAGTTTTTTTTTTTATAAAAGGCTGTGCATAAAACTGGAATCTCTGCACTACTTCATGCTAGCAGTATCCAATGCTATTTTCGGCTCAATTTTCTTAGAGGATAAGGAAATTTATTAGTAACATCTTTTGCAGTCTTTTATGACTTGAGAATTTACATTATTTATATTATGAGAACGATATGGGACGTTGAACGTAAACAGAACTGTAGCAAACAAATATTGCAGGTTGATAGAATTATTCATCTATTCTCCATTTACGAGTATTATAATATTCGACAAATAACGGTTATTAGTCTTTCGTGAGTTCGTGATAAACTCCGTTACTTCACGAAAAATTTTGTGTTTATCGTGAAGTAAATAGTAAATAAATAAAAAATAACTAAACAGTGCAGTAATTTCAACAATATGACAAAATAACTGTCGTTATTTAGCCGTTAGTTGTCTTATCTATATATATATATATATATATATATATATATATATATATATATATAATATAACCTCTTCCTTTTAGAAGTCGGTTTAAAAAGTACAAAGTACAAGTTTAACAAAGTACCTATGTCATAATGTCACTCTATTTCTTTAAGTACTAAACTTATGTTTTTATTTTTTGTATATTGGCATCATGTTTTTATGTATATTCATGTAATTTGTTATCTTTTAATTGTGCTTTTGTGTGTCTTTTGTATGCACTGAATAAATGTTTTATCTATCTATCTAAAAGGAGAAACTGACTGACTGAAATTGGGACTAGGAACGTGACATTTCACACACAGCTTCCTTTTATAATGTAGGGGAGCACTAAGAAGGAAGGTGTTTTTGAAAATTCCACTTTTATGGCGCAAAAAGTGGGGCTTCCGTTTGTATGAAAAATCTTATTCCTTGAGTTATTAAACTTGAAACTTGGCACAAA
Source organism: Agrochola macilenta (assembly GCA_916701695.1). Classification (NCBI taxonomy): domain Eukaryota; kingdom Metazoa; phylum Arthropoda; class Insecta; order Lepidoptera; family Noctuidae; genus Agrochola; species Agrochola macilenta. The sequence continues at coordinate 24,557,069 of OU753552.1, read as the reverse complement.
AAGTACTAGGCTTGCCTGAATTCAAGATACTCGTAGCATTTCAATCATTAGACGTTGTGCACAATTTCTGAGCAGTAACCTAACAAAAAGTACTAGGTTTGCATGAATTCACGATAGTGTTCAATCATTACGTTATGCTACTAATAGGATTTGAATGAGGCTGACAGATAGTTCATAGCCTGGATTAACATAATTATGATACTTTTAACCCGTTAGTATGTTTCCATGGGGTAATTTCCGACTTCCACGCGAGCTAAGCCACGGGAAAAAGCTAGTGCTATAAATGGAGTTTAATAATCTATTTGATGTCAATAAAAACAAACACGTTAGGTACTAAGCACCTGTTTAAACTTGAAGCAGTCTATATGGAATCGTGAACCGGTAAAGTTTACAGTAGTTTGGTTAAACTAAATCTGCTCTTAGCTAGTTATACCTAAATAGGAAGTCAAAGTAGTGAATAATTGGCGTTTTCCTACGTCGTTACCACTAATATTTGTATCGCCGACAAATACCAATTCGAGCTAAATCCAGTCTTGAAACATCTAGCTTCTACAATGTTACTGAACCTGACAGAATCCTTTCGATGCACCGTAAACTGAAAATAAACATGACAATAGTACATCGTTAGTAAAATGTTGCTTCATATTTTGTCATTACTCTTAATGCAAGCATTTTGAGTCTTTTGCCACGGTCTGCTACGGTTTAAGGAGCTCGCTCTGCGCTCATTTGCGAAACCGATACATAAAACGGTTTCTTCACTTTAGAAACTACGTTTTTTTTAACGAAATATTGAAGTTATATAGAGTTCGCTGTTTATTCGGGTCACCTTAAACAACCAGGTTTGTATTGAACGTGTAGTGAACGTGTTATGAGACATCATGAGACATGATCCCCTAATCGTCTCTTGAGCCACTCTCTTAAAGAGATAAAATGTACTTTTAGCCGCAAAATATCGGGGATAAACCCATAAGCCAGTTTGTTTCTCGAAAAAGAACAATAGTGGTGAATCACAAGGTCAAAATCTCAAATTGATTCTTGTACTTTGAGAACACTAAAGTTTTTCAGAGAAGATTTTAAATGTTGATAACGGCTGGGTTCAAATGTCCACAGAATTATGAATACCAATGGATTTTTTAAAATAGATGTTGTTGTAAATAAAATAGTGTGGATAATTTGTAAATAAAAAGAGATTCAATAAAGTAGGAAATCTATTTAACCTAACTTATAGCACCTTCGCTATATTTAAAAATATTAACACGAGGTATGTCCGACTAAAAGTTTGGATAAAAACAAGATTAGTAATAACTCCGACATAAAAATGGTGTTCATACCTACAAAAATCCAGTACTGGAGAAAGGAAAGCAGGATGACCCTTCATAAAATAAACCCTCCACGGTGTGAACAAAAGTATAAAAGTACGATGGTCGCCTGACAAACAGTAATAACTTTTAAAAAGGATACAGTACTGAGTAACGTGTTAGTTACACACCCCATTATAGGGGAGAAAGTATTACGGCACCCCTCTTAGGAAACATTCTACGAGTTAGAACGGACATTGAGTTTTGTATCATTAATACTATAAAGATTATCTATGTCGTGTATGTGTACCATGATAATCAATTCTATTTTTAACCGACCCCGACGCAAAACGAGGGGTGTTATAAGTTTGACTGCTATGTGTGTGTCTGTCTGTGGCACCGTAGCTCTTAAACGGGTGAACCGAGTTGAATGCGGTTTTTTTATTTGAATGCAGGTTTTCAAACGATGATTCTTAGACATGTTTTATCAAAATAGATTTAGCCGTTTGAAGATTATCAGTTTTTTTCTAGTTAATGAATGGATGTGAGCGTCTTCCACAGGTCTCGTCGTGAAATTTGGTATTCTGTTACTTCAATGATATTAGAAGAACATAGTAAACTTGAACTGATGCTGCAGTATTAAATACTCAACTCCCTTACCAACTTACAGCACATGTATCGTGTTTGGGCTCATTGGAATGGTCTCAATGAATAGGTTATAGATAGATGATGAATGGGCTGGTGATGGAGTAGGAAATAGAATTGAGGAAATGTTTGTGACGGAGGTTTTTAAATTTTAATATAATTTCACTTAATGCATGTTTCATATCATTGGGACGATTGATCGGCAAATGTAGATACGGCTGTTATAACCCCTAACTGTAACACTCATAGAAAAATAATGAGTAATGAAGTAACTAGCACTTAGGGGTGAATTGTGGGAGTGAAACGCGTTGAAAAACCTGCAAAGTATAATGCACTCCCGGATGTAATTTTACGCGCGTATTTTGGATACAACCACACGCAGGACGGAATATTGGCTTATAGTATCTCAGTTACGCGTGTATAACCTAAGCGCAAAACGCTTTAACGGGCTGAGGCCAAATTCAGTAGGAACTTTCATCATTATTAATGTATGTGAATGGGTCTCCTTCAGCGTTTTCAATTAGTTAGCACTGACCAACTCGTTAATATTATATTATCTTATCCGCTTCTAACGTCTAAGGGCTACAGTAACCCTCGGTAGGGCTCACCCCTACAATAATTCTAAAAATAAAGATATGATAATTCACGACTTCGATGTTCGTTCCACGGCGATGCCCTTGCGTGCATCGGAGTGCATGTTAAACTGTCGATTCCGATTATCACACAAATATCTATTGCAATCGGCACGCGTTGTAAGGAGCCCGAATTTCTTAAAAACTTTATCTATTTGGTATTATCTAGTTTTCTGATTACAATACCTATATTATTATGATATATTCAGCCATAATGGCTAGAGTGTAAACCCACAATAAGTATGCGGGGGAAAGTCACTGGGTAGATACATAAATTATATCGAATGTTTGCAAACCATTTACTCTTCCAGTAGCACATTATTGGTAGCCAGTCTAAGGTCAAAATGGAATTACATTGTGGCTCGTTTAACATAAAAGGCCAAATCTCCGTTTGCTCGGAATTTGCGCTACTAAAGCGGTCATTGCTACCGAGTTTATTCCATTGTACTTTCTATTCGTAAATATTTAAAATCCAATTTCCACTGCGATTCTAAATAGTATTGTACATAAGTACCTGTGTTTGGATATCGTACAAGACTGCTTTTAGTCCGGAGAATGAATTTATTTAGTAACATGTGAGCGCTCTCTAAAAATAGGTAAGGTTAGGACCTAAAGTGAAGTGGTAAAGTACCGTGAAGTGGGTGATATGCTAGACAGTGCACCCACTTCACGGATCACTTTTTAATTAAGGTAAATCATACCTTTGCCTTCTTATGTAGACATGCAAAAGCTTTCTAATGATGTAACAAAGTATTGTAACAATATACAATACCAGTTTTGTGATCTAAAAAACAAATATTTCAGAATTTCTTCCATGGTAGGCACGTGACTTGGGATCCTAATGAAATCGAATTTTGTGGGTTATTGATTTTATTCACTATACAGCGAACAATGTTTGATTAATGGGCTCGAACGTATTTACCTTACGGTGGTGTGTAACGAGTGAACAGGTTTATATCAGTGACGCCAGGGCCGTAACTTTACATGACGTCACTTGCACAGGATGACGTGAGTTTAATGAACTGATAAATAATTATTCTGGGTTTATAGCTGCAGGCTTGATGAAGGAAGGTAAATAAATAGGTACTACCATGTCAATCACATAGAGTTGTTTGTTTTTCCATCTTTGTTGGAAATAACAATTCTGCAATCGTATTTTGAAAAAGGTCGATTATACGTATATTTGAGAGATTGGGATCTATCCCCCTCAAAATGTGGTGAGAGAAATAATGAAAAATTTATAAATTTTGAATTGAATACTCGTACTTTGCGCGTAACATTTGTCAACTCCAAAGATAAAATGGACACTCTAAGGGTGAAATTCACCAATGAAACTGAACGCGACCAGCATATAAACCACGTTTAAGGGCTGTCTGTGTCATAATTTTCTTTGTAATATTGACACTGACAGCTGTTGAACGATTTAGATGTGCTGATCGCGTTTAGTTAGATTGGTGAAATTCGCACAAAAACTACAAAGTTTATATGCGAAGCGTTAACAAACTGCTTATATTCGTGATCTCTTAAAAACAAATTGTTGCAGAAAACGTTTACAAATACATAGCAAAGATGGCGTATAGCAAAAGCTGAGAGCATTTCAACCTACTTAATATGTGAGGAATATTCATCAATAAAGTTTACATTTGATTTAAGACTTCAAAAGTTTGCCTCCATGTGTCATGTCGTGTTTTCACTCTGTGTAATTTAATCTGAACTTACTGTATATACACTTCATGTTAAGTGTCTGTTCAATGTCTTAAAGGTCAGTAATCAGTGAGATTACAATGTCACGCCTGTATTAGGTACCCGAATGAGGAGGGCAAAGATAATAATATTTTAATTCTATGATGACACCCACATTCTGAGTTGAGGTCCACGATTGCTGAAAAATGCTTGCACTGACTGGACAGGTCTACTCAAATCTGTGTGGTTCTTCCCTAAAAGACCATTTCAGACAATAATCTACATGGTCCTCTTATGGCGCGACCAAGATTATGTCTAGACTTTAAAAGAGAGTGCGACCTCTGAGTTTGTTTCGGCCTTTCTTCACAGAGTAGTCAGATAGGAAACGCCGTACACATAAAGCTTTTTTTTTTTATATGACGTGTAAAAGTGGTTCCGGTATCCTATTTATAGAATAAACCATTTCATTTTATTTCGCCATTTGGTTACAAGTCCTATTTCCATGTAAAATATCAGCCACTAACCGCATTCAATATAAACTCCGGGCTGTTATTGACAATTTTCTAATGGATAATCCCTTCCTGTCCCAGGGATTGGGCTCTGGATCCTAGTTCAAAAGGACTGTCTTTTAGCTCTAGGGTATGATCTATGCACCAGCAGCAAGATTGAAATATAATCCCCGCTATTCACAAGACTCATCTTTGAGGTCTTTGCTAATCCTGATCTTGAAATTAAGTCGAAACCAACCCGGGAAGGCCTGTAAAATGTTAAAATTAATATTTAAATAGTGGGCCTGTAGACTCCGGAATTCCGGAGTCTGTCCGGCTCATCGCACTTGAGTTACTCTCAGACTGAAATACCAACAGTCAAATAAACAAGATGTAATATAATATTACCTACGTGTACAGGTTGACTTGTAATTTAACGTATTCCTTCCAGGATGTTAAAGTGTGACCTATTTGCAACAATTAAGCACCCTATAAAGCCTGAAGCCTAAAGAAAATACATGGGATTCGAGAAAATACAATTTATTTGAATTTTGGCGAATTTCCCAGAATTCGTCACTAAATATCACTTTTCTCCAAACTCTCAAATTAAATGGCCTTACTATTCTATTCATAGATATAAGAAAGAAGGAGATATGCCCGGTAGTTGAAAATGTATCGAAACCCAATGTCTTCTATCTATCCCTACTCTGTAGCCTGCGATCACACATGCGATCAGTAAACCCAATAAATACGAGGCCCCGCTCACACTTGCAATTTACAAATCAGAACGTACTACATAATCAATTATAAACCTTATCCCATCAAACACAGCGTGCATTTACCATGCACCGTACAACTCACCCACACGAAAACATCGTTCGCTATCGTTGTGCTGTGCAAAAGCCATTTATTTTACATATACGCTAGTGATTGACTAAATCGGAAACTTATCGATTCTCCCATTTATATTTGTATTAAAATTTTTGGAAGTTGCTGAAAAAATTATAAATAAAAAACGATATACATATAATAAGATGATATAAATAAACAATAAGTAAGTAAAAAAAAGAAATATTAAGTAAACCAAAAAAAATAACAACATTATGACAAAATCTAAATGAGTATAAAACAAGATTTCACATCGGTCTTCCAATCAGGCTATAACTGTTGACAAATTGAAGAATAAACTTTAATAGTAATATAAATTCATACGACAATCGACATTATTGTCGATAGCCTACGTTAGTGGATCTGCACAATCACATCACTAATCCGTCGCAGGCCGCTGCGGCCGTACTAACGATGCAACCGCTTAAAGCAAATATCGTTATGTAATTTTTACATTGCTTGTCCAGTTACTTAGCGACATACTTTGGTAGTGGTAAAGAAGCAATGTATTTACTACAATAAAAGTACAGTCGCTGTGATATATGAAAACAAAAATAACGTAGTAAAGGCAAGAAATATTTTACGATTTGTTGTTTTTCATGATTTTCAACACAAATATAGCAAAATACTTGTGCTGATTTATGAAAAGTGGTTCTACGATTTATAAAGTTTATAGTTTAGCTTCGATTTTTACAAGAAACCACTGAACAACACGGTATTCTTAAATGTTATCACGATCGCGCTCGAAAGCGCACTAGTTAGCGGAGACGGCCATTTGCCTGAGGCATGAGCATTGTGATCAAGACGCGCGGACACAGACACGCCCCCATACCACTTCTCCTGTTATTTATATTTCTATGATTCTATTCCATACCTATTACTTTAACAAACATTTCGATGTAATCCCATGTATTTTCGCCTAGGCTTTATGGGGTGCTTAAGGTGAAATGGGTTCCAAAGCAGATATTTCGACTTCACGCAAAATCAATGTTTCTCTTAAAAAAACAACTAATTTGCATATTTTTTTTTATGATTACGAAAATTGAAGAGTGTCTTTAGTGAAGTATGAGGCCCGAAACACGATTGACAAAACTTTCCTCGATAGAAAAAAATGGCAAAGTTACCTTAAAATCTGCTTTTTTTGTTACAACCACTAAGAGAAAAACCTATTCCATTCGATTGTTATCAAAGCAATTGTATTAAAATTTTGTCTACGTGTTTACTATTAAATACTTTAAGGAATTATGGACTTATTTTTCTATATCAACACGCGTAAAATGTTTAAATTAAATATTTGTAAACATAGTGCAATAGAACTGCGCGCGGGCCGGGTCATACCGCCGCTCCCGGAACGCTAACACGATTGTATTTCGCCTTAATTGTTGCAAATGGGTCACACTTTCACGTCTTGGAAGGAATACGTCAAATTACAACTCACCATAAAGCACACAAGCAACTTACAAGGTTTGGGTCTATATTTTTTGGGAAATGTGACGTAATTATGATGAAATTTCAAATCGACTTATTTTATTATGAACTACTTGACCCGACAGACGTTGTCCTGCGTGTTCTTGAGTTCATTCAAAAACCCAATAGAAAGAAAGGACCTTCCGTTTTTCCCGAATTTGAACATTTTCCGGGAAACGTTGCCATTTTTTTTTATTTCCATATAAAACCAAATTCGAATTATTACGAACATTTAAAACAAAAATAAAAATTGCCAAAGCTGACCAGCCAGTTCTCAAGTGATACGCTTACCAATAAACAGTATTTCATTTTTATATTATATAGATTTATTCAGTGTATGAAGCCTTCAGAAGGTAAATGGAAGGAAGATGTAGGTAGTACATTATTTTCAAATGTATACCTGCCTGTGTGTTCCCTTTACATGATTTTCCAATGTCATCTGTAGGCGTAAGATGTTCCTAACTTTTATGTTTCCTTTCCGAGGTTTCTCTTGTTTTACAATAACATCAGCAAAGAAAGCTTTTTAAATAAAATAAAGGTACTGTTCAACCTATCTTCTTCAAATATTGCTTTACGAGTGAACAAAGGATCTTTGTGACCTTTGTTTGCTTAAATTAAGAGATATATCTTTTTATAAAAAAGATAAATTATATCTACATATTCTATCAATTACGTAGGTATATCCATAATCTATAATCCAGTCTAGAACGAAAGTTACGTAATTATATTAAGGAACTTGATAAATCCGGGCAAAAGGAGATCTTTTACCAATGAACCTTGATGTAAATCTAATAAACATAAAAAACGAAAGTACTTTCACATTACATACAGTGCAACTATTTTCTTAATGTCCTTCGGCTAACTTCGTATTTCGTCAGTCGTCGGATTTCTATCAGTTGCCCTTTGCACTTGGTAATTATGGTTGACGGCAACTCGGGCGCATTGGTAGGCGTCAATACATACAAGCACCAAGTGCAAAGGGCAACTGATAGAAATCCGATGACTAACGAAACACGAAGTTTGCCGAGGGACATTAAGTAAATAGTTGTACTGTACTTACCTCGGCCTAAACCTTTTGTGATTACAGGTGTGGTGTTATGTTTTAGTTTTACAAACTTAAATACTGTTATACAGAGCGTTTACAATCTAATGGTTCCTAGTTAGTAGAATCGAATTCTAAAGATAGAAATACACTACTGTGTTGTGGCGTGTCGTGACGCATTGTGTCGTGACGGTGGGTGTGCACACTAATGTGTAGTGTCGGGGCGCGCTCTGACATTATTTCTGAACAGTGTCAATCGAAACTTTACAGCGCAGTTCATAACCTGCCAGGGTTGCGAGTTTGTCCGAAAGGGATATCGCGGCCCCGGCACACAGGCAACGGAAGGAACACAGGTGGGTTTTAGTCAGTAAAAGTCTGACATGCCCTCCCGCTCCACCCAGAACGGGAGAAGTTATTTGATAATTTCCCACCCTCAATTAAAAAAAGGTACGTTCATAATATTTTGTACTGATTCTAAGAGTGATTTAGAAGTGGAACTTAAATTTTTACCGTTGATGACACTGTTTGAGAGCAAATAAAAAGAAAAGAAGGTGCTGGATTCACCCTATAAATTTGTTGACACAGAATGAAGGTGAATTCCATTGCCTCGATCAAGAATTTGAAAGTGACGAAGACAGATTCCGTCTGTGCTTCAAAATGAACAAAGCACAATTTGAGAAAGTCCATTCACTGATTGAAGGAGACTTCAAAAAGTACATACTAAATTGCGTGCACCTTTAGTTACCAGAGAATATAGATAGATCCTGTAGTCTTTGCACTTCGTATCATACAATACTTTGCGTTGACGCACAAGTTCGATTCGTTTTTTCAGACATTATAAACAAACGAAACACTCTGCACGAGAGTCCGCTAGCTAGCTCCATGGATGATGATGCTAGAAACACATTTGTGTGTTGTGTGTGACACGTCAGCATCCTCACCACCGCTCTGGCGCGGAGTCGAGTAGTCGGCACCACGATAAATTGCGCTACGACACAACACACTGTAATTATATGTTTCTAACCATACTAAATGTATGAAACCGTTATACTTCTGAAGCGACACGACACCACACGACACAGTAGTGTGTTTCTAGCTTAACTAACAGGTTTCTAAGAAAAAGCACTTGAGCGTTCTCAACCTTGTCGTGTCGGTCGCTACTTATCGTGGAAAATTACTGTGCAAGCATTTTAAAGACATTCTTCACAACATTTTCTTTTTATTTGCTTTGAAGTTAAAAAGCATTCAAGTAGCTAAAATAGAGTTTTGCAGAAAAATTTTATCTTTACTAATAAAAAGGTTATACCTAGTTGCACTTTTTTTTATTACTACCACAGGGGCTTGTTGCTAAGTAAGAACAATCGCACGGCTCGATCGATCAGGTTAAGCTAGCTGTATCGAAAACATTCGTCACTAATTGGGTTTGGACGTATTTCTGCGTATAAAAATGGACGACGTAACATGCATCGATTGGTTTTATTGAAATGTATGTAAATGATTTAGAGAATTAATGTTTTGATGATTTAGAGATCCATCGATTCATCAGGTTAAGCTACGCTTGCCGCGGTTGGTCCGTGGATGGGTGACCATTTTACATACCAAGACCATTCCGTGGCTCGGAAATCACGCTAAGTACGGCTGTGGGTGACGGCTAAAAGAGTTGTATAAAACAAACAGACATGCTGCGCAATGCGCATGCTGATAACAAACGTGCTGCCATTCATTACATACAAAACAATAGATCAGCGTAGAACGCGGCAATCAATAATAATTTACACAAAAAAATCCTTGACCAATATTGCAACAAATGTCATAAACATCATAACATAACATCACGCTTTGATTCCCCGAAGGGTTTCTGCAGAGGTGCACCTATAGTACAGCCACATTTCGCCAGTTACGTTTAAGTCCCATGTCATAGGGGGCGAGCCTATTGGCAGCAACCGGGCACAACAATGTTTTAAACAATTTCCGCATAGAATACCTTAAGGTGTTTTTCGATGACGCAAACACTCGCAACCCTAATGAGTGAGGATGACAAAAAGGCAACGGTCAGTACAGCCAGCCTCAAAAAGATGAAGACAAGAATTCATTCGTTAGGGTAAAATTCATTCGTTAGGGTAAAATTCATTCGTTAGGGTAAAATTTGTAGTCGCTATCATATTCTGTATCAATATGTAACTACAACTAAGTTCCCATTGTGTAATATGTTTTGTGGCTGTTTTGTGTATTGATACAATCATAGAAATATAAACTTTCTTTTATCTATGGATACAATATTATAATAATAATATATTTTATTTATTCAGACAACCAATGATCCATTAATTAATTACATTTATATTGTTAGTATGAACTTAAAAAATTATGTTAAAACTATGTTTAGTACCTAATAACTAAGAGAGACTTAGTCCTCTGGGTGAGACTCCACACCAGTGGGCTGTCCATCTTATTGGCTATTACATTCAGGATGCTGTTACTGCTCCCACGCAATCTACTTTATGGAACAAAAATTAAATTCTAGTGAGGCTGACTGAAGGTACTAAACTGTTATTTGAGTAGAGTATAATTGGCATAGTTGCCTAGAACTGCTTCTATTTATTTAGCACTAATTATATGGCTGTTGTAAATAAAACATTCTCTACGTAGCGCCCGAGACAGGAATCTACAAAAAACAATGGAAGAAAAGCAACATGAACAACGTTTAACTTTAATGCATAATAAACAATATTTCATATTTTTAATTAGTTTAAAAAAATAAGATGAACCATCACTTATAAAGGAGTTGTTTAAAGCCTCGTGTAAACTGCCGCGACACGACAGTGCGACGACGAGAATCTAACAAAACAATTTCTAAGAAAACTTCACTGTAGAACAATGACCGGTGTCGCGTCGCGCCAGTCCGCACGAGGCTTAATAGGCTATCTAATGAGAAATATGAGGAATAAATACAATGTTACATTATTTAGGTACAAAACATAACATTGGGTATGTACTTAATTGTACTCGTAGTAATTAATTTTCTTATTTTTTTCTTTACATTCTTGTACATCAATCAATCTGCCTAGCCTTTTCCCAACTATGTTGGGGTCGGCTTCCAGTCTAACCGGATGCAGCTGAATACCAGTATTTTACATGGAGCGACTGCCTATCTGACCTCCACAACCCAGTAACTGGGTAATACGATATCCCTTGGTAAGACTGGTGTCAGACTTTCGGGCTTCTGACGACTCGTAACGACTGTCAAAGATCCACGAATGACAGCCGGGACCAATGGCTTAACGTGCTTTCCGAGGCACGGAGGATTCTCGGTATGTAAAGAAGGTCACCCATCCACTGACCAACCCCGGCAAGCGTAGCTTAACCTGATGGATCGACCAGCGGCTATTGTTACTTAGCCACGAGCTCCTCCCTCCCTCCTCATTACATTCTTGTACATAATTTATATAATAGTTAGTTGTAAATTAAATTAAAGTTTAAAGATTATAATTCTGTAAATAAAATAAAAAAACTAAAGTTGGTACAGTACTACCCATTGTAGTTAGGTACACATTGTAGACAATCAAAAAATGAAGTCTTGTCGATGTATCGATACATATTTTTGAGGCTGACTGTATATCCACATTACACCAGTAATGTTGTATATCTCCTATATCTATTATTAGGCAGATCACTAATTATAAAATCTGACAAATATCCTTTGTTTTAGGACCTGAAGTACATGCTGCTGCCGTGGGTGGTTGCTATGGCTATGGAAACCCTCGTCGAGATCATCAACCTGTTCTACTTGTTCTACCTCCAAACTGTAAGTACACAAAAGTTTCGTATTTGATAACTATCTTGACGGCACGGTTGGCGCAGTGGCTGAGCGATCGACTGCTGCGCAATGTGTCGCGGGTTCAATCCCCACACGGAACAAATATTTGTATGATCTGCAAGTAGTTTCGAGTCTGGGTGTTAGTGTGTGTGAGTTTCTATGTTTGTAAACGCACCCACAATACAAGAAGAAATTCTTAGTGTGGGGCAAAGTTTAAAAAAAAAAAAAAAAAATCTCCTTCTGAAACTACGAGTACTATAAGATCGGGATTTTGTTTTCGATAAATTTTCGAAATTCAATTCTCCTGTGTTTATTTTTGTCTAATTTTCACCGTGCAAGCAATTTTAAAAAAAAACAGCCTAGTGCGTGTGTACGTAGTCCACGTACAATGAAGGGTTTTGTATTTGGTATGAATTTATTCCAAGAACAAATTTAAAACGGTAAAACATGTTCTCCGACATTCCAACTGCAAATGTAAATTTGTACGCACAACATTGACAAATTTACCATGTTAGGTATTTTAAGACCATAGACTTCTTATAGGTTTTCATGTAAACTATGAGTAAAGAACCATATTCCGTTTTTTTTTTTAATTTTGGTTCAGTAGTTTCGGAGATTTAAATTCGGGTTATTTTTCATACATTTTCTTATAAATCATTAAAAGTATGAAAAATAAATGATCCTCACAACAAGCCCTTTCATTTGGTATGTCACACGGTACATTATGAAAAGCTTTCTTTTTTAAGTTTCTTATTTACCCCCAAAAGTGGCCCCCTTATTCAAAATTAATTAATTTACTTTCCGTGTTTAGGTCACAGAAATATCTGTACCTTTTAATTTAGAGACGGACAGACAGACACCCAGCCAGACAACCGAGTGCTAAGGGTTCCGTTTTTCCCTTTTGAGGTACAGAACCCTAAAAAAACACCAAGTATTATAATTATGTAAGTCACTGAATATAAAAGTATCAAAATACATAGTAAAACAGAATACTATGTTCTATGTTTTGGCAGGCATCATTTCATTATTTACGACTATTATCCAGATATTATAGTATCTCTTTATATCTGGTTTTATAACTACTAGAACACTGAGTTGATAAGGCACTAAAATGTTAGGATTACCGCAGCAAGTATATTTTTTTCCGATGAGCTACTGTTTTGTATTTCCCTCCGTAGCGGCGGAGCACATCGCCTACGAAAAGAAATTATCGTAGCCTACGTAGACTACGCACCATAATTTAACTTCTATGTTTTACGATATACGCACAAGCAAATAAACAAGATTATTATGTTTTCCATTCCTAAACAATTTCAGAAGGTTTTCCTTTAACATTTTCACATTCCTACAACGCCATACGTCACGGACGCAACGTCGCATATCGATCAACGTTTTATTTCGAGTTCTGGAATTGGCACCCCCTGTTCCATTTTGGTTTTATGCGCCCCAAGAGCTTGAGAGCTTTTAATTCCCGAAGTAACTTACATGTGTAATTAAATACCTTTATTTATATAATTAAGCTGGATGTTTAGTTTTCTATGGAAACAGCTTTTACTAAACTTAGAAACTGAGCTGACATAATTCCTTTTTTTTTGTGTTTAGTAGAATTTGTTTAGGAAGATTCTGCTTTTTTTTATTACGTAATTAGTTTTTAATTTGTGGAAGCTTGTAAATGCGCTAGTAAATTGTACATTATTTACCTAGATATTTGACTATAAGCTTTTTGAAGAATAAATAAATCAAAGGATATCGTAGCTCGTAGCATCGTATTCGTCCAAATAAACATTATATCATTTGTCAGTTGCAAGTATGGTATTTATCTAGATATTTGTATATTTTGACGCCCGAATAAAGTGGCTCCGCGAGTCTATTACGTTTTCAAGCTATTAATGTAGTTAGAAAAGTCGTTTCTGTGTTACAATGTTGGCATCGCTGATGGAAATATTCAAATCTTTCTGCTTCGAAATTTGAATACAGTTTATTTTACTTTTTGTATCAGAAATTAACGTAAACCACATCAGACGCTTAGTATGTAATACCTAAAACTCTGCTTTTTTACCTCTTATAGCGAATAGGAGTAAAAAAAAAAACAGGTTCTTAAAACATGAAACAGGGAACAGATATGTCAAAACCGAAAAAACTGTTCCTGCCTGTTTCGCCTGTTCCACACGTTCCACAATCTACTACAACAGACCAAATAAAACATTGCCGACATTGCCGTAACTGATGTATGTATCTGTGTAACATAATAAGCTCTTCTCCATCTAGCTTATAGATGTTTAATTTGTTAGAAAGAGATACAAACGAAAAAGACCTGGAACAGTTTGGAACAAGCTCTTTCGTCTTCTGGCTTATTGTAGTAAAAATATATATCATCTGTTCTCTGCCACTGTTGTTAACCTACTGTTACAATCAAAGAATCTTTGGTTCCTTTGTAATTACATTGAGATTATTATTAGTGTGATCGCGAGGCTAAGGTCTTTTCGGATTCATGTGCGTATTGTATAATTATCACTTGCTTAAAAAACAGTGAAGTAAAACATCGCGAGAAACCGGCATGCCTGAGAGATATTACTCGAAGGCATGTAAAGCTAAGTCTTTAAAACTCTGACACCAGCTTAGTCACTACATGAAAAGAAGACGAAGACCATCGAGGCAGTACTAAGGTGGGGCAAAACATGACGGATTCGACCAGACATATAAAAAAAAAAACTGAAATATAACGACTTGTAGGCCAGTTAGGAATCAAAAAGTTGCAAACACAGCGGTTAATATGACAGCGCTGCACTCTGAGGAATAAATTAAAATATTCATGTTAGAACAGAGCACAAAGCCCAACCTCTACAAACAATTATTCCTACGAACACAGCAACAGTTGGCGCGATCCATTGACGAGCGACAATTAAATTGAAAAACTATTCCGCATTGTGGCTTACACCGGGGCCCGGCTATTTCACACACTAACTAGATTGCCTCGGAGTTAGTTTTGCTGTTCTATATTTTTGTAAGCGGGAAAAGATTTTCCTTGTTGAATTTTAAATAAAAATATGTAGTTTTCTAAAAATTTGTGATTAAAAGAACAATCAGTTTTCTGTTATTCATTTATTATTTTATAATAGAATGTACTATGTTTTGGCAAACACTTTTAATTAAATCAAAATACTAGCTGCTCCACCCACATAAGTCTCGATTCCGTGGGAATATCGGGATAAAAAGTATCTTAGGGCCTAACTCAGGTTATGGTCTATCCATGTGCTAAATTTCCTCCAAATCCGTTAAGCCGTTTTAGTGTGAAAGCGTACAAAAAAACTAATCTTTTCGCTTTATAATATTAGTTTAAAAAGAAGACTGGTTATATATAATTAAGTCTTAATCATTTATGAACTGTTTGCATTAACACAGCGCCATCGACACTGTTTTTCATACGATTACTCACTTAGTAAGGGATGCTACACAATTTTTATTCACGGCCGGGCGTCAAAATCGAACGTATATTTGCCGCCAGGCTGCCGTATCGTGTCGAATCACTCAGCATGATTCGCCTAACATTTTTAAACTAAAACATGAAGTCTTCTCCATATGCAGAAGTCTGCCTAGTTTTTGCCAAGCTAAACCTCTGTAGGTAAAAGTGAAAATGCCTTTAACTTCAAGTATTTGGGTCTGCTAAGTACGAGGCATCCCTAATCACCCCTTAATTTCCGTTCGGTGCATATTTTCCTATCGGCAGCTATGTTATCCATACTTTATAATTTTCTTGTAAACGAATAACCTCAGAAGTGCAATCAAGAGAAGGCGCCTCCAGCGACAAAACTGGTTAAAGCAGTGAACGAAAAGGTTAAAGCGAGTCTGGCTCGACTAATAAGGGTATCGTTCTCAAATGTTTGTCAGCATAATCAACTGCATTCAAGATTTTTTATTACTCTAATAGCGTGTATTCTGAAAGTGAGCAACGTTGCAAATATCTGTCAAATATTTCGCTGTTTTGATCAATTTAACATATTACTGGATGGAGATATGAAATATGGCTAACTGGTGAACTAAAATATTGAATATGAAATACAATAATATCGAAACACCGAATATTTAGTTTTAGATGTAAAAAAAGTATTTGGAAACTTAGCAAATGACTTTTTTACACCTAAAACGGTAACAACATCAAATTCAGTGTTATAATTGCAATCCATTATTAATATTCTAGTTCACTAGTTAGCCATATTTCATATTTCCATACAAGAATATTGCCAAATTAATCAAAACAGTGAAATATTTGACGGCTATTTGCGACGTTGCCAACATTTAGAATGAACGCTCTTAAGGCCGTTTCCATATATTATAGTTACCCAAACAATGTTACTGTAGCTACCTAGGTGACCGCAGTGTCTGTTCACGTGTTTTATGTTCTATATCTTATAACCAATACACCATAAATATCGGTCAGAATAATTCACAAAAGGTCTATCTAACGTTATCTATACGACATAATAAAATCTACTGTTTTTAGGGATCCAACTTGATATCTTATGTCTGAGAATAACGTTTGTGACAGACGAACACAAGCGATCTTTTAAAATACGGATCCCATAAACCACACTTTCGCTCGCTGTGGCTGACGCAAGTCTCTCAGTTTGTATGGCGGCTCTAACAATCCGTAACTCGAATTTATATCCAATACAAGCTGACTGAAGCTGGTTTTATCATCGATAAAATGATACGGTGTTTATTGAAGAACCAATTAGTAATACCTGACTACCCATCAAGACTAGACTTAGGCCATATTATAGAACCTTGAAAAGAGTTTTAAGTAATACTTATACCTACAATATTCTTTATTTTTTATTAAATTCGATTTGTTACAGCTGTAGTGGCAATCATGTCATTTGGTTTAAATAGGACTTTATTTTTATTATTTTATTTATATTCTATATAGATTCTTTTCTTTTAAATTTTGTGAATGTGAGAACGTCTAAAACATGGACCCAAAGTCTCCTGGAGCATTATGATTATTTTATTTGATTTTGGAAGTTTACCAAGATTTTAATAAAATTACCAAAAATTATAGTTTTCATTAAGACATTATTTTCAGATGTGAGCCTTACAGATTGTAGATCTGTGGACCATTTTATATTTTGCTAAGTACCTGGTACTTGTTGATAGGCCTACACTGTCCTTTTAACACTGTAATTTGAAAACATTGTAAACCCATTTACTTTTAAAAAAAATACTGTGGAGTTTCTTGCCGGCTCTTCTCTATAGGAAACGATCAATTGGAACCGTGCACCTAGCTGCTGACGTTTCATAAGTGCCCATGTAAGTTTATGTGAAAAAAAATATTTTCAATTGGATTGAATTGACTTGAGTTGTGAGGTTCTGTAACACGGGCCTTATATTTTGCTTCACCATGGAGAAAGAACTGCACAGATATTCCAAAAAAAAGTTTGGAACTCTGTTCAAACTACTAGTAGTTACCGGGCTATTTTCCGGTACGGGTTGTTACGAATCGGCCTTACTGAAAATGGTGCTAGCCCGCAGGCTTTTGATTACCTGTTCGTCAGGATTGAAGGACGGTGTTCTGGCTTCCTCATATCGTGATGCCGAATTTTCGTTTTGTTGTTATGATCGTGTCGGACACAAAGAGAAACCACTCAGCCGTGGTCTTTATAAATACCTATTGAATCTCTTTTAAATTGAGATTCATCAATCGTAGCTCTTGTTAGTCGTGCGTGTATAACTTTCCGGAGACTTATTGACGTCTCAAGGCAAGTCATGCAAAATTGGTACACTAGCATGAAAATACTGCCTACAGTATTTGATATTATACATACATAAGTCTCTTGAGTATAAGTTTTATTGGCCGCGCTAAGAATTGATTACTGTAGATAGAAATACGCTTATAAAACAAAGCGCTACGGCGTAGCGGGCACCATGCTACGATCTCGTAGACGGCCTTCCGTACGTTTTAGAAAGCTTTCTTTGTGCGATTAACTCAAGCTTATCAATTTACTTTTAGTTACGAGGTACATTATGTTCACTATCCAATCTGAAATGCATGAAATGTTCCTGGATCGATATTAGACATACAGTCAGTGTATCTATTACACTTTTCATGAAACAGTCCTCATTTACTGTCTTCCTAATTTTATGTTATCACCAAATTAAATGAGAAAACTTCATCCCATCTGAAGGGAAATAAATTAAATATACGATTTTATTCATCCTTAAAGCTTGTCCTCGTTCCGCCATAATACCGACCTACGCTCACTTTTATTTATTCCTTCCGGCGAAGTCGTAAAGAACAGCATTGATTAGGTTTTCTCCGTATTTCTGGAATAGTGAATACTTAAATATACGTAGGTACAATAAAGAGTATATATTTTATAGACGTCAAACTTTATTTCAATCAGCGAAATCCCGACATGAAGATATCAGAGCTATGATAGAGGTTCAAATGACTTACTCCTACAGAAGTTAAAAGGATGTCGGGTGACTCTCAGTGCAATCCGTGGCCTTGACATCAATCAATGAACAACATTTGGTTGAATACGAGGCTTTTGGCTACTTTTGTAAATTGTCTTACAAGTAATTTTTTTTAAATGTATGTTTCTTTTGTGCAGAGTAAACCAATTTTCTTTCTTTCAATCCATTTGTTTGTTTGTTACGCTTTCACGCTAAAACGGCTGAACAGATTTGGATGAACTTTGGCATATATCCCGATATTCCCACGAGATCGATTCTTATGCGGGTGAAACCGCAGGCGCAGCTGGTAAGGAATAAATAAAAGTGCAGTTTCGTTTTCATACTTAATGTTAGTATCTCTCTCTTTATTTGCTTTTCTTTCCATTTAATTGGCACAACTCGATGCAAGCATGTTCTTGTCTGAAACTCGGCTAGTGTTAACTGCCAAAGTTAACTTTGTATCTATTGATACTGATGCTTTGCCTTCAGTCCAAGTTACAGTTAATTTTTTAACTGGAAATGTACCACAATGTTTTTATTTATTATTTACCTATAGATATATATACGAAGGAGGAGCTCGTGGCTAAGTAACAACAGCCGCACTGGTCGATCCATCAGGTTAAGCTACGCTTGCCGGGGTTGGTCAGTGGATGGGTGACCATCTTTACATACCGAGATACCTCCGTGTCTCGGAAAGCACGTTAAGCCGTTGGTCCCGGCTTTCATTCGTGGATCTTTGACAGTCGTTGCGAGGTCAGAAGCCCGAAAGTCTGACACCAGTCTTACCGAGGGGTATCGTATTACCCAGTTAATGGGTGGTGGAGGTCAGATAGGCAGTCGCTCCATGTAAAATACTGGTATTCAGCTGCATCCGGTTTGACTGGAAGCCGATCCCAACATAGTTGGGAAAAGGCTAGGCAGTATGAAATATATACGAAAAAAAAAAAAAAAAAATGTGTTTATTATCTTAAATCTATACAATTTAGTTGCCGGGGCTTCCCAGAAAGTAATCCGAAGATACTTGTGATGGGATAAACCTCGCTCTTCCTCAATTAATTAACAACGAAGAATGAACTTATCTCTAAAAGCTAAAATAGACGACTCTATACTGAAATATTTACTATTATCTAAAAATCAAGAATATTATGATTATGAATGAGTTATGTGCCGGACGACATTTTGCGTAAAAAACGCGTTTACGAACATTTGTATTTTTTTTTTATGGTTAAAATATAGGGTAGTTATGATTATGTTTTTATTATTAATAAATTTCACTTTTATCAATTAAAAAATTATGTCTTACATATATTTGTTATCTCCTATAACCGTTGGCATAATATAATGTTAATTGTTGCCTTCTTTTAATACTTACCTCGCTCGCTACTTAGCTGTTAATTCTAGCTCCAAACATGAGGTAACTCTCCAAACTTAACAACTGTAATTTTTTAGAAAAAATGTCCTATTTAAGACCTTTATGTTTGATTTATGTTAATAACATGATCATAATGATACCTAATAATTAAAGCATCATGGAACTGATGTTGAATCATTTTAAAGCTACAACTAAAAATAATTTTGTTGTGACCCCGGTCTGCCCTAGGCCTCGAAACCTGTTTCTGACACAGATAGTCAATTAATTTTCAAGTAGTTATATGAGAAACACCTACTTTCGATTGAATAAGGAAATTAAAATGTAGCCAGTGATGAATGTTTTATTTTAAATGCAAATTTTCCGCCGTTCCCAGTTCGCGATAATACGCTTTAGGATTATTTTCTGCGGGCATTCCGTGTATTAAGCTAGGCGCAAACGAAGCACCGGCTACAGCCACCGGTAGCCCAGCGACAAGCAGTTCACATGCTTTTTCGTACGCTTTGTGTGGATTCGTCGCCCACCAGATACAGCAGTACTCAACACTGCAGCAAGAGGCAACAGCCATCGGTGGTTGTGGCCAGTGGCTCGTGTGCGCTTACCTTAGGCTCCACAGCCACAGCCACAGGTCGGTGGCTCGTTTGCGCCGAGTCTAAAGCGCTGTTTAAACCTTAATGTTTTGCTCACGTTACCTGTTATTGGATCATTTTGTTAATATCTAGTTCATTATTAGAGCACATTTTGAAATTCTCGTATTACACGAATACGGATTTTTCGCTTAAAACTGTTGACCTGTTGAGTTAATTACGAATGAAGCTTCACGGTTTAGAAAATGGCCTGATTTAATCTAAAGCTCTGATTTAAAATATCAACGTCTCGAATGTGACCCATAATGTATCTACCTATACATTTGTGCCAGCATGCAGCGTAGCCATTCCCGGTGTAATTTCCGGCATATACGTAAGGTATTTCAGCCTTTACCACAATTCATGCCTACAACGCACACATTCGCTAAGACCATGGAAGTTTCTCAACAAAACTAAAACGTAACAAAAGCAGTTCTACATAAGCCGTCAGGGCCAAGTTTTTTATCCGTCACAGTCGTGATATAACTTTGTCCTCGCCTGTTTCTTCGCGAAACTTAAAGCTTCTACGTATGAATAATATTTTGTAGGCGGTGGTTGGTATGGTTTTAACTATATTTTTCTTTCGTACACAATCATACATGTAGACATCTTTTAGAAATTTAGATAGACTTTTAGAGTTCCTTTGAGTTTGGATAAAGACGCATTATGAAGGTATACAATTACCTACACTAAATATTATAAAATGATAAATGATTTTATTTCTGTAAGTGGGTTTGGACAAAACACTTTTACACGTCAATCATATTTTTTTAAACTAGATGAGGTGTTTCCTATCTGACTACTCCGAGAAGAAAGGCCGAAACAAACTCAGAGGTCACAGTCTCGTTTAAAGTCCAGACATAATCTGGGTCAGATCATGTGAAGATCATATAGATTGGTGTCTGAAATGGTCTTTTAGGAAAGAACCACACAGATTGAGAGGACCTGTCCAGTCAGTGCACGCATTTGTGAGTGACCGTGCAGCTCAAGATATATACTCGTACCTACCGTCAAAGTGAACATGAGTCAAAGTCAACAGAGCAGTGGTTGACCAGTGGTAACAGCCGCGACTTACGAGTAGGTCGTAGGTTCGAACCCAGGCAGGCGCTTTACTTTGTGTAAATGATTTCATCACCACTGCTCTCAAACAGTGAAGGGAAACATCGTGAGGAAACCGGCATGTCCCAGAGCTAAAAATTCGAAAACATGTGACATCTACCAGTGGGAAGAAGAACCCAAATTCAATAACTTTAACAGAAAATTAAAAGAATATCTTACACAAAAATGCTTTTACTCGTTCGCAGAATACTTAAAAAAAAAAAATTAAAAAATATAAATTAATTAAATACAACAGCTAATACAAATTAATTAAATATAATAGTTAGAAAAAATTAATAAAATATATTAATAAATATAAATTAATAAAATATTATAATTAATACACATAAATAAAATAATTTAATAACCTCATGATATAATTAAAATAACTACATAAACTTATTACTAGTAATATTATTATCGATAATAATTATATTTGTTAAACAAACTTGCACTGGGTGCTTGTTTTGTCCAATTTATTATTATATAGGTACTTAAGTATATTATGTTGCCGTGCCCTAACCGGGTTTCATGTTGGAACTTACATAAATGTAACAATGAATGCAATAAAGAGTTTGAGTTTGAATATTATAGGCTGATTATCTATATATATTTTTAAAATGCTTTGTCCTGAATGACTGACTGACGGATCAACGCACAGCCTAAACCGCTGATCGTAGAGACCTGAAACTTGGAGGGTGTGTTCTTTGTATGACGTAGGCATCCGATAAGAAAGGATTTTTCGAAATTCTACCGCTAAGGGGGTGAAAAAGGTGAGCAAAGTTTGTATGGGACAACGTGATTCCTTGGTCCAATCTACTTCAAATTTTGCATAAACATTCTTTAACAGAATTAGTGGAAGACCTGTTTCATATTTTATTGAAATTCATCCCCTAACGGGGTTAAATAGGGGTAGAAAGTTATTTTGGGAGTGATTTGCTTCGAAGTTGATATCAATACTCCTTAGTGCTTTTGATTTAAATTACATTTTATTTTGACACATGTTTGAAAAGTCACTCCGATTTTATTCAAAAAAGGTTGAACTCACAAGGCTTGATGCTTGCAATGCAAATACTCTTTAAAATTGGAATGTCTCGAAAGTCACCGTACTATATTAGTAGGTACCGCATTTGAAGGTTTCTAAGCTATAGGCTGCCTGTCCACTGGAGCAGAGACGAGAGGTGAGGAGCAGAGATGTGCCAATATTAACGAATACAATCTAAACTATGGACTGGAGTTTAGATTCAATTGGTTATTATTAGCGCATCTCCGCTCCAGTGGATAGTCAGCCTCACAGAGGTCTGTATTTATTCCTAAGATTCCCCTAACACCATCAAATTACGAATTCAAGAGAGTGCAGTTTCCCATCAAAGTCTGCTTCGCAATGATCATAAACAAAGCTCAAGGTCATACTCTTAAGGTAGCGGGAGTAGACTTGAGGGAAAGCTGCTTCTCCCTCCCACGGCCAGTTGTATGTGGCATGCTCCAGAGTAAGCGCACTGAGTAGCCTGGTGATTCTAGCACCCGAAGGAAAAACAAAAAATA
The DNA here is from genome assembly GCA_916701695.1 of Agrochola macilenta. NCBI lineage: Eukaryota > Metazoa > Arthropoda > Insecta > Lepidoptera > Noctuidae > Agrochola > Agrochola macilenta. The sequence goes on along the minus strand of OU753552.1, from coordinate 24,534,018 downwards.
TTGTTTTTTACATGTTAGAACAAAATTAATAACGTAAAATACCAATAAAAAATCCTATTAGAACCATTTTCGACTTCTACGCGGACGAAGTCGCGGGCAAAAGCTAGTGTACGTATATATAGGTCAATCAATCTGCCTAGCCTTTTCCAACTAATGTTGGGGTCGGCTTCCGTTCTAACCGGTTGCAATTGGATTTTGGTTATTTCACATGGAGCGACTGCCTATCTGACCTGCACAACCCAGTTACTGGGAAAGACGATACCCTTTGACAAAACTGGAGAAAGACGATATAAACAGCCCTATTATTCGTAAGAAAACTTTACCTAGTATGGTATATCCTAATTATGCCTAGGTACCTACTGATAGCACTCAAAACATGGAGTGCCTTGAAACACCTCATAAAATCTGTTACAAGTTCAAATTGCTTGTAAAACGTCGGCCTAACGAATAATTATTATAACGACATTATACGGCAAGCACCTGAAAAGCACTCACGGAATGAGAGCGATAAGATAAAATTATAAGTAAACAAGACTGATTAGATTATTAACACTATAATATATTGATAAAGTATAATAAATAGGTACCTATATAGTTTTTCACACAAACTAATATTTCAACCAAGGTCTCCCATAACTTTTTCAATAATATTGTTAGGGTGGTGCGGTGCAGCCTGGGAGCGGCCGAGGCTGTGCCTAGCAGTGGATTGCAATAGGCTATGTTGACTGTTTGTTGAAAGATACATTTTTGCTTCGTGAGCATAGTGCTAGTGATGCCTTCTAGCCGATTTTGGCGGTATTCAGCAACTGCATTCGATGACTTTTCACTTCAGGCTGGTTGAGAGCTTAGATGTGCTGCTCTTTCATGTGCTGTCATGTGACTAGCATATTCAACTTTGGCCGAAATACTCCGAACACAAAGCGGACATCTCAAAGCATCATCGACAGCATAATTCACGCCTGTGTTCGCCGAAGGGATAAGCAGAGATGTATTATATACCTATAGTGCATCTACATTTCGTCAGTTAAGTTTAAGTCCCATATAATAGAGGGCGAACCTATTGTCATCAATCGGGCCCAAATATAGACTCCGGGCTGCTACTGGGAAATTTTAACTGGAAACCCCAATAACACTTTGCCCGACCCGGGAATTGAACTCGGGACCCCATGCCCAGCTGTAGCACTAGTGACCACTAGATCAACAAGACAGGCATCATTTATGTATCCATATATTATATCTATACCTACAATAACTGTTGGTTCACTTATCAATATTCTATCTGTCACTAAAGCGGTTTAATTGTTTTACGCTACAATCACGCCTGTGTCCACCGAGGAATCTGTTGCATTATCCCACGGGATTATTTCTCATTGTGGGCTGTAATAGCCTTCCTTATACACTGAAGGCAGAAAGGTTAATATGCACTTTATTGTACTAGATTAATTGGTGCAAGAAAGCGCGTTGTTAGTATAGAAACTCGGGCTCAGCTTATACGATAACCCAATAAACTCAATACTTTTTAAGTATTTGTAGTTAGTGTAGAAAAACAAATATTTTCAAAAATACCTATCTTCTTTTCGTGTGGTTAGTAACTAACCTGGTGTCAGAGTTTTAAAGCCGCCCATGGGCCTCTGACTCGACTTCACATGCCTTCGAGAAATATCTCTCAGTCATGCCGGTTTCCTCACGATGTTTTCCTTCACCGTTTTTGAAGCAAGTGATAATTATACAATACGCACATAAATCCGAAAAGTCAGAGGCCTTGGGTTCGAACTCGAGACCTATGAATTGGCAGTCCGACGGCGACGGTCACACCACTAAGCTATCACTGCTATACCTATCTTACACGGTGATGATAAAGTGAAGTGACTAATCAGTTACTATTTAATTATCTATATATTAACTAACTGCTACTAGCTGCCCGCCCCGGCTTCGCACGGGTAGCACTATATAAGTACTTATCTACGGCGCATCTACCTACCTACCCTACCTACCCCACCTACGCCACCTACCCCACCTACCCCAACTACCCCACCTACCCTACCTACCCTACCTACCCTACCTACCCTACCTACCCTACCTACCCTACCTACCCTACCTACCCTACCTACCCTACCTACCCTACCTACCCTAACTACCCTACCTACCCTAAAATCTACCCTATCATACCTACCCTATCATACCTACCTACCTACCTACAGTACTAATATCGCTATAAAAAATAGTCTCTTGTATCTTTAACTATAATGAAGCAAAGACCTCTTAGCTTTGTATAGTACTCGTAGACCCTCCCATATGGAAGTAGCTATTATAGGTAAAAATATTAGGTACCTTACGGATATAAAGCCCAGTTTGGCAATACAAAATGGTACCATTGGTAAGGAAAACGAATCAAGTTTTGCGGAGAGGTGGTCACCACGCTACTACCTACTTAAATAATGGCGAAATCAAATAACATATATAGGTAATATTCTCATCACATGAATCAGGAGACCTCATGGCAACAGGGCTCGAGCAAATCGTATTATTTGAGTTACATTGTGTGCGAAGTTACTCATTTCAGTTAGTAATCAGTTTAGTTTCTTTGAAGTAGCTAGATACTTGTAAGTAGGCTCTTAGGTACAGTTTTCTCTACCAAACTAAATTTCGTTTCTGTTTAACTTACGGCTCACATATTTAATATATTATGCACATTTATATTAAAAACGTGGAACACGTGCGAGAGCTCGGGATTATATATTATTCTCAAAGCTCGCTGCTGTCAGCTTTCCTTGTTCATCAAATCAGGTTTTATTCGAAAAGCCTTCACACAAAGTTTCAAACCAATTTTATGCTAATTTATTTCACTTGTCTAGTAAAACTTGTTCAAATCCGCTTACAACATCAAGTTATACGTTTTCGTAATGTAGGGATTTTGTTGATGAAGAAATAATTCATGGCAATTTCTCGTACTAAAAAACATGCAAAGTCTAGTTTCAAAAGTAATTTTGAAACTAGACTGCACGTTTTTGAGTACGAGAAATGTACTCAGAATGAAAAAAAAAAAAGTTTCGAGAATTGGCCCTTGGTTTTCAGAGAAATGTGTACGATTTTCGTATTTCTATAACAGGGTCGTTAGACACACGAAAGAAAACATCGTAAAGTAACCAAGACACATCATGAACAAGCGATGAAACCTTCTTCCTTTTCTGTATGAGACGAATCATACCCGCCCATAGGTAAAATCAAAGGACATTTACATTACCAACATCTCAGGAACCTGATAACGCAGTACATAGCTACACAAAGTCTTCTACTCCAATTTTATTATCGTCAAAATTTTGTTGCTGAGGTACCTACCTACCTAAAAGCTTTGAGGTGTGTGCACATTGGTAATGGAAGCGAACGAGGCCTCGTGGTTTGGAAAGCAGGCTAAGCAGACATGGAAGCTGTCTTATCTCAATTTACTGACCGAATAATGGTTGTGTTGATTTTGCCGATCCAAATAGATAACAATGTGCTGGTACGCTATACACGTTATTATAAAAATCGCTTTACTGTTAAATTACGACTGTTGCAGATATTTAGTAATCAAAGTTTCGACTGTAGTAACGTTTCGTGTTAAAATAAAAAATGCTGAAAAAGCAGATTCGGTAAAAAAACGAATTTGGGGCTCCGACGATCCCGATAACGCGTTCTCATTAACTTATTACATAAGGTACAATATTATGACGGTAGGAACAGGCCACATGAGAGTGTTGGATAGAATTCCTAATGGTGTAGTCAGGGATGTTTTGCGGCGGCGCGTGTAAATTGTTTCTATACTATAATGCGCAAGCGCGCTGCATCAATGATGGCACGAGTCAGGGCCAGCCCCAACAAAGTTCTGAAAATGATAGCTGACAGAGTGCTGTCAGTTACATGAGTCACCGTATTGTGTTGTTTACTAATACGTAGTTTTAAGGGCAATGTTACCAACCCTTTATGAGTCTTCGCTCGAATTAAAGATTTTGAATTAGAATAGACCAAGTTGGGGTAAATCTCTAAGTTTTGTTGAAACTTGTAACGGTACAGGGTGAAAACCATCTTGCCGATATAATCGCACAAACGCATAGGATACTAATCTGTCTTTTCCCAACTATATTGGGGTCGGCTTCCAGTCTAACCGGATGTAGCTGAATACGAGTATTTTACATGGAGCGACTGCCTATCTGACCTCCACAACCCAGTAACTAGGTAATACTATACCCCTTGGTAAGACTGGTTGTCAGACTTTCAGGCTTCTGACTACTCGTAACCGTAACGACTAACGTTCCGAGGCACGGAGGATTCTCGGTATGTAATGATGGTCATCCATCCACAGACCAACCCCGGCAAGCGTAGCTTAACCTGTTGGATAAACAATTGATCATATTATTTATTGTTATTAGTAATTAACTGTTTGTTTATTTATTTTACGTCGATGGTCCTAGTTTATCATTTATAACTTCCAGTTACAACTATCTATATGTAAGCAAGCACGCCCTTTATGCCTGGAGGCTTTTATTTAGATATTAAGTTCTGTTTACGTTTAGTTTTGGTTTCTGCCTGAGTATAGTTCTCGATGATTTTGTTTGGTATATTGGCGTGTGCTAGCTAACATATGGATAATAATTTAAATTATGTTTTGTGGTCCGTAATGTAAATTATTTTGAATACTATTATATAGAATCTTTTTTTTTTGTTTTTCTAACTGAACACACAGCTGTGCTGCTGGGGTATTTGTTGCGCCACTTCTTCATCCCAGCAAATGCACTAGGAAGTGGTGAAGGGTGGGCGTTTTGGGGGACAGTCTTATGTAATTTTAACGTTCGAAAAGTGCTGATTCTCAGCCTAGTTTGAACAAATAACTTTTTTTCTAACTAGGTAACTAGGTAACTAAATCATATTAGTGTGGTTAGTGAAACTCTTTAACTACATAACTTTTAAATTAACTTGAACCCGCCCTTGTTATTGTCCTTGTTTGCTTTGTCTCTGGGTAAACGAAGTATAGACCAAGGGCATAGACAAATGGCAATCGCTTTCAAAGTGTTTCGTATTTCTACAACGACTTTCAATAGTAATGAAATAAGTTTTTCGGTAGGTTACGTCAGTTCCAAAAGTTTTTGACGTTTCCATCATTGATAACGCTGATAAAAATAAATGTCACTTTGCCTAAGCCAAGAGGGCCTCGTCTCTTACAAACGTAAGAACTCAAATGAATCCCTATGCACAGGGACACCCTTCAGGAACAAGCTAGGGATGTTATGGCTTTTTTAAATACTCTTCATAATTCTCAATATCTTGTGAGCGCGTCTCTTAGCCGTCCTTCAAATACTAATGCAGGTCCCATCTCTAGTTCCTAATACAACAAAAATATTTATTTATTTATTAAAACTTTATTCACTAGTAAAAAATACTGTACAAAGGCGGACCAATGCCTGGGGCATTTTCTACCAGTCAACCTTAGGGTAATGCAGAGACAAAACATGGCAGGTGCACCATAAGGAATAGATAACTTGAAAATTAATACATACGTACTAATACATAGATACATACATATAAACCGAATAAACTTTGTCAGGAGAAATAACGATAGGTAGAGGAGAATAAAAATCCAGCAAATCAGCGCTGCAATGATTCTGCCAACTTTTTTTACGAATATGTTCACGTGCCTTCACTTAGTTAAATATAAGTAGGTAATAAAATTAAATATAACATTTTAATGTTCTTCTTTTCCGTTCAAGCAGAATTTGCAGATTCAGCCTATAATATTTTCACTGCTAGGACAGCCCTCCTCTCTGTGAGAGAGAGCGGGCCATAAACCACCACGCGGGCCCAGTGCGGGTTGGTGGATGTCACATGAATTCGATATTCTAGAACATGCCGGTTTCCTCGCGATGTTTTCTTTCACCGTTTTGAGAGCAGTGGTGATGAAATTAAATACACAAAGAAAAGTTACGTTACGACCTACAACTCTTAAGTCGGGGCCGATACCTCTGGGTCACCACAGTCCCGTATATTAATTCTATAAGAAGATTTACCGACGCCGCCGCCTCGTTTGGTCTAGTGGTGGCAAGCGCTACTGCCGAGCATGAGGTCCTGGGTTCGATTCCCGGGTCGGGCAAAGTGTTATTGGATTTTACCGCCAGGATTTTTTCAGTAGCAGCCTGGAGTCTGTATTTGTGCCCGGTTGATGGCAATGGGGAAGAAAACTGACAACTTTTGACGAGGGTATCGCTGGTAACGCTTGGCTGACATTAGCTGTCAAACTACATACAAAACTTGATTCCAAAAAATGTTGGTGTCATCTGACAAAAAAATGCCGTGCTGTATAATAATGTTATAATAAATACACGTTTATTAAGCTCATCTTAGGTACATACTTATTCATTGTAATAAAGATGAATATGTTGCTTTGTTATGGATGGAAGCTTTGTGCTGCTATTTGCGTCATGATAACTGTCTGGAGGTGGAAGATCCATCTTGGTATCATCAGTTTCATGCTGCTGAGGTATCCCAAAATTAAAATTTCTATCAAATGATTCGATTCTGTAACATATTTCAAATTCAGATTTTAATTTCTAGGTTATGTTCGTAGCTCATGAAACATCGAATATGTTATAAAACTACTGTGTAAGTACGTAAAAGTTTATAATAAATGAACGCCATGTTGCTATTTATAAAATTGGGTTATTTACTTCTATTATTATCAATAAAATTGGCTGTAAATACCTGCTGACCAAATCCGCTTTTCTCCTCTCTCCTCGGTTCTTCAGTTCAGCTTTTAACTGAGCTACAGTCCGCGTTGAATATATAGTTCGTTAAATTATCAAAAAACACACGCTAGTTCCTGTTGTAATTATTTTAAACCCGAAAATCATTGAGAGATCAAAATGACATTGCGATGTTATGGGCAATGCGATAGCAGCGCCACCTGTTCATAGCTTTGCGATTTCTTCCCCATAGGGTCGCCCCCTATTACATGCGACTTAAATATAACTGGTGAAATGTGGGTTTACTATAGGTACGCCTCTGCCTAACCCTCCGGGGATTAGAGGCGTGAGGTAATGTTATGTTATTTACCGACGATAATCGAGTTCCTTCCTACAATGGACTCAGGTTTGCTTGCAAAAGACATTGTAGTTTCCAACCTCACGACATTTACAAACAATATTGATGGCCTAAAACACCGGTTTTTCATAAACCTAGATCAGGCAGGTCTACATTACAGTTAGAATAAAATTTTCCTCGATTGTAATTAATCTAAATCATATGTTTACTTTATAATTGAATATTGTTATTTTTTTATATTGAATGCTTGTGTCGAATACGATGACCTTGTGGGCAATGACTCTTTAGGTTTCGATTCGTTCACATCGAAAAGGCGAAATTGGCATCATCACGACGGCGATGCTTAGCGAATTGTGAAAGAGCTTAGGTAGCCGGAAAAACGCTGTCAATTTTTTTAACGAAATAACATCATGTTCGTTTTCACTACACCTACGGCACATGTAATTATTTTTAATAATAGGAACAAATGACAAAATCGATATACGTTTGTTTCCGTCGCGTACTACGACATACTTCTTCCACATTATAATGATCTCTTAGATCATTAGATTGTGAAAATACTACGTAATTGTTAAATATTATTTTATTTGAGTGTTTGGCAAGTCCCTGATAAATTCATTGGACAATTTACTGAGACCAATTTCCTCAATCTGTTTAGCCTTTTCCCAACTTTATTGGGGTCGGCTTCCAGTCTAACCGGATTCAGCTGAATACCAGTATTTTACATGGAGCGCCTGCCCATCTGTCCTTCACAACCCAGTAACTGGGTAATACGATACCCCTTGGTAATACTGGTTGTCAGACTTTCAGGCTTCTGACTACTCGTAACCGTAACGAATAACGTTCCGACTTCCGAGGCACGGAGGATTCTCGGTATGTAAAGATGGTCACCCATCCACAGACCAACCCCGACAAACGTAGCTTAACCTGACGGATCGACCCGTGCAGCAGTTATTACTTACCCACGAACTTCTCCCTGATAAATTCATTGGACAATTTACTGAGACCAATTTCCTATAATTTTAAAATGTTTTCCGTAATTAAGTTCTCTTACACAATACATCTTGAGGGAGTGAAGTTCTTCTAACAAAGAAAATACTTTCATTGTTATTGTCACCCGTTAAAGTAGGCATCTGTTTCCTCTTGTAAACTCAGTGCTAACTTATAAGAATGACACCATTATTGAGTTTATTGTTTCCGTCATTTGTTGCAGTTATACCATTTGTTATTTATTTATTTAAATGGATTGATCGATAGTTACAAACAGGTTACTAGTAGGTACTAAATAATGCGTGATGACGAGAGTTATATGGAAACTTATAGCAGACAGTAGCAGTGAATAATATTGTATAGGGATCGATAATTGGGCTGATGGAGTTTAGTTGTTCCCCAATTTACTCTACGTCGCGCGGTTTCATGTAAATTGCAACTTAAGTCAATTCAAATTCAAAGTTCGATTCAAATCTTTTTATCGATTCATTCACCATGGGCCATTGTCGCGGCTTTCAAGTAAAAATCGAATTGAGAGATATACGAGTATTTAGCAGAATAACAAGTGATGATTTTAAAGTAGTCAGGCTATCATGTTAATGTATTCAAAATATCCTTGGCTTTGGATAAGTTCGTTAGTCTGTTATTAATGATTCGTGTAGCCAAGTTTAAAGGAACAAAGTTGAGAAGGTAGATCGGTCCCCAAGTACGTCCGGCAAAGCCGTAACTTAGTCGAACTAAACCTGAATGGCATAGACACTCAAATCTAGGTTTACGATCAAAGCTGCTTAAGTAAATACTGTGTTGAGTGACCAAATTGGAGTAGTCATTTATTTTGGATACCTGAATACCGGCTAACGATCAAGAGTACCAAAATTAGTCATATAATTTGATTAATTCAACACTGTGTGATGCGGTAGGTACGGTAAATCGTTAACCACTAATAGAATACCATTTGTTTTATGTTTGTTTTTTTCCTTTCCTTACGTCACTATACCAAAGATTATGTGAAAATTAATTACTGGCCCTATGAACACCACTATCTGAAAAATCCCGTACCTAGTTAGTTTGTAAATAAAATCGCGTTTACGGCTTGCGCCACATTTACTGTCGCTGAGTGTATTATTATTTATTACAGTTAAATTAACATAGACGAAGTCCAATTGGCGTAGTTTTTGGTATCGCAGTACGCAGCGTACTGTCGGGCTTCAGGTCCGGATGACCCCGATGTGCGATAAGATACGCTGTGCCAACTTTACTTTCTCACGGACACCGCGCCGTTTTCGGTGGAAATAAATTGTTGACTGCCTACGAGTATGTTTTATTGCTTCTATTTCTTTTTCAGAATTTGTACGGCTTTTTTATTTGCGGCAGTTCCGCCGGTATCTTATGGAATATTTTTATCGGCAAATATCATTGTGTTTTCAACGTATAGTATAATGTGATAAGCTCTACCCTGCCGTAAATATAGAGGTTTAGAAAAAAGGCTTTGTAGACCGTTTTCTCCGTTAATTGTACCAGTAGGTATGGCGTCTTCTATATTTTATATTAATGCCCGAGTATTGTACTTTTTAAAGAAAATCACCGCAAAGTTATTAGAAGCTTCAAAATATATTTTATTTCATTTTAGAGCCGTCAAAGTACCAATCTACACCTCTAAATAAAAACAATTCGTTCTATTGTCAATCTTGTAATTGCTTTACCATATTGAATGAAATGAAATTAAATGGTTGAATGTGCCCTGCACGGCAACAATCGACAAGGGCTATTTGTCTATGTGATAGTTCTTGTTTCAAATTTAGTGAAGTATCCTTGTTCAGGGCATTGTTGTCAAAACTGGGAACGACTATACTTATCCGTAGTCGCAATATTAGTAGGTAGTCGTTCTTTTACAATTGCAAGGTAAATATAATTTGCTTGATACAGCGACTCTATTGAAGACAAGGGAATAGATCACGTTTCGTGACGAGTGGATTCATATCCTGTAGAATTATCTTCATAATACTTTAGCATTATGTAGTACATTTCGTTTCTACGAGCGAGGCCTACATTATTTTTAAAATTTTGACATACAGATGTAAATAAATATTATGAAATTAAAAATTATATTGATTTTTCAAAGGCCTGTTTTTGTTTGATGATAATTAAAGATACCCAATGAGTCATTACATCGCGGTCAGAACTCCTAACTACTACGAAATACCTTTTTTAGACTAAAAAATTCACAGCAGACATTTGCACATTCTCGCTTATTATATAATTAATCATAGAACAGTTTGTAGCACTAAACAGGACATTTTTGTTGATTAAATTATCGAACATTCAGAGCTGCGCGTTTAATTATCTCATTGCACGTTATAAATTTTGCGGCATTATTCTGTCTACCATCGAAAAATGCTTTCTCAATAGTATATTGGTAGCGTTTTCAATCATTTCAATTATGATAAAAGCTACGAGCTACGAAATCCGTAGAGCTGCTACGGTTTTCGTAGACAACGCATCTTGCGTAGCATAATTTCAAAAATCTTATTTTATAATCTGATGTTTGATTCTCTCGGTGTGAAACCAAACTCGTTTTGCCTAATTGGTCCCTTAAAACGACTCCGGAATCAAGTTAACCTGTTTACGCTGCTAGAGAATAAAATAGGTCATGAAAATAACTCTTCGAAATTGGCCAACATATTATGAATATCAAACTTAATCATTTAATAGAAATATTATTATTGCACATATTTCTGATTTGTAGGGGTTATTATCACTCTCTGTCAGTTTTGGTACTATAAAGGTACTTTTAATCCATTTGTTTGTTTCAGCTGAACTTCAATCCTATTACGTCGTTCCTGTTTACTCTGGATTTCTTCATCATCGTCCTTAATGTAAGTACTCTAGTTATAATTATAACTACCAGCAGAAGCCGCGAATGTCCCCATTACCACGATATAGGGTTGGGCGTAGACTGAGTCAAGGCCATATATTAAATATATATATAGCTCTCAATGATGTCGCGCACACATGAAACAAAACCTTTCAAAATCAAAGTTATAAAAAATTAACATTTTAAGTGTGCGCTAATTACAATTCCTACTTTATCCTGCATGTTTTTTTTACGTATGTGTTTTTTTTATTAGAGACATCCAGGGAGGTATTGTTTACCTAAAACCATTATATAAATAATCTGAGCGTTCAAACATCCTCGGTTTTTCTAATACATCGCGTTATTTTTATGAAATAAGGTTTTAGACGGGATTAACCAAGCCCTAGAGGGTCATAGCATTATTCACGCGAGAAATTAACGGAGATACAACTTTTTAATTATCACCGAAAACGAAAATGCCATTCGGCCGTACTAACTTGCGTAGGAGCGGGTCACAACCAAATTACTCTTTCTTTTTAAATCAGGTTAAAGTATTCGTTATGAGAAAAACTTCAGGGTTTTTGACATCATGAAAACAGAACCTTTGTATCATTATATCCTACTGACACGTCGTACGATCCACCATTTCCATAGATTTCAGTTAATTTATGGAAGTTGGTACAAATCACGTAAAAACACGTTTAAACCGTAGAATAATGATAATACGTCATCTTACAAATTATTTAAGACAAGCTGCATCGCAAGAACAGAAATTAATTTTTAAAATATATTTTCACATAAATAAATACTTATTCTCAGAAATCAATGTAGCATTGAATTCTCCTCCAAATACACGAGGTTTGTTTGTGACAGCACGCCCTTTATTGAACGGCATTCTCCTTTTATAAAGTCGGATTTTGAGGATACACCGACGAGCTTGATAATTAACTATTCTCTCAAATAATTGTATAAGCTTTACTTGACTATACTCTACTATTAATCGCCAAATTAGATTACCAACTTTAGGAAATCAGGTCATAGAAGAACTGTAGCAAAGATTTACCTATTGAAAGTAATTATATACATATATGTATATTTTGTGAATAGGTAAGTCAAATTTTCTAATTAGTTACGCTCGACGTACATGATAATGAATTGTCAAAAAGCCATGTTTATGATAGTACCTTAAATTAACTCGGTTGGTAAAGTGGTATTAATATTGATTTCAATTGAAAAGAACATAACAAACGAAATGTTAATTAAAACAAGTATTAAAATGATAAAGGGTTACTGTCGGAGCCAAGAGATCGATCAAACGAAATTGGTTTTTAGACGAAATGAGAGACCTCGCCTAAAAAGGGAACATTGGAAAGTTAGTACAGAGTATACGTAATAGTGAAATAAAAGTAACGAATGAACATCGGTAGATACCAACGATGATGTTATCTATACTATCAAGCCAGACGTTTATATGAAACATCTTAAGAAGAGTAATTGCTATTGAGGTATATATGGCAGAGGCGACTGCGCTAACAAACACATTCCTTGCTACCTTTCGGACAGTCGGAAGAGCAACTTCACCTACCACCTTGAAAAATAAACATTCTACTGAATGTTTAATTTTCTCGTAGTCTACGATTGCCATATAATATAGATATACGAGTACTACAAGTATTTAATTGTAATAATCTTCAAAGAACAAAAATGCCTATTCTTAGCTTTGAATTCCAACAACAACACAAATGCCGATTAGTGACGACAAATGCCGATTAGGGCGACCGGCTTATTTAGTGTTCTACACTAAATAAGCCGGTCGCCACGACGTGATAATCGCAAACTAAAAATTCATACAATAGCGATCTCGCCATGACGTCACTTACGGTCACGTGACACGGCTTGATATGGATGACTGTAGCTCGCTTTCTATCGGATTATGGCTGAGACAGATAGAAATATATGTCGGCGAGAACGAGATAGAGGCATTTAATTTAATTTCCCCTGTTCTATTCATATTATTCTATTCGATACATTCCAATAATTATTTAAAATGATTAGTAAAATTTGAAGTTGAGTTTATTTCAATATTAAAAGTTATTAATATCATTAAACATTATATATTGTGTATTGATAACGTCTCTTTGGTTTCTACTTGACGAAAGATGGTGTTGAATTCAGTAAAGTAAAGGAATTATTATTATTTCTGCGTAAATTAATTAATTTTGACGTAATTGTTTGACAATTTATAGAAATTAATAATTTCTTCCTCGACTTTCCTCCAACGTAATGTCAAGCCTCGCCACTGGTACATGGCCAATTTTACCTTGGCCGTGGTTTTAATTACATTAATCAATTCTATTTGGAAAAGTTTCAACTTCATAACAAAAACTACAGCGACATGATATATTCTCTCACGAGGTTTTAATAGAAAATACACTAAACATGTTTCCCTTTACGTAAGTAAGTACTCGACATAGGCACTTGTAAGTTATAAACCTTAACACGTCCAAACATGTTTCTGACATAACATCACGAACAGCAAAGGTTTTAGGGCATGACTGACAACTACATACGAGAAAATTTAATAATATTCAAATGTTGAAGCGGAATATGTTTGAAGATGTAGACCAGGTATATAGCCTCTTGGCACATGATTACATATTTATCTCGGTATATTTTAACCCTACTACTGACTTATACTAATATCATGAAATAAATTAAAAAATAAACTTGGACAGCGTCCGCTGAAGGACTACATAACCTCTCGACGTTCGCAGGGTGAGACCTAAAGGTTGTAGCCATACTGAATATAAAACGCATGTGAATTGAGAACACATCACGATGACAATATAAAATACTTGTTTATTTTGGAGACCCACATCATTGGAAATAAGTGAGCGTATTTACGGCTGTCTGGCCATGATAATACTCAATTTGGTATCAATCAGCAATATATTCGGTCGGCGCGCCTTCATGCCTATGTGGGGCAACACGTCGATGTCGCTCGCAGCAGTACGCGAGGTGTCTGCGGCTATCGAAGTTTGTTTTGTAGGTGAAACTGTGGAACATGCAGACTAGAACTTGTTGCCGCCTGTTTTAAAACACTCAAAATTGACATAAACCTTTCCGTCGATTGAATTTAATTTAATTTTGACGCTTGAAATCAATAGCTAATTCAGCTTAATTGGTCTAAAACTATTTCTTTTGTCTGAGAATTTCATTGTTCTACACTATAAGTTGACGCGATGGTAATGAAAAGAAGCTAAGTTTACCTTACCATATTATTATAAAAAATAAATATGCTTGGTAGGTATCGTTAAACTTTTGTTTTCTTCGTCTTCAGGAGCAACAATACCTACTATATGGTGAAGGTACTAAGGTATGGTGAAGTTTCTTATCATTGGACTTTTTATTATTATATTTTCCATAACATTTCTCCTTCTTGCCACATTTATACCTTTGTTATTCGACACCATGAAGAGATAACGTAAAATTTTATAACCACAGCTTTCCTCAAACCTTCAGAAATATGATATTCGTTTTCTTAAACAAATATAAACTTTATTTTTAGATATTAATTCACGTAGCATATATAACAAATAAAATATTGATAAAACCTTTTGCTGGTTCATTCAATTAATAAAATAATTTGTAAATAAGGTGTAGGTGTCTACTACAATACTTCATGGATAAAAAGCTTTGTATTCAGGATTTTTGTTTCACACCTGCTTGCTCACCGGCCTTCTATTGCTATTAATTCGAAAATCGAATTAGTTTTTATTACCTCGCAGTAGGCGCGAAGCTAAGTGGCACTGGGCTGGCCATGTTTGTCGAAGTACCGATGGCCGGTGGAGCAGACGAGTCTTAGAGTGGAGACCGCGTATAGGCAAGCGTAGTGTGTGACGCCCCCCAGCTAGATGATCGAAAGTAGCTGGGACAGACTGGATGCAGAAGGCGGAGGATACGGTGTTTTGGCACAGCCTGGGAGAGGCCTATGCCCAGCAGTGGACTGCGATAGGCTGAGTTGATTGAGACGCGAAAAGTAGAACATTCTTCTCGGGGATAAAGGTGTCTTCGTCTTAGGTGAGCTTGTATCAACATAGCGCCCATGACAAAAGACACTACTTTATCCCCTCGGTGAATAATCTACTATTGAATCTGTGGCAGATCAGCTGAGCCTATAACGATTAAAATAAGTAGCGGTTTAAAAATTTTGTAAATTCCTATTTGAAATGACTGCAAAGTGTGGGTATGTACGGTTCAAGCTTAAGTAATAAAGAGCCCCGATAACGACACAGGAGTCGCCGACCCCAAAACCTTCATTTGTATGCAAATCAAAAGTCCGAATTTCATTTTGTATGCAGTATAATGTACCCATTGAGGCCCGATTTTAAACAAACAATACCAGTCAAAAATCAATCGTTTGTTTGTTTGTTCCCCTGCCTTTCTCTGCCAACTGTTTCGGAAACTCAATTTTTTTTCCCTCACCAAGCACAAACGATGTCGGAAAAGTGACGAAAAGATCCTGTATGTGTCAGCTTCTTGTTTCTTATATCTGCTCAGCCATGAAACGAACGGTAAATATGTAAATTCTGAAAATACTTCCTCGAAGTATTCTGACTACTGTATTTTCTGCAGTTCGTGGTATCTCTCTTATAGATTTTATATTTATATGAATACATGGATACCACATGTCTTTGAAAGACTAAGACATGGCTGTTTCCTTAAGATGTTATTTTTCGAGCAGTGGTGATGAAATAATTTATACCAAGTAATGCCTGGGTTCTAACATATGACCTACATCTCGTAAGCCCCGGCCGTTTTCTCTGTGCCCTCACTGCCCCCAGGCACAAATTAATACAGTAGGTACACTCCGCATTTTAAATAAGAAGCTACAAGTAAGCGGCGGGCTCGACTTGTTGGGCCAATTCAGTGAGTGTAACGCAGTCAGAAGATCTAAGATTTACGCGATAGAAGCAGAGGCAATTTCTAGGTGAATATAACTGTATAGGTAATTAGCGCTTCACGGAGGCGATCGGCGGCGGCGATCTCTCGCGTCCGGCCCTGGTTCAGGCCATGGTTCGTCGAGGCCGTCACTTCCTTCTGCGAAGCAGTAATGCTCGCGAAGGAGGAGGCGAAGCGCGCGAGGGAGAGGCAAGATTCGCGCCCTCGCGCCCCTAGTCGCCGCAGGAGACGCCCCGGGCGTCGGGAGTCGCGAGCCGACTTCCGGCCACCGTAGGCGCGGGCTTGCGGACGGTGAGAGATACCACAAACTGCAAAAATACAGTGGTCAGAATACTTCGAGGAAGTATTTTCAGAATTTACATATTTACCGTTCGTTTTATGGCTGAGCAGATATAAGAAACAAGAAGCTGACACATACAGGATCTTTTCATCACTTTTCTGAAATCGTTTGATGTCGGAAGAAGAGGAGCGGGAGAAGTTATTTGATCATTTCCAACCCAAAAAAAAAGGTAATTAGGAATTGTACTTTATTGTGTCGTAACAATAGTCGCTTTTTATTTAAATGATTTTTCAGAGAGGACCATCTGTATTATTCTGTGCCCCAGGTAGGTAACCTATAACTATAATATTTAAATGGTATTTATCAAAATCACTTTTTGTGTTTGTCTGAGTCCGCGTTGTTCTTTTAACTACGTACCGCATTTTGATGTGGTTTTCACTATCATTAAGATAATGTATTCCGGAAGGTTTATGTTTTATTAAACTTACAAATAATAAAGAGACCTCGAGGTATCAAGTCAAGTCAAGTCATAAATACCGTACGTTGCGAAGCAGAGTCGGCTCACATGCAGTGATACACCAGAATAACAGCTCACTTATAATCCCATATGAGCTTATGCTATTCCAGGTATATAACTAACAAGAGTCTCAGGACCTGTACAAACGTGGAAAAACCGATCTTGAGATATTTACGTAATTGCTGAATTATATTTAAATGTTTGCCTCCTAATTCTTCTCGGAGCTTTGTCTAATTATTTTTACTAGGAGGTCCTTGAGAGCAAATTGTTTACAGACATATGCAATATTTACAAGTGTTGCCTTGTATTCATTTCAATGATCCCCTACATCTGTTTATCTTAACCAAAACAAGCCAGTCAGATGCGCCCGCTTTTTTTCGGTTTAAAGGGCAATAAAAACGGTAACTAAGGGGAGCATTAGGCCCCTAAAGCCCGGCTCGTAATGTAGGTACCGCGATATACTCTAATTAGTTTATCCTTACTAACCCCGAACCTTTTTACCCGAGTTTCGGAGTAATGAAAAAAAATGTCACGATACTCAAGACTGGCACGAAAGATAGTAGGATACTGATTTTTTATTTTTGTTGTACAAAACTAGGTAATAAACAGTAAATGAGGCATTTTAGACGACTTTGGCACTCTGCCCCAAAGTTTTAATGGTTCGTTGTTTCTGTTGCCATATAATTTACTTGGCTAACTTAAAAACAGCGTTACGAAGCTAGTTTTTAAACAGGATGACATCAAAGAAAATTGTAAATCTAATAAGCAGGGGGCTCCATGAGTTTTCTATTAATTTCGGCAAGTTCGATCAATATAGTTCCAGTTACTTTAGCGCAATAACTATTGCAAGTTAACTAGTCAATTTTAATTTTAAATATATTGATATAATCATAATATAATAAAGATGTATAGTTCAAACTAGGACCTGATCACATGGAAAGGTATTTAGGTGTTAATGTCCTGCCGGGGTCGCGGGAAAGTCCGAAAGGGATACCGTGGCCCCTGGCAACGTACAGGCAACTGAAGGAACACAGGTGGGTTTTAGTCAGTAAGAGTCTGACACGCCCTCCTGCTCTGCCCAGAGCGGGAGAAGTAATTAATTTGATAATTTCCCAACATAACAAAAAAAAAAGTCGTTAATGTATAAAGCACGGATACAAAGTTACTTAATCTAGTTAATGAGTGTTAGTTATTTCGTAACCTCGTATCTGGGAGAACAGTATGGACTGTTCTCCCAGATACGAGGTTACGAAATAAACCGTGTTTAGAAGAAATAGTTTCGATCCCCGTCATAAACAATTGACTTACTGTTGGTTCTTGAGCGTGTTATATATTATGTTAATTCAGAGTAATCATTACAGCAGCTTAAATTGAGGGACAAAATGTTATTAAACAAGAAAGAGTAAAAAACAATAAAAATGTGTGCGGTCGGGGATCCCCGTCAAGGGCCGTCTACTCCCTAAGCGAAGTCCGTGGTTTCGGTCGAGGTTACGGGCCCTTTCCTCTCCGTCTCACTCACGGTATGTCCGTAAGTGAGACGGATCACGAGGCGCCCATAACTTCGGCCGAAACTACGGGTGTCGCTTAGGGATCAGACCCCCAGGAACGAAATTCCTTCTCACGTATGATTTAGAACAAAAACAAAATTTTCATGTTGACTAAATTCACACCTTCTCAATCTCGAGAGAGAAAAAGAGAGAGGAGAGAGATTCTCTTTGAATTTGAAAAAGACAGTCGCAAGTATGAACGCTTTTTCACGTGACGATTTCTGCCAGTGCATCCTACCGCAAGCCGCGTTAATAAAGAACTTCCTTCCAAAAACTTTAAATCTAATAAATAATCAATGGCTTTCATGCTATCATTCGAAAGAAGACGGTATCCCTGATCTGCAGAATGCGTGGCAGCCGCAACGAAATTTTGAAGACAATAGGATCTCATCCCCGCTTTGGAGGTCCCTTGTTAAATCAGTCATCTGAGTTACTTTGACTGATTCTTGATTATTTAATTTTATTATTTTTGTTATTTATGATTTTATAATTAATTTCTGAATTTTAATTGACATTAATTTTAATTAATTTTGATATTGTACATGGTTTTACGGATTTTAATGATTTTTTAGATGGGATTGACTTAGTTATTAATTTATTTATTTTATTTAAGCATTAATTTTACAATTTGATTATATGCACTTATTTCAGTTATTTATTTTAGTTATAATAATATTATTGTGGCTTGTATTTTAATCTTTGATAACTAACATAATTTTTTAAGTAGGTATACTAACATTTAATATGGATCACTGTATCTGAATTAAATAATAAATTAAAATTAAATTTAATTAAATAATTCCAATTTCGGAAAAGAAAAAATAAAAATAAATAAAATACGGTTAGTACGTTAGTGTGGTGAGTATTTTGTTTTGCGTGATGCATGTACGAGTACCTACATGCACATATGTGTGATCACTTCTCCAGTTTCATAGAAAGTAGGAGCGAACAGTTTTTTAGCAATGAAACTAGTTTAACCCGTAAATCGGAACTTTTGAATTTTTTATTGTAATGTATGGGACAGGGTAGAGGGTGAACATTTTTATAAAATCTGTGCGTTTTGGAGGAATTGTGCAGATTAGGTCTTTGTTTATTGGTGTTGCAGTAGGACTATTTGTAAAAAAATATTGTTGCCTTGATTGATAGTTTGATAGTTGGAGAGAGTATCGGTCTGAACGTAGCCACTTTTAGAATAGGTCTGTGTGCGATCTCTCTTTGCACCACCCCAGCATGAGAAAATATTAGGATTGACTGACGAAGAGCAAAGTACACGTTTCAGATGATTAACGGGTTGACCACATGGCGTGCAAGAAAATAAACACTTTCATAGGAGTTATCCTATGAAAGTGTTTATTTTCTTGCACGCCATGTGGTGTGGTGTGGTGTGGTAAGTGTAGTTATACACTTACATAAGTTTCAAAAGGAAAAACGAACATAAACTCCCCAAAACAGTTACTAAAGTAATATTTAGCTAGGAGTTGCGCAATAAAGAGCAAACAATCGGGCTGGAAGTTCCAACAGTAAACAGCGAAATACTTCGACGGCCTTACCGCGGCTCTCGTAAGTCCGGCTATTGTGTCCATTACAAATATTTTACTTCCTCAGTTCTTGCAGCTACATCGAACATAAAGAGACATTATTGAGGGCCCGTCTTTGATAGATTCTTCATTTATATTCTACTTGTTTCTTGTTCATTTGTTTTGTAAACATAAAAAATATTTTACGAATACTTGAACCTGACCACAGTGCTCCTATCTGCAACTTGTCAAATATACTTTCCGTGTTCTTCTCGTCATGCCGCAACTACTCAGCTATAAATTTTTCGCCTTATAAACAGCATGACACATGGAAGTATATCGCGCATACAAGCGATAATTTTATGGTCAACTGCCCTAACTTCGCTTGGCGTCCTATGTTTGCCTAAAATGAAAAAGATGTAATATATTTTTCATTTTACTTGTATGGCTATCGAAACTTTGAGTTTTCATGGAGAGCTTTAAGTTTCGATAGCCATACAAGTAAAATGAAAAATATATTACATCTTTTTAATTATTTTATATATATATTAATAAAGCAGAAATTAAATCTGCAATAACTAAACTTTTGTAGTTTAGTTATTGCAGATTTAATTTCTGCTTTCGCCTCGCAACACAAATAAAAATAAAAAAGATATTTTAAAAATACTTTTTCATTATAGGCAAACATAGGACGCCAGGCGAAGTTAGGGCAATTGACCATAAAGGCTTGTGCAGACCAGCGCGACTTGTCGCGCGACGCGACACCGTTTATTGTTATACTGTGAAGTTTTCTTAGAAATTGTAGGTATTGTTATATGTTATATATTAAAATGATCGCTTGTATGCGCAATATACTTTCGGTACCTTCGTAGATAATATTTTTAAATAAATATAGTGAGAAGTGGTACCGTTAACTTTACCTGGCATACCTTTTTATAAAATAAACGTAACATTGTTGAAAATTATCGACACGTTAACTAATACTCCCAATTACCCACACTCTGCGAGCTCGGCCAGCAAATTAGCGATCATTAATGCTGTACCTACCAGTGCTTCTATTTGTACGGTAACTTGTAACTACATTTTAAGTCAATTTGTAGCTAAAGTTCAGCAAACGTAACAAATAAGATAAACATGGTACGCTCAAGTCTGCTACAAATTAACTCTTGAATATTGTATTGTGACTGTAACTCAGAAATGTTCAATTCAGAGCAACATCCACTTCAGCTGTCAAATTATACAGAACTATTTGGAGGTTGTAATTGAATGAGAGTTCTAACAGCGGCGCCGGGTTAAATGTCCTCAAGTCGGTCGGGCGCCTGGGCCTGAGGTGGCGTGAGGCGGCCTGGGCCTGAGGTGGCGTGAGATGGCTTGCAAACTGCCTCGCCAACTATTTGTTAGTGAGGCATCGCTTTCGGACGAACCGGACCGGGACAATGGCAACTAAATCGACGCATTTTATTGATGTCCTCGTTTTGTCTCTTCAATTTGATGAAATATCTACGCACTTTTATCTCGTGTCCATTGCATACCTCTCTGTTGATCGGCAAAGTAGTGTCATTTTTTAGGAGCTGTCCACCATTTGTACACGGCGAATGTTTTTTTAAGTTCTGTGTGATGCTTCTCTGCGTGACTGAAAAGTGTTAAAACTTATTGATTATCATTGTAATGTATGAATACAACAGCGTCTCAGTTTGTTCGTCTTCCATAGCACTCATTTTCCCTTGTGGAATGCGTGCAACGTGTTCGTTCAGACGTGTTTAATCAATATCATGTACATAACCTTCCCTACTTTTATAACTCCATGCTGATGACAGAAATATCCACCTACCTACAATTTAAAACGCCATTTAGATGGTACTGCCATTCGAGTTTTTACGTTTCAAAGACTGATTTCCGTTATTCTGTGATTTTTTTTGCAAACAAAACAGTACAGTTACAAAAAAACATTGTTTCCAACACAAATAACAACGAGATTTATTATTGAAAACGTTGCCGTTCGTACCGTATTTAAGCGAGGAGAATATTAATATCTTTGCCAGGTGAGGTCATTTCTAACAGTCTCGTTTGAGCTGCGTAAGCGTTGAAATTAATTATGATTTATTACTGAATACCTCCCGAGATACTTCAATAAGCCAAGAACAACGTCGCTTTGATTAAAGTATTATGACATCAGATAGATTGGTATAAAGATTAGGTACGAGTTGAGAATGAAAATCATTGCTATCAGCCGAAATAAAATAGAATTGTATGAAAATCGATAACATGTCGATGTTTGTCCGTCTGAATGAATGGGTTTCCACGACAGGATGAAAGATGTTTTCAGTTATATTTTATTTTTAATACAATCATCAAAGTGAATCCTTGATTAAAGCTTCGTGCAGACTGGCGCGACTTCGACCAGTAATTGCTCTACCGTGAAGTTTTCTCAGAAATTGTTTTATCAGAGTCGGGTCGCGCCTGATTGCGGAAGCCTTAACTCGCCAGACGCAAATCGCTAACTATTTCTGAACTAAAGAATCCTTTTGTGTTGAGCCCTAGAGCAGAGCCGATCCCGTTGAAAGGTCCATTTACATACGACTCGTCAGGGACACTCCAGTCATAATGCCGTGAAATAATTTAACTTTAAATTAATTTATTGTCAACTGGGGCACGTTTACAAACACTTTAATTAAATTACTGAAGTAAAATAACTAATTAAACCGAATGACTAAACGGGCTCCTGAAACAATTTTCTTTTCAAAATTTTGCGAAAAATGAAGGAAAGAAGGCAGTCGATAATTTTTAGGGAAAATTGAAATTGTGGATACAATGAGGGCATCCCACCCGTCCATTAAAAATAAGTGCTGCTCTTATTATGTAATTGGTCAAGAATATTCCAGAAATTCAAAATATTATGTATCGTTTAATAAGAAATTGTATTTTATTTTATTACTAACGAGCGCACCTTTTCATTGGACGAAATAGTACGTTACCTACTGCCGGCGGTAGGTAATGTACTATTTCCAACCATGTTTGAGAAAAAATAATTTGCTTAGTTTGAATTTCCGCGCAATATTTGAGAAAAGTACTATACAAGCCGCTACCAGGCATTGATGGACTCACGTATGATCGTCCATCAATGCCCTTGTTTCACATTCCAGAATCAAAGACGAACAAAGATAATTTTTTAAGTGCCTATATGTTTATTTCTTTGTTTTTTCCTCACAGTTCTATTTGCAAGCCAAATCGAAATTTAAATAAAATCTGATAAATTACTTCCTTGTTTGCCATGTACCGAAGTAAAAAGTTCGTTCCATTGTTAAATTACACGACAGATTTGGATTTTCATAGTAACAATTCATCTCGAAGGAGGTTGTCAAAATAATGCTCGAATTTCCAAGCATGTTTGAGAAAAGGAAATTGAGTGAAACTACCTGAATTGAAACATGCCAACTTTCATTTTTAATTATGAATAATTATTATTTTTAACTGCTGACACATAAAATAAACGTTAATCAAAAAGTCTGCAAAAAAAACGACAGGGCACTAAAATCGTTTGGTTTTATCTTTTACCGCCCACTTACGTTTGATTTTTATTTTACTCCTCTGCGGTAAGTGCTTACCTACCATACTTATGTAAGTGATAAAGTACCTATGCTGTGCGTATCTTGATATACCTAAACATTTACTTAGACTTTCATTTTTATGTGTATACATATATTTATATATTTTTATACTTCTTCAAACTTAGATCTTTAATCAAAAGCATTTCTTGTAAAAAGTTGAGTTACTTTAATATAAAGCTGTGCCAGCCAATCTTAGACCTTTGTCGTTGAGAAATATACTCTAAAACGTCGAGAGACATGTATATAGTTACCTATTTTCCTTTCTATATAACACCCGAATCACCCACATGGTGTCTCGAATGAGGTCAGCGGGTTCGAGGTGGGGAAGTACCTGAATCCTAATTATACATAGTTTATTGATACCGCACTATTCAACTTGCACGCCCTATTGGATACGATATCTATTAAGCCCCATTCACACGACTGTTTACTGTATAATTTTGTAACCACCTGGCAGTTATTTATGGCATTTGATTTTACCCGAACGGACAGTGGAATGTTGTCGAGTAATCCTAACTTTTTACTGTAAAATATCGTACATGACAGTGACGTGTGAACAGGTGCTTTAAGTATTTAGTGAAAATTTGTGGAATGTAGAAACTATTTTAGGAAGCCAGTTAGGACTTCATATTTAGCATTGACGTATAAAAAATATACGTCTCTGATATTTAGCGAGGTTTTTGCAGCTTATAAATAAATGACAGGGTTTTAACCGCGAATGGTTTGAAGGTGTGCTTATGATTTGTTTTTTGAAGGTTGCCAATTTTTTTTGATCGAATTTGTTTGCTAAACCTTTTCTTCAGATTTTTACCTACAGTTGGTACATATTTTTTGTGCACTCAACTGTAGGTGGAAAATATATTATAAGGAATCTTTAACTTATGGACGGTCGCCTAAAGGAAATGGGTTGTCGTTTCATTATAATAAAATGATGCATTGGCTACCTGCCCTTTTTTGATGGCTCGGTACAGGTAAGTAGATATTAAACGAAGTGAAAAAAAACAAAAAAGAACAAAGTCTCAACAATATTTTGCATCCTGATACCTATGTTAAAGCTTCATCATCATCATCATTTCAGCCAAAATACTGCTGAACATAGGCCTCCCCCAATCACCGCCACTTCGACCGATTCTGTGCTTCCCGCATCCAGCGGATTCCTGCGGCCTTCACAAGGTCATCGGTCCATCTTGTGGGAGGCCTTCCAACGCTTCGTCTTCCGGTACGCGGTCGCCACTCCAGAACCTTTCAGCCCCATCGCCCATCTGTTCTACGAGCAATGTGCCCTGCCCATTGCCACTTAATGAAATGAAATGAAATGAAATGAAATTTATTCGCAAGAATTGTAGTACATTACAGTTGGTGGGGTCGTTTAACAGTTTCTAAAACAATTCGCTAAAACTAGCATGCAAATTAGATGAATTAAATAATTGTAATAATGTTAATTAAATTGGAACATACATTAAAGTTATTATATTTAAGGTTATTATATTTAAGATTATTAATGTCAATCATTTGTCAAATTATCATAGTAGAATGTCAGTGCGAGTCCTTAAAATTTAGGTACTCATTCACAGAATAGAATGATTTTTCTATAAGCCATTTGAATAATATTGTTTTGAAACGATTGATTGGCAGTTCTCTATATAATTTTGGTAATTTATTATATATCCTTATAACCATTGGAAAGCAACTTCTGTGATATAAGTGGCTTTTCATTGGAGGAATAATCAGTCTATCAGGATATCTTGTGTTAAACTTAACAGTGTCTCCAAGACGTTGAAATAATTCGGAGTGCATTTTTACAAATTTACAGCATTCAAATATGTACATACCGGGAACAGTTAATATTTTTAAATCTTTAAAAAGAGGTTTACATGAAGTCAATGGTGGCACATCACAAAGAGCACGGATACATTGTTTTTGGGCTATAAATACCCTATTTATAAGAACAGAGTTCCCCCATAGAACAATACCGTATCTTATAGTAGAAGCTACATAACCATGATACGCTAAGAGGGCTGTTTTTTGGTTAGCTATTTTACAAAGTCTCCACAAGGCAAAAGCGAAACGATTAATCTTTTTTGTAACATTTAAGCAGTGAGGTTTCCATGTGCAGCCACTGTCCACTGTTATACCAAGAAAAACAGCTTCTTGTGCTTCGTTAATTCTCTGATCAGAATAAGTAATTGTAAGGTCAGATTTAAATTTTCTATTGTAGAACTGAACGAAGGAGGTTTTATCGATGTTCACTTTTAAATTATTATTATTAAGCCATGTTATGATAGCATTAACCGCTTCATTAATTTCTGTATTATAATTAAGCATTTTATTCTCTGTGATAACCACCGCAATATCATCAGCAAAAAGTGAGTAGAAATGCTTCGTCACATTTGGTAGATCGTTAATATATAACAGAAAGAATAACGACCCTGTAACACTACCTTGGGGCACTCCTGTATTGTTGCTTCTAATGTTAGACTTGCATAATATCTCTTCCTTATTTGAGTTTATTTCGGAAATCGCTGTATATTGAGTCCTATTTGAGAGATAGCTTTCCAGCCACTTCAACGCTAGGCCGCGAAAACCGTACAGTTCACATTTAGCTAGTAGAATATTGTGGTCAACAAAATCGAAAGCCTTGCTCATGTCGAAAAACACAGTGCAGGTATGTGTATGTTTATCTACATTTTCAGTGATTTTTGACAGTAATTTAAAAGCTGCCAAAGTTGTCGATTTGCCTTTTTGGAATCCATTTTGTTCGGTTTTTAGTATTTTATGTTTAGTCAAGAATTGGGTCATACGAGAATGCATTATCTTCTCAAATACCTTAGATAAAACTGGTATCAAGGCGATTGGCCTATAATTGTTTATACCCGTTACGTCACCTTTTTTAAAAATAGGTTTAATTACGGAGGTTTTCAGTTTATCCGGGAAGGTGCCCTGGGAGAATGACATATTAATAAGGTACGTTAATATTGGTGTAATCAAACCTGCAGTGTGCTTTAAGACATGTGTCGGGATCTCATCATATCCCACAGAAGAAGTATTGTTTAATGATTGTATCGTTTTAAAAGTTTCATCATCACTAGCTGGATAAATGAAAAAACTGGCGTTGAGTGGTGAAATTAAATGGCGACCTCCCATCGTAGATACTGTTCCATTTTTACCGGCGGTCATATCGATGAAATAATTATTAAACGCGTTGGAAATGTCACTAGGCTTCGTCAAAATCGTATTATTACATTTTATTTTTGTGATCAATTTTTTATCATTATTTGTATATGTCATTGTATTAGTTTTTATTAATGTCCAAGATGCTTTACAAATGTTCTTTGATTTTTTAATATATTTTACATTGAACAGTTTTTGTGCTGCAAAGATAATTTTTTAAAATTGTTTATTGTATTTTCTGTAATTAATTTTATAACCTGATGTTTTGAATTTATAATACATAAACCGCAATGTTCGCTTTGTTGCGCATGATTTCCTTATACCTTTAGTAATCCAACCAGAGTTTTCATTTTGTTTGTTTGTAATTTTCCTTTTACATACCGGAAAACATAAATTGAAGAAGAGTATAAATGCATCATAAAAGGTGTTAAATGCCGTGTTAAAGTCCTCTTCCGAATATACATCCGACCATGACATATTAGAGAGACAATCACAAAACTTTTTTAAATTTATGGAACAGTAGTCGCGTTTAAATACAAACCATTCCATGAGAGGTTTTGTATTTTTGGAAGAAGGGATGTATAATACTTGTGCAGTTTCATGGTCAGATA
Organism: Agrochola macilenta; assembly: GCA_916701695.1. Lineage (NCBI taxonomy): Eukaryota > Metazoa > Arthropoda > Insecta > Lepidoptera > Noctuidae > Agrochola > Agrochola macilenta. Next base: position 24,506,890 of record OU753552.1, on the reverse strand, counting down.
AACCAAGTTTGAGAACCTCACTCGAAGCTTCCGGAATATTACTAATGAATTGATCGAGGCAGGCATTCGCGCGAGTAGGTTGATTAATATGTATATTGTAGTTGTAATTGTGCACTATTTTCTGAAATTCAGTTAACGTTTTACTCTCTTTAAGTGAATCGATATTGAAATCCCCAGTTATGATGATTTTCATTTTTAGTCTGCGTCTTAGTGTTGTAATTAGGTACTCCAAGTTACGAAGAAAAATTTCTGGATTTGATCTTGGAATTCGATATATACATACAATTATACATTTATAAAGTGGAATTTCAATTCCACAGCATTCGAACGATCGTTCAATACACAATTCGCTCAGTAATGGCACTTTTTTTGTTTCCATATAATGTTTACACAATATACCAACCCCGCCTCGTCTTTGGTTTGGTCTGGAGTAGAAATCCACTAGCTTAAATCCTTTCAAAGATAAGTTAGATTCCTCCCCTGATCTGAGAAAAGTTTCAGATAGGCATATTATGTCTACGTAAATTTTCTTATTTAAAAGTTCGCTAAGAGAAATTTGAAGAATGTCTAGTTTACTAAGTGCTCCTGCTATATTTTGATGCAATATAGTTAAGTAGGAGGTTTCTGATTGGCTTTGACTAATAAAAAACTATCCTTTATTCCTGAGTTTGTTGATATATTTGCGTCGGGAGGCGACTGATACATATGCCTATCCTTAGATAGTAATGGTTTTGGCTTCTTTATCCGAGAAAAATAGTTAAGAATCGATTGCTGGGTGCATTTTTTTGAAGAAGTACTCGTACATCTGTTTACGCCGTTGTGCCGTGCCACCTTTTTGACGCCGCCATATTTAATAGATAGAGGATTAGCATGTAAATTATTATAACTAAGGAATTTCTCATCATAGTCCAGACAGTCAATTATATAATTCAATGTACCACAGGCCTCCTGTAAAAAGTCTCCTGCGGTACCTGTAACATTGATGAAATGACAGTTCGGAAAACTGTTACATATTAATTTAAATTGTTGATTTAACATACGTTCATTCAGGAAACGGTTCTTTACTATGTTCAACAAGAAAACAGTATTTTTTTGTAGTTTCTTTAACACATAAAATAATTCGCACAAGCTGTCTGAAGGATTTGTGTCATTTTCACCGACACATAGTATTATTTTGTCTTTTTCAGACACTAGGGTGCTATCATAACCTTTCAAAACCTCATCCGATTTGGCGTAATGCTTCGTGATGCTTGACACAGAGTATTTTTCATGCTTGGTGCCATCTCTTGAGTTTATGAGTTAAGTTAAAGCTTGTTCTCGCTTGAGCTCGTGTTAAAGCTTGTCCACTCTGAAATGCAAAAATCAGAAATGCTCTGCCCCACTACCGCATTTTACGGTAATGCGGTAGTGAGCGAACATTTCAGAGTGGACAAGCTATACAGTTTTCGCTTATGCTGCTATGGAGTTCATTGCTGTCGCAGTTAACAATGAATCAGCACCATTTTTTTGTTTTATTTTTATTTTATTAAATACCTATGAAATAACATGGTCATCTCGGAAATTTGAATCAAACGATCGAACAATTCTGTTTAACCCAAATGTGTTTGCCCCAATGCGGAAATCGAAACCGCATCCTCTTGTCCATTGGCTGACCGCTTCACTCACACGCGACGAATGTGTCAGTATTACAGATATATGCGACTACCAAGCGTCTGGCTATTTGGTCGAAAGATTTTTATAGAGTCGTTTCGAGTGGCTGTTCAAATGCCAGCTATCGCTAAAACCCAGCGCTGGAGCTCTGTCTCGCATAAGGGTCGCAACATTATGCTAAGCGATGGCCGTTTTGCGTGGATGTGACGCATATTTGCCCCCAAATTGTTATTTTCGTGTTTTTGTTTCTTTCTTTGCGTCATGTTTCCCGCAAATAAACGTATTTTCTGTCTTTGACTGCTGCATTTTCTGCAATCAATATTATAGTCGAACAAACAAAACTATTGAGATGCGATGAGACTCACAATTTCTGTAGCCTAAAACGGCATGAGAATAGCATCAACTATTTACTTTTTCTAGGTACGAAAAGTTACCATTGCTGTTTACCTGCAGGAATCCACCAAAACTTATTTTTCATTTATTGAATTTATAATACTCGTATTTCGGCCATGTCAATAAATCACTAATCCGCGTATCAAATATAAAAAATAAAGCAACTGAAAAACTACAAAACGAATACACGATTTCCAGTATTAAATTAAATCGGCAATAAAAAACGCTGCGTAAAAATGAATTTTATATTCTCCCGCGTCGATGCTAACTGTGATGTGTCAGTATATGAAGTGAAAAGAATGGCCAGTCGGCAGGATTACCCAGTCCGTGCACCAAAAATACCTAAGTAGAAAACTTATTTATTGAATGACAAGATGATACAATAGCCACTACTGCACTTGCTGCTTGCTAAAAGATGAGTAGCATTTTTTGCATCGACTGTTGGTGATGACTGCCTGCATCGACTGTTGGTGATGACTGCCTGCATCGACTGTTGGTGATGACTGCCTGCATCGACTGTTGGTGATGACTGCCTGCATCGACTGTTGGTTATGACTGCCTGCATCGACTGTTGGTGATGACTGCCTGCATCGACTGTTGGTGATGACTGCCTGCATCGACTGTTGGTGATGACTGCCTGCATCGACTGTTGGTGATGACTGCCTGCATCGACTGTTGGTTATGACTGCCTGCATCGACTGTTGGTGATGACTGCCTGCATCGACTGTTGGTGATGACTGCCTGCATCGACTGTTGGTGATGACTGCCTGCATCGACTGTTGGTGATGACTGCCTGCATCGACTGTTGGTGATGACTGCCTGCATCGACTGTTGGTGATGACTGCCTGCATCGACTGTTGGTGATGACTGCCTGCATCGACTGTTGGTGATGACTGCCTGCATCGACTGTTGGTGATGACTGCCTGCAGATTGCAGGCAAGCTATAATATTCAAACTGCTGGAACACACGCCTCCTCTCTTTGACAGGCAGGCAAGCTCGCTACATGTAAACGTTCGATATCATCCGGTTACCGATATGAACTACTTTAAATAATTGACAAGGGTAAGTGTCGGTTGAAATTCAAGTTGTTAGCGCGAACACAACAATGGCGCATAGGTATTGCGTTGCGGGTAAATAATACTACTAACAAAGAAATTTTCACATGTTACAGTTAGTCATGTCCATCCTGTCCGTCCGTCCGGATAACACACAGCCATTTTACTAGGTGACTTTTGGCACTATATCGATGAAAATTGTAAAAAATGCACCGCTGTACAATGGTGTAGCGAAATGATGAAAAAAGGCATTAGGGGTGTCTAAGTTAAATAATTTATTTCAAATAGGCCCTTGTAAGGAACTATTGAACGTCATTTACAAAAATAATTGATTCTAGTCGCCCCTTCCAAAAGGTCGTTTTCGTATGGAGAAGAATATGCAAGAAACTCCACCGTTACTCGTTACATCGGTACATCTTCTAATATATAAAATTCTCGTGTCACAGTGTTTGTAACAAAACTCCTCCGAAACGGGTTGACCGATTCTTATGAAATTTTGTGTGTATAGTCAGTAGGTCTGAGAATAGGAAAGAAAAAGCATTTATTGAAACTCACACAGGAAATCACAAATTAAACTAAAAGCACACTAAACATAAATAAAAAACAATAAACAAAACAAAGTAAAATTTAAAATTAATGCAATCCTGTACGAGGTCAAAAGGCTCCTATATCAGCATAATGCTGCGACATTTAAAAAATAAATGTTTCGTATTACCCAGACAGTACGAAACCCCTTGGTAAGATTGGTTGTCAGACTTTCGGGCTTCTGACAACCCGTAACGACTTTAAAAAATCCACGTATGCTTGCCAAGACCAACAGCTAAACGTGCAATCCGAGGTAGGTACGGAGTAATCTCGGTATTTGAAGATGGTCACCCATCCACGGACCAACCCCGGCAAGCGTAGCTTAACCTGATGAATCGATGGATCCCTAAATCATCAAAAGATTAATTCCCATACATTTCAATCAAACCAACCGATGGATGTTACGTCGTCCATTTTTATTTTTGCAGAAATACGTCCAAACCCAATTAGTGACGAATGTTTTCTATACAGTTTGTGCGCGGCATGTAGACAGAAGCGTTCACGCGCGGCAGGCGTCCTATACCGCGCGGCAGAAGCGCACGATTGCCGGTTAATGTTTGGACATGTTTGGACCCACCTTTAAAAGAAAGAAAACGTTTATTTGGACACAGTTTATGAAACACAAAATAAAAACAAACTAAAAGTAGAAGTAATCTCTTGGCAATAAGTGTGTGCCTCACGGCTGCGCCAAAAAGGTTCATTTCAGCATTAATGCCAGACAAATGCTGCCTGACGCTGGTTTTCTAATGAACCTTTATGGACAAGTGACGGGGAGTACACATACAACAGTTTCAACATACCTAATACATAATTATAATACTTCTAAATAAATAAATTAGTAAACAAATAAACGAAATTACAATGACAATTAGTAAATAAATAAAATAACTTTACACACTGCCACTCACAATCCGAGGGTTTTGAAAGAAATTCCTTGTTAAAACTTCATAAGTTTGAAAAATTCGGCTGACCAATAACATTAATAACTCAATGAACGTAACTGAACTGGCAAAATGAAAGGCATTACGATCGAGTGCCATTGTATGTGTGTTAAGCGCACCCGGCTGATCTTCTACTGCAATCTTTTTCTCAATTTGCAAAGGGTTGGACTTACCGTTCTTGGCGCACAATTATTTCCGGGCTATAATGGAATTTCAAAACTTAATGAAAGTTTGCAGGACCTATGTAAATAGTCTGGACAAATCGTGGTAGCAAATACGACGACGACCCTTGAGCAGTGCCTATTATGTTTACTTTTAATATTTCTAGTATACTGAGTAAGCTCTATAAGTAACAGTATAGCCCTGTGGACGTGTCAAGTCCAGAGGTTCCTGAAATATGTATTTGGTAAATCAAGTCATAATTATAACAGCCTTTTCCCAACTATGTTTGGGGTCAGCTTCCAGTCTAACCGAATGCAGTTCCAGCTGAATACCTGTAAATATGTGCTGAGTACCTGTGAATAATAATGTATTTTAGATGGGGCGACTGCCTATCTGACCTCCACAATCCAGTTACTGGGTAACACGATACGCCTTGGTAAGACTGGTTGTCAGACTTTCGGGCTTTCAAAGATCTCAAATGACAACCGGGACCAAAGGTTTAACGTTCTTTCCGAGGCACCAAGGGGTCTCTGTATGTAAAGACGGTCACCCATCCACGGACCAACCGCGGCAAGCGTAGCTTAACCTCATCGATCAACCCGTGAAGCTGTTAAGCCACAAGCCCCTAAGTAAACAAATGAAGTACAGCCAAAAAGTGGCCTTGCAGGAGTTCCGATTGCCCACGGAAATCCCACCGGGCTTGTCTGTTTACGAAATCTTCTAAGAAGCCATTGTTCATTATTTGTTATCGTCTCTAGTCTCTAACATCAATTCGTCAGCTTTTAGCTAGCAGGTAGACGAGCGTGTAGCGTTAAGGTGCTCACCCGACCATAAGGGCTGAAACTAGTTCAAGGGCTCTTCAGAGAAGGTACGCACGGATAGGGCTCGAGTAAGAGGGAGACCGCGAAATGTGTAAACTCCACCGTTGAGAGGAAAACTTTAGAACATCGTAGGCCTACAAACGATGATTTCGTACTGAAGTACTAGCTTAATTCTGTACTTAAATCTTAAAGACAAGTTACAGTACGTTCTAGAAATAATAAAGTCGTCCAGATGCGTGTCAGACTACGCACAATGAAGGGTTCCGTAGTTGGGATAAATTGATGCCAAGCACAAACTTAACATTGTAGTTGAAAAACATGTTCTCGCATTCATTCATTCCAACTGCAAATGTAAGTTGATCGATTATTACTCGTTAACTTGTAAAGCATATTTAACTGTGTTAGTTTTGATTTTAACTATGGTTTTTATATTTTACTGCCGTGATTTTTTTCAGAGATCCAAAAACAACCATTTAGATGGCAGCTAGGGGGACAAGATTCTAACAAAAATTAGCACTTTAAAGCTTAATATTTCGCAAACGGATCCCTGAATCGAAAAATGGTTTTCACACACCCACAATATCTTCAAACGATTGTAACGACACGCCACAAACATGGGAAAGACGAGAAAAAAAAATCATCCCCACTTTACGTGTAGGAGACGTACCCTAAAAATGGGTATATACGAGTACACATGCAAAATTACAGCTTTCTAGTACTTGGAGTCTCTGAGCTAAGCCGCGTATATAACTATAAGGGTTCCTTGTTGACTACGGAACCCCAAAGAAGGACCACTTTTTTTAATGTAACTGAATTTCAAGGGGTGTGTGTAATGATATCCCCGACCCATATATTGATATCATAGGTAAAAAAATTGTAACACATTTTTATTTTGCGAAAATAAAGTTACTCATATCGCCTTTTTCGATAGCGAACGAGATTGAGCCATTCATAATAAAAGTTTGCTGACGACTTCATTTTGCCAAATTTCACCCAAATCCGTTCAGCCGTTTTAGCGTGAAAGCGTAACAAACAAACACACAGACTATAAATAACAAACTCACTTTCGCATTTATAATATTAGTTAGGATAGTCAGAAAGAACATTAACTGTATTTACCGTACTCAAATTCTGACATAAAGAATAAAAGCAAATATTTAAACTAAAGATTCCACTGAACTTCATTTCATTCCCATGTTTGCGCGCGTTTAATTGTTTGAGAGTTTCGAGGAAATAATTAATTAATTAATTTTCCATTTTGTGGTGTACCAAGCTTTCTATCGAGCTCGGCTTATTATTAATAAAGTGGATCGTAAATTGGACGGCCACAATGTGACCATATTTCTCTTGTAGTTTATTCTGCAACTTTATTGGACAATTGCAAATTAAATAATGCATGATAACTTATTAGTCCATTACCTCTTCGTCTTGAAGATATTGAAATATTCGCCAATAGTTTAAAAGCAGTCATTTTACGGTAGATATAAATATTATTATAACTGAAAAATATCTGCCAAGTTCAATTGTACAGGGTGCAGCCCGTTAACAAGCTGATTTTAAAGGTAATTAAAAATAACCTCCTCCTTTTTGGAATTCGGTTAAAAAAGTAGTAGAAATGTCCCTGTAATTTAACTTTTATTGTAAAATACTTCATTTTTTTTTTATAAATAATTTTGAAGATGACATCGGTCAAATGAATTTTGTAATGTCTAATCAAAACCTCTTGTCAATGCATTGATACCCGATTTCTGAAGTTTCGTCCAACTCTTCTATGCATATCGACGGTTATGTGGGCGATGGCTTGGCTTACATTGTTTTTCAGGTGAGGTAGGCTCCTTGGACGGTCATTGCAAATAATTGATTTCCAATAACCCGGCCGGCCGAAAAAGGCTCAAAGAGATGAGGCACTCTGGCGGCCATTAAAAAATTAAGCCTAGACGGCAAACGCGCGCTGCACGTTTGTCCAACGCATGTAGCAAACTGACTACGCGGGTAACAAAACTTCATGATTTCGTATTTCGAATGAGACGCATATTCGACGCCCTTTCCCGACCCCACCTCGACGTTTGGCGCGAAATACAAATCAGCAAGTTTCCGCACCGCACCCCGTATTAGACTTATTCGGATGTAGAGAACTGCTCCCTCTTTCCTAGCTCGTCAAACTACGATTTTTGGGCACCGCGATACGCTCCGCTGATCTCTTTGGTGGGTTCATGGGCTTCTAGCAGAGCTCAGTGGTCAGATCTATTGAACGGGATAATGCGACAGACGTGGCTCGCGGCCATTTAATGTTACATGAACATTCGTGTAGCAATTAGCAATGAAGTAAGTTAAGTAGGTAAGTAGGCTGCCTCGTTGGTGTAATGGTCGCAAGCGCTACTTCTGAGCATGAGGTCCTGGGTTCGATTCCCAGGTTGGGCAAAGTGATATTGGATTTTTCTATCTGGAATTGCGCAGTAGCAGTCCGGAGTCTGGAATTGTGCCCGGTTGATGGCAATACGCTATTACATGGGACTTAAACATAACTGGCGTAATGTTGGTGTACTTAGGTGCACCTCTGCCTCTGCCACCAACCCTTCGGGGCAACGAGGCCTGATGTTATATAATTTGTTTTAAAGATAAAGTCGAGAGCAAAACCTGAGACTTCAGCGTTGAAGTTCGAAAGATGATCTGTCGTCCTAGAAAACTTAAAAAAAGGTGATTGGGTTCTATTGTCAATTTCGTATACCTGGTCAAAAGTCCAGTTATTACTCATGCAGCGACTAGCCACTAGACTATGAGATTGGTATTTTAATGGCGGACACATAGCTTATAATATTACAAGGCAACATGCAGCTTTACCTTGCAGATCGATCGGTATCTGCAGTACCCATTCACACTGGTCTACGATGTGTCATGGTGGATCCTTGTTAGCTTTCGATCTCAGTTTTATACAACAAAGGCCAATCACATCGTACTGTAGCGATGCACTAAAATAAAACAAACTTGCCGTTGGCGTGTTGCCGTGTTGCAAAACTTCATAAAATGTATCCTATTTTTCAATTCAAGACTGATTCTATCCGTGTGCGCAATTTTTGTGTGATTGAGTAATAAACGGCTTCATAAACTGAGTGGGAGACGGGATATAGAATATTATAATGCCTACAAGGATATCGATAGGTACTCCCTTTCTTCTCCTAAAATGGTTTGTCCGAAAATCATTATCCATAACACGTTTGCTATAAACTTCAGTAACCATAATGTTCAAACATTCGAAATTTTGTTTTATATAATTATCTTTATTTCTAAAACTATTCTGTCCTAATATCGAGTACTATAATAATTGAATCTCCTAATTTTGCATGACATAAAGTCATATGTCCTAAGTATTGTATTATATAATGTGATGTGTATAATGTGTATCCGAATGTTCATTTATAATAAAATTGTTAGTCCTAAAATAAATTGGATTTAGTGACAGAAACGAATCGCTGTAAAGCCGACTCCACGCAGTCTTGTCTGCCCTACCCCAAGAGTGTAATTTAAAATCGCGTAGGCGAAGCTGTGGTGGTGACCGATAAACCATCTGCGTCGATAAGCTCGCGTGGGACCGCCGGAGCCCTGCAGCGCCGGAGCCGTGACAGAAACAATGCCTGCTGCATGTTGCATGCTCGCTTGCATGCTGCATGTTGCATGCTCGCTTGCATGCTGCACTATTGCTTGCATGCTCGCTTGCATGCTGCATGCTTGCTTGCTAGTTGCATACTGCATGTTTGCTGCATGCATGGTGTATGCATGTGTGCATACTTACAGGGAAATAAAAAATATTAATGTTAATATTGTTTAATGAACTATAAATTTGTTTAAAAAATATTATTAGGATATATAAACATTAAATAATTTGAATTTAGAACTTTAAACTTTTATTGTAAACCGTTTTATGTCATTTGTATATTATTGATTGTAATATTTATGACAAACAAATTTAGGGCATATTGTATTTAGGGATTTCAATTTTATGGCATGTGATATTATGTGACATTAAGTTCGGGCAAGTTATCATTCGGACAAATGATGATTAGGAGAAAAATAATTATGGCACTTTAGATTATGGATAAAAAAGTTAGGGAACACAATAGAGAACCATATCGAAACCCACCACCACCGAGATTCAATAACCCTTTTGAGATCGACATCAATGTTGCGTTAGTGTCAGTGCTTAGTGTCAGTGTCAGTGCAACAGTGCTCATATTTATGTATTTTTATTTTGAATACAGTGTTTTGAATTAATAGGGATGTAGACAAAAAAAAAACTTTTTTTTAACCTCATAACTCAAACTCAAAGCATTTATTTCAATTAAACCATTTACACTACTTTTGAATTGTCAAATAGTCGGTCAGTTAGTCAAAAAGTTGAAGCTAGTTGTAACATAGCAACTAATCTAGGTACCTTCACACAAGAGAATGTAAATTGTAATATTAAACCTTGCAACATTCTGTTCCTTGCCGTCACAAAGTTAATTTTCCCATCTACTAGATACATTCCTTGCTATAAGAGGTACCTAATAGAAAGAAATGTACCTAGTAGGTGGGAAAATGACGGCAAGTTTATAACCACACAAGAGAATATACTATTATATTATATATATATATATATATTATATACTATCCTATACTATTAAACGGGCAATATTTGTGTATATACAGCGCGTCCAACGGATATGCCACATGGAAGGAAAAAACCTTGTAATATTGTAATAAAAAAAAGATATATTGATTAAATGATTAATGATTGAATTAGATGGAACATTTTACTGAAAGAAGACATTATTTGAATTTAAAAAACAATTAAACTGCATTCATAGATATTTAAATAATTATTTGATAAATTGATTAATTTTGTATTGTGTAAGTGTGAAAATTCATGGTCTTCCTTTTATTTTTGACACTATGTAATTTAGCAAAAAATAATCCTTATGATGAAGCCTTTCGATCGGTATGATAAAGCTACAGGTGATTATTTTTCTCCTGTAACGGGTTCTATTTCCGGTTCAACCATGTAATTATTTAAATATCTATGAATGCAGTTTAAATTGTTTTTTAAATTCAAATAATGTCTTGTTTCAGTAAAATGTTCCATCTACAATATTCAAGGTACTTTCCCTCCATGTGGCATATCCGTGGGACGCCATATAATATATTTAAACAATTAATATTGCTCGTTTAATAATATGAGCATTTTCGTAAATGTTTAATTTAACAGGTCGTGTTGCATGTCTTGCAATACTTTCATAAATACAGTGCCCATTCAGATAAAAAAGCGCTCGTTTAAGTACACGCTTGGTTCTGGCAGGCGAGCAATCAGTCACTTGCACGGTGGGACATTAATCTATCGCAAGTCAAACAAGTTCGTTAGGCAACTGTTTGCCCGTTTAAAACATTATGGTGGATTTTCATATTCTCTGTCTATATTTACAGAAACACATTTATTAAATGTCTTTTAATTCATATACTAAAATAAAGTGAAGTTGTCGTTAATGAGTTTCGACTGTCCTTGCTTTACATTTAAATTTTATTTTGTGGGATGCTAAACTGATGGATTGGATGGATGCTAAATTCGTGGTTAAGTAGTAAGAGCCGCACGGGTTTAACCATCAGGTTAAGCTATGCTTGCCGGGGTTGGTCCGTGGATGGTAGACCATATTTACACACCGAGACCCCTCCGTACCTCAGAAAGCACGTTAAGCCGTTGGTCCTGGCTTTCATTCGTGGCACTTTGACAGTCGTTTGAGGGTCGTCAGAAGCCCGAAAGTCTGACAACTAGTCTTACCAAGGGTCATCGTATTACCCAGTTATTGGGATGTGGACGGCAGTGGAGGTCAGATAGGCAGTCGCTCCATGTAAAATACTGCTATTCTTTTGTTGGATTCGGCTTCCAGTCTAACCGGATGCAGATCTGGTTAGACTGGAAGCCGAATCCAACATAGTTGGGAAAAGGATAGGCAGATTGATTGACAAAAGTTTATGGACCGGAAACTATAGACAATAATTTAGCGCAGGATTACGATACTTTAGAAGCACAATTTCACATTATTCACATTTCCTTGTTTAATTTTTTTAGTCCTGAAAGCTTATTTATAAACCTGTTTGCTTTGGCAATGAAGCAACTTTTATTTTGTGCATTACACTTTCGACTCCATCCACTTTTCTTGTCTTTTCTAAGTCTTGACAACCAGTGTTACCAAGGGGTATTGTATTGCCCATTTACTGGGTGGTGGAGGTCAGATAGGCAGTTGCTCCATGTAAAATAATGGTATTCAGCTGTATCCGGCTAGACTGGAAGCCAACCCAAACATAGTTGGGAAAAGGCTAGGCAGATTGATTTGATGCTAAACTGATGGTATGTTGTAGGTAAGTGTTGTCACCGACACCATTTTCAAAAAAAAACACAATTCAAAAGTCATTTATTCAAACTAGGCTGAGAATCAGCACTTTTCGAACGTCAAAATTACATAAGACAGTCCCCCAAAACGCCAACCCTTCACCACTTCCTAGTGCATTAGCTGGGAAGAAGAAGTGGCGCAACAAACTCCCCAGCAGCACAGCTGTCTGTTCAGTTAGAAGAACAAAAAAAAGATTCTATATAATAGTATTCAAAATAATTTACATTACGCAACACAAAACATAATTCAAATTATTAGCCATATGTTAGCTAGCACACGCCAATATACCAAACAAAATCATCGAGAACTCAACCAATCAATCATCGATACTCTGGCCGAAATAAAAAAACTAAACGTAAACAGAATTTAATATCTAAATAAAAAAGCCTCCAGGCATAAAGGGCGTGCCCGCTTACATATAGTTGTAACTGGAAGTTATAAATGATAAACTAGGACCATCGATGTAAAATAAATAAACTAAGAGTTAATTACTAATAACAGTAAATAATATGATCAATTGTCGAGGTCACTAGCTAACCACATATTGCAATACAACTCATAAAAAAACAGTGTGATGAGTAGATTTTGTCAAAAATCCTGGCCTTCTGCTACGCCAGAGGTATCCCATTACACCGACAGACTTAAAAAACCGGCCAAATGCGTGTCGGACCACGCACAATGAAGGGATAAATTCATCCCAAATACGGAACCGTATTTGGGATGAATTTATCCCAAGAATAAACTTAACGTTGTAGTTTAAAAACGTGTTCTCCCATACGAAATGTATGGGAGATCATGTTTTTGCAACTGCAAATTTAAGTTGGTTGATTATTTCTCGTTAACCTGTACAGCCTACTTAGCTCTCATAGTTTTTCTTTTAATTTTGTTATATATACTACTGCTGTGAATTTTTTCACAAGTCCAAGTACAACCATTTAGCTAGAAGGGGGAGGGGATAAAAGCTTAATATTTCGCAAAGGGATCCCTGAATCCAAAAATGGTTGAAAAACCTTTCTAACGATACCCCACAACATAGGGTAGATGAGGGAAGAAAAAAGCATCCCCACTTTACGTGTAAGGGAGGTACCCTAAAAAAAAATGTTTTTCATGATTTTATTTTACCACTTTGTTGGCATGATTAATACGAGTATGTATACATATGCCAAATTACAGCTTTCTAGTACTAACCGTCTCTGAGCTAAGCCGCGGACAGACAGACGGACACACAGACAGACAGACGGACATGGCGAAACTATAAGGGTTCCTTGTTTACTACGGATCCCTAAAAAGGAACATAGCAACGCTCTTTTTTGACAGAAATAGTTGTAGTGGTGGGACGTGGTAGTAATTCCCCGGACCAGCTCTTTCATAAAGAACTCTACTAGTAACAGCACCTAATATTACTATCCGTGGTATGTTTTTGTTATTAAATAAACACAAACGGGGCTTTTGATGCTTTTCTATGTAAACTTTACCGACAGCCACGTTTTAACACGTTCAGTGCCGGAAGCCCTCCTGGAGGGTTCACCTAGTCGCATATGGGATGCCGGGAGCCCTCGCGGAGGACTCATTTTAAATGTAGGTTTTTCTTAACCGTGAAAATAAAATCTGATGTATATTTTAACAAGATTTATTAGCATAAGCGTTGGTTATAAAATCCAAGCATTTTTTATTTTTTGTTCACGGTTTCAAATGTTCACAAAAAAAATAAAAGATTGTAAACTACGTGTTGCAACCAGACCCCCTGAAAACACTATTCACTTTTTACTTAATTTTACAGTGTTTTATAACACGGTTAAAATTTTAAACATAATGCCGATGACCGTACGCGATGGTTAACTTTAGCGCAAACGGCTAATGCCGACAACCCTCCCGGAGGGTTCACGCTTCCAATATGTATGGCGGCATCGCGTATGAGTTAATGAAAAGTGGTTGGAGTCGAAAGTGTTAATTAAGTACATACTTCAATACATAAACTCACGCGTTTTCCTATTGGGGTAGGCTGAACGCCAGCTGCTACGCTCCTTACATACTCCCGCCACTTGCGAGTACTACGCACTTGACCTTTCTGAAGAACATCAACAATTAGGTCACTATATGTCCTCCTAGGGCGTCCCCTCCCGGCGTTTCCTCTCACATTTCCTTTGTACGTACGTACCTTTACGTTTTAATTACGACGAATAAATATAAAATATTTCATGTGCAGTAAATAACTAATATTTAACTAAGGTTGCAATAGCATAGCTTCAAAGGTAACCTTTGTGAAGTACACGTCATAAGCAGTTGTGTTTGCCTTACACATTAGGTAATTGTGTTTGTTCTCACTAGGTTCTGACTTGAAAATTAATGAATAACATGATGACGTCGACTACTATTAGGTACAATTTCAAATATATAATATATTGTACCTACCTGCTGTCAAATATATTCGTTAAAAAGCTTGATTGTGTGGTAATAATTTACGTACTTACCTACTGTCATATAAAGCTAACGAGTACATACAAAAAACAATTATTCCAGCTGATAGGCAAACAAACATCTCAAATATTCTCGGAAAAGCAACTAAAACTAAATAAAAGCTTGTACATAAGGGAATAATTCTAAAAGCGGAGCGTTAATTAGGTAATTTATGTACAGATTTTCCCTAATTACATGCCTTCGTTATAGGCAAATCATTTTAGACGGATATTAAAATAGACTTTGATGAAGATAGTTAAAGAAGCGTTAACCTGACATTTCATTATTTTATTTATAAATATAGTATCACAACCTTTCTGCCACACTGCATTTCAAAAGAGCGATGCTTATAGTAGAGCATATACCTCCACCACGGGCAGATATTTACAATCTAGCGTTTTAGACTGACTGTGGGGCTCGTCTGCCTCCAGACTCTATATATAGATAGTGTTTATCTTTAAAAATAATCTTTTTAAAGGTTCTTCTATACATATTCATGAAATTTCAAATAGGAAAGTTCGACGTTTTAAGCGATTTTAATATGCAGCCATCGTTTGGTTTAGAAGTTAAATCAGCAGGTTAGATCAGAAAGTAAGCGAAGGGTCTACATCATCAAAGTGTCAATACTTGTTGTTGAGGCTGTCATAAGTCAGATCTTTGGCCCACTGGGTCCGCGCGATAGAGCCAAGATTTCAGAAGTAGTGGATCCATCAATGTCAAGAGTTGCTAAGGTACGAACTCACAAAGTCAAAGAGGGTTACCATAAAGAGTGCTTTCTTGCCCCATTGCAGATACTTATTGGCTTTACTGGCAGTGGTAACGGCCCCGACTTACGAGTTGTAGGCCGTAGGTTCGAACCCAGGCAGGCGCTTAAAATTGTGTAAATAATTTCATCACCACTGCTCTCAAAACGGTGAAGGGAAACATCGTGAGGAAACCGGCAAGTCCTAGAACCAAAAATTCGAAGACATGTGACATCTACCAACACGCACTGGGCCCGCGTGGTGGATTACAGCCCACTCCCTCTCGAAGAGAGGAGGGCTGTGGCCCAGCAATGAGGGCATTATATAGGCTGATTATGCTTATGCGGATACTTATTTGTAAGTTTCTCTTGAACCTAGAACAGGCCCGAGTCATTCATACATAAGACCATGGGTAATTGGGTATTGAATGTGCTTACTGATATGCAAAAATCTGTTTTACGTCCGCACACTAAGGTTCATACCGCACCGCGCAGTTACATCGGTGGAACCTCTGATGTACCTACCTACCTACTACCGTTTAGCGAATTCTTTTCAACCAATTATTTATGCATCAATGCATCCTTTGTTGGCAATAGTGATGGAAACAAATAACTATATCGGGAAAATTTCAAAGAATTCGATTACTATTCAGTGGTAATTTTCCTGTTATTATACCTTGGTAAATACAATAAGAGGGGGAGGAGGAATTCATTACGTTATTTTGCAAATATGGTTTTTGTTCTGTATGTTTGCAAGTGACATTTGGACATTCAAACTTGTACCATTTTTGCCTCCGAGTGCACACGGAATGTTGAAGTAAACTAGGTCACTAAACGGGTCAACACATGAGTTTTTCCTATGAACCGTACCTAAATTATTTAATTAGTAGGTTTTACCGATACTAACAAGTTCGAACGGGGCCAATATCGGCGCGCAGTATTTCAATGGCCCGTATCGGCTATTATGGTATATTTCAAGAAAGCAACGGAACGATTAAGAGACCCAAACTTCCCCCACCCCGCATACTCAAACCCCCCCACACCCCCCTTCGTTATCACCCAAGCCCATTTCACGCAAGCAATTTGAAAGATTGGTTTCGCAAACAGTTTTTGTGCCCTTTGTTTTGAATTCGTGACGAATATGTAATTTATGTAATATTTTATCTCAAACAAGGGTATAGATACAGTTATATGAATGAGAAAGCAAGACGAATAATGGTCGTAACATTGACATTGGAGGTACCAGGAGACAATGAAGCTACGCAATTTTAAGTTCGTAACATGCTTAAGCACTGCCGTTCTCATCCTGCCATTTCCGCCATGCGGGCAGGCGGGAGTGAAATGTGAGCTCGACACCAGCGGAAAGTGAAAAGCTGACAGTAATGCCCTAAAAACACATTTGTTCAAGGTCACTAGCGATCTCGACCCGCTGGGCTTACCTCTGGGCCAAGGAAAAACAGGTTAAAATATCAATCAAGATGGTGGCTCTTCTAATTGATGAAGACATGACATTAATATCAACTATGATTGGCTTTTGACGAGAAACGTCTTAATATCGCACTGAAACATATCTACGGATACCTACTAGCACAGATATGTGAAACTCATCGAAAGGGTCTATATCTTGTCTTAAGAATTCCCAAACTCGGCCTCATTTTTTACTTATACAGTCAGCTTGCTGATACGACGTTGAGTTTGCGTCGGGTGCTGGTGTCGAGGCAGAGGCACCGCGCAGGTTGAACAAAACCGGCGCTTTCGGTTCTTTCCATTCATTGTAACTCACGACTCAGATGTGATATACCTAGCAGTGATTCATGCGTGTGTGGGTGGAGTTTAGCTAGACCAATTTATTTAAGTGCATTTTGAACCATTTGTATACGATAGAATAAAAAATAAGCCTATTCAAAGTATTGAAATTCAAAATGTCGGTCTTAACCCGTACAAGAGCTAGTCAAAATATAGTAAAAATAAAATAATAATTAGTTAAATACAGGACATCGGAAAAAGTGATTTCTCATTGATTTATTTGTTTTTTTCTGTTCTGTTCACACTACAAAGAAAAAGAAACCGGTAGATGTTCTAGCATTGGCAACTTTATAAAAAAAACTAGCTGCGCCCGCCGTTTCACCCGCATAAGTCTTGAACGCGTCGGAATATCGGGATTAAAGTATTCTATCTCCTTTTCCAGGTCATCATCTATCCATGTGCCAAATTTCATCCAAATCCCTCGAGCCGTTTAAGCGTGAAAGCAAACAAACAAACTCACTTGCGCATTTATAATATTACGAGTAGTTAGGATGTTGAACCTATTTCGTATTTTCATAATGTGGGATAAATTGAAATTCCGTACCGCATGCTCGGCAAAATAGGGTGAAAATACATGCTTAGATGATAGTGGTTGGAGAATGATGACCGTCCGGAACCCTTTCTAAATATGCGAGACTCATCTCCGTAATGGAATCCGATGGATGGTAATCCGGAAATGTTGCTATTATGTGCAAATAAATATGCTAGTGGGTATAACTACCGAAAACTACATTTTATATTACGTTAAAGTGTAATAATGATTATTCTATAACTAGCTTTTTCACGCGGCTTCGCTTGGAGGTCGGGAATACTATACCTATCGTAAATTCATGCAAGCCTAGTACTTTTTGTGAGGTACTGCTCAGAAATTGTGCACAACGCGTCGTGAACAGAATACCGTCGTGAACCTCGATTGCAGCGCCACCTACCGGGCCAATAGTGAAAAGTAAATTCCAAAAATTACGATCACTTTTTTTTGCAACATTCGAATTTGATGAAATGACTTCTATATTCTGCTCCAAATTAATTTCTGTCTACCTGTGACACTCATGAAAAACATGAACATCCGTTCAGTAGTTGCGGAGTTGTGCGCAAACAAACAAACTGTCAAAAAAAATCACTGGTTTATGTTCTATATATAACTTTTTTTTGTTACCCCCTTTCTATTTATATAAGTAAAACTGCAAATACATTGAAGAAGTCACATGGGTCCGTAAATCATCACGTTTTCAATTGAGTTTATTTTTATAAGAAATTGTAATAACAGAAGAAACAGCTTCCTTTACACCGAATTCCATCGCCTTTTCATACGACGAAAAACGTTCATCAAATCTCATTAACCATTTTCTTTTCAGAAAGTAACTCACTGGAGGGACCGAATTTTCTTTCGTCAATTCAGAAGAACCGAGATGTACCGAGAAATATGTTTGTATTATTCAAACACGTACACACACATCACGAGAGACGTCTGTGTTAGATATAGACTGTCTCAAATTTATTGAAAACAAGATGACCCGGTGAACTTCTTCCCACGGTAGACACAATTTAGATTTTTTCGATTTCTCGGATGTGTTTTCCAAATTTTTTTATTTTTGATTTCTCGGTTTTTCGTAATTACTCTTTTTTCCTAAACCACAGGCGAAAAAAACAAAATAAATATATAATCATATTCAAATCGATCGAGCCATTTTCCATTTTTTGCGAGACTAATAGGCATGATGACAATTTTTTATTTATTAGTCCGTCTTTGAGATTATAAAAAAATATTGGACACGTATTTTTTCATTTTCTTTTGTAATCTAAAGATTACGGCGATACATTGATTAAAATGTGCCATGACGTCACGAGTATGTAGATTTTATACGTACTAGTGACGTAGCCACCCCCACTCCCCAACTTAAAATGCGTTATAACTAAGTAATTTTTTAATAATATGATAAAGCAAAAAATACGTGTCAAATATGTTTTTATTATCTGACTGACGGACTAATTAGTTTTTTTTTTTACCCAGACATCATCCTTATGGATTTTTAATTTAATAGTTAGATGGAACATCTACATCTGTCTCATCCGACAGTCGGATGAGAGAAAGTAGATGAAAAAAAAATATTAAAATAAAATTTCTCTCACAATGGTTTTGTAGCACTTAACAGTTTTGACGAATATGAATTCACATTGTGAGAGCTGGTGCCTGATGTAGGTTTAGGAAATCCAGGTCACCAGCAGATTGAATGACCTTTGAAAAATTTATTTCGAAATCACACTCATCACACCTTTCGACCAGTTTGAAAGTTGGCACAGTAATTATGTTAAAGGGTCTAGGAGGAATTTAGTTCATCCTTACATACTCGTAATAAAGTACCTACTAATTTTTCCGCAGCAGAACCACAAGCACAACTAGCAATTAATAACGCCTCAATGTAATGGTAACCCATACAGGGATATATGGCAATTGGACAATTAGTATGCGCATGAGCTCCTGACACAAATCAATCATTGCGGGTATGCTCAGCATTATGCTCGGTTACTCATGAAATGTTAAAACCGAATACGTATGCATTATGGCTATTGACAGATATGACTTACGAGCAGATATTAATTAGTGACCAGAAATTGTTGTGTGGGGTCGTCCATAAATCACGCGAGCCTCGAAAGGGGGGGCGAGGGGTTTGGAAAAAATCACAAAATAACACAAGGGGGGAGGGTAATGAGGTATCACGTGTATTTATATTTTCGTTGAACGCGCGGTTTCTAAACCAAAAAGCGGCGCTTGACCTTGACTCGCCGTTGCCAAGTAACGATTTATTCCTGTATTTAAAGATAAAGTATTCTTAATTTTTTTAAGATGCCTTCTACAAAAAAATACAAGTGTCTTTGGGTAGCGCGGTTAGTCTAAAACCTCACCACGGGGGAGGGGAGATTAAAAAGTTGCTAAATAACATCACGTGATTTATGAACGACCCCTGTGCTGTGTGATGAATTTGTGATTACCTATCGAAATATCTAAAAGATAATAATTTGCATGTGTATACAGCCGTAACTAACAGCTGAGCGTATTTGGCTGAACGTATCCGCTACGTAGCACACATCACAGTCTCACTATATCAACTACTCAGGCGAAAGCGAGCGTTTCCGCAGAGCATTCGTGCGACCCTTCCAGGGCTTTAAACTTAAACTGCCATACTGCAGTTTGACATTTTAGATTTAATACAATTTCCAGTCAAATAAATGGGCGATACACTACTATAAAAAGTTGGTACGAGTATATACACTGTGGAAGTAACAATCACGTACCTACAGTGCATTCATTATACTCGTAGTTTGTCACATGACGCAATTGGTAGCGCTGAATTTTGCAGTCTTAATTTCAATACAAATAGAGTTCAAAATGGTGACTGACAGAACAGAACTACCAAACACACATGACTGCAAAATTCAGTGCTCCAATAGGGATGTTGAACTGGGAAATAAAAAATAAAGTCAGTCAGATATTAAAAAAAATACTTGTCACGTATTTTTTGCTGTATCATATTAATAAAAAAATACCGGCCTAGTGCGTGTTGGACCACGCACTATGAAGGGTTCCTAGATGGGATGAATTTATCCCAAGAACAAACTCTTAACATTGTAGTTGAAAAACATTTTCTCATGTTTTTCAAACTGCAAATTGAAGTTGGTCGATTATTACTCGTCAACCTGTATAGCCTACTAGGTGTGATAGTTTTACTTTTAACTTCGTTATATATACTACTGCTGTGAATTTTTTCACAAACCCAAGTACAACCATTTTGCTTGCAAGGGGGGGGGAAAGGGGGACATGACTCTAACAACTTACAAGCACTTTAAAGCTTATTATTATTTCGCAAACGGATCCCTGAATTGAAAAATGATTGTCACACATCCACGATATTTTTGAACGACCTTTCCAACGACAGACGACTTTCCATGGCACAGATGAGAAAAAATAACCATCCCCACTTTACGTGTAGGGGGTACACTAAAAAAAAATTATTTCTTCCTATCGCATCACGGTACAATTATAATGAACGCACTGTACTTAGTTACGATTGCTTATGCAATCGTAACTAACTAATTAAGTCAGTTAATTACATACATTTTCTTTTATAACGTCAACAACAAAAGGTACATATGATATTGTGAACGATCGTTCATTTTTCGCTACGATTGAAATCTCGACCCTTCATCTAGTTAGCAGATAAATTAAAGGTCTCGGCCATTTGGGTGACCTTTTCGTTATAATACCCCGTTGTGTGACGTTCATGGAAAGTGGAAGGGTCAGCCTATTCAGGACCCGGACCTCAAAGTGATATTCGATTTTTAATAAGTACGCGTCACTGAATCCATAAAATTACTTACGAAAATTACCTTCTAGGGGTATTTTATTATAGGTAAGAGCAACTGTTCTTAAAAATACATTATTCTCGCGGATAGTTTCGCAGCAAGGATTATGTTTAGACGATAACAACTAGGTGGTATACCAATACCTAATACAATATAGAATCCACTGTATCAATTACGAACCCGAGACACGGACCTCTGACTTTTTGGTTTCATGTGCGTATTGTATAATTATCACTTGCTTCAAAAACGGTGAAGGAAAACATCGTGAGGAAACCAGCATGCCTGAGAGATATTTCTCGAAGGCAAGTGAACCCAAGTCAGAGGCATATGGGCAGTTTTATAACTCTGTCACCAGTTTAGTCACTAACCACACGAAAAGAAGAAGAATACCTAAAATATTGAATCTTTGGATCTATACAAAAAAGCTTTTTCTGCGGAGTAGCATCGATTCACCTTGGATTGACAAGGTTGAAGCTTCAGGCATTTTTAACGAAATTCCCAAACTCGACAACTTTGTTACTGACAGGCGGCCTTTATGAAAAATATGTACAAGAACAAATATCTCTTTTACGGGAGATATTAGGAATAGGAATTAATGCTATTATCCATTGTGGGAAATTAAACTTGTATTTTGCGATTGCGAGAAAAAGCTTTACAATTGTTACAATATAAATAGAGTTCAAAATGGCGACCGACAGAACAGAACTACCAATCACACATGAGAAAAAAAAAATAACCCGTCAGTCAGATAATAAAAAAATATTAGACATGTATTTTTTGCTTTATCATATTAATAAAAAAATATTTGGATAAAACGCATTCAAGTTGGGGAGTAGCTCACTACGTCACAAGTCAGTATAAAATCTACCGGGGAGTAACGTCATGCCACATTTTAACTCAATGTTTTGCCGTAATGTTTTGATTACGTAAAAAAAGAGAAAATATATGTCAAATATTTTTTAATAATCTACCTGATGTACAAAAATTTTTTTTTTGTCAATATCCCTATCGTAT
Source organism: Agrochola macilenta (assembly GCA_916701695.1). Taxonomy (NCBI): domain Eukaryota; kingdom Metazoa; phylum Arthropoda; class Insecta; order Lepidoptera; family Noctuidae; genus Agrochola; species Agrochola macilenta. The sequence continues at coordinate 24,484,479 of OU753552.1, read as the reverse complement.
CACGGTACAAATTATAATGAATGCACTGTACTTAGTTACGATTGCATAATTATATTGAAACAATTTTTTATTGCTCCTAGAGGTATTTTAAGTCGAGTACCTTAAGTGCCCTTTTGTATTACGACTAAAATGTCACCACTGTGACATTTTAGTCGTCATACATATATGTATGTCAATCCCACAGTCACATTCTTGACTTTTCCATCGTCGTTACCGCTGATACAATGTCACTTTGTCTGCCTTCGAGATTCAAGATGACTCCAACAGTTGACACTATTTAGAGCAAAGTCATGAGATTATCCTCAAAAGCAAAAGAGCTATTGCTGTTCTTGTATACTTTTTCTATTAAAAAATGCATTGATTATCAAAGCTTCGTTATAGGAAAATAGATAATGCTTATATCTAGAAGGGGTAACGAGTTAACTTGTTACGTGCAAATATTGGGTTAGTGGTGCACCGGGTGGGAGGGACAACATAGCGACACCCGTACACTTCGCACAGTATTACCACAAAATAGATGGGTACAAAAGGTCGGCTCCATGCAATAAGCGAAATAGTGCGCGCGCAAGACACGCGATTACTTACAGCGAGTGCAATAAGCGCACTTGCAACTAGCATGTTAGGCCATGCGCACTTTGGACACGTTTTCGTGCGAACGCATACGAACACGCTCGAACGATCCCGACCTTTTTAGTACTAAGGGATCGCACAGACTGAGTGCGAGTTAGTCGTACGTATAGTTCCGACATCCGAAAGCAATCCAAACCGGAACACTACCTATTTGACGGAGAAAAACGTTTTCAGTGTGCGCACTCAATTCTTAGGACCACGATCATACGTTTACGTACGATACAAATCCGTATCAAAAATGCGTGCGGCCTTAGAGATCGCCGTGTATCGTTATCTATGTGTGCGTGCGCCTGTTTTAATTAATTGTTGTATGGAACCAGCCTTCTGTGCTTACTCATCTATTTTGTGGCGTACTGTTCAAAGTTAGTTCATTGGGGGCCCGAGTCGCTGCCGCTGCACATGTGCATTGTAACCTGTTGATTCAGTGCTCTACAATACGAGTACAATGCAGAAATTATAGTTAGTTTGTAAACTAATTTGTTTCAATGTAAATATCGGGATCGGGCTGATCAGAGAGCCAGTAAATATAAGATAGCAAAAATTTTGCTACTTCATCATTATACCTAAGGAGGCTAATATTACCAAAAACTCAAACGCATCATTCGTTTTTTTTTTTTGCTTGTATTAAAGTATGTATGTTTAGGTTAAGGTATTTTTCTATGGGCCTGTGTCGCCTGAAATAAATGGTATTATTATTATTAGTAACATGTTGACCACTTTAATTACTTTTATGCAGATTGATTGATCTGTTGTGTCTCTGACTTTCTGGAAGATAATGAAAATGGTCAAATTGTATGGGATTGAATATGACCGTTTACAGTAGTATAGAGCAGCGGTGGCCCAGTGATAACGGCCGCGACTTACGAGTTGTAGTTCGAACCCAGACAGGCGCTTTACTTTGTATAAATTATTTCATCACCACTGCTCTCAAAACGGTGAAAGAAAACATCGTGAGGAAACCGGCATGTCCTAGAACCGAAAGTTCGAAGACATGTGACATCCACCAACTGGGCCCGCGTGGTTGTTTATGGACCACTCTCTCTCACAGAGAGGAGGTCTATGTCCCAGTAGTGGGTATATTATATGCTGATTATGATAATATTATGTTATGTTACAGTATAATTTATATTGTTACCGGTCAGTTATCCCATATTACATACAACAAACAAAACTTACAAAACTGGCAAATAAAACTAGCTTACTGAAAATAAAATTTTAGTAAAAAAAAAAACGAAAAATAACACGCTTTTTACACGAACTAAAAATGATAAAATAATTAAATTGACTTGTACTAGTTACGATTTATGTACCAATCCAGCCTGTCACTTCTTTTATAACCAATGATTAAATCAAAAAGCGTGGGGCTGAGGCGCTGGGTATACTTTTAATTAATTTAAACAAAGCGCTCCTCGCTTTTTGATTTCATTGTTTTATCAGTTTTGGTTCGTGTAAAAAGCGTGTTTATTAGTTTTTTTAAAACTAAAAGTCTTATTTTTTACTTTTAAGTCTAGTATATTTTTCATTTAGCTAATAAGTCTAAAGTCAACGAAGTTATATTCTTGGCCGGTTTACTAGTTAAGTAGCCACTAAATAAATCCACTATCCACCTCCTGGCTCTATCATCAGACCCTCAACACCAAGTACAAACTATTAGACTCGTCAAACTGAATCATATGAGCATAAACTCGAGGGGTTTACTAGTAGCCACTGAAGAGTTAAACTATCCACCTCCTGTCTCCATCATCGGATCCTCAACACCAAATGCAACATATTGAACTCGTAAAACCGAGTCATATGAGCAAAACTCGAGGGGTTTTGTAGTAGCCACTAAACAGTTCCACTAACCACCTCCTGGCTCCATCGTCAGACCCTCGACAACAAATGCAATATAAGGAACTCGTCAAACCGAGTCATATGAGTATCGGGGGGTTTACTAGAAGTCGCTGAAGTGTTTCACTATCCACCATCACCAGATCAGCTCCAAGATACTAAATTATTGTATTGTCATCGGTCCTTGATAAGTGTGCAAATTTTCAAGTAAATCGAACGTCTTGAAGTTGGTGAAAATTACGTTGAAAGATTCCGTTACATAGATAGATAGATGGATACCGGTCAAGCTAATAAAAAAGTGTATCCAGTGTGTAAGTGTATTTAGTGCGTGTGTGTGTCTGTGTGTGTGTGTCTTTCATCTAAATCTGTTCAGCCGTTACGCATGAAAAGGTAACAGACAGACAGGCACGCAGATAATAAATTTAAATAATCTTTTGTACCTCAAAATGAAAAATTGGACCCCTTATAAGATGAGTTCTTTATGTGTCAAGACCTTTTTCTCAGGAACGCGTGGAGGTATCAAGTTGAAATTGATTTGAAAATTTAGATCTACGGTCCCTTGGAGCTGCGGTGCCATCTACAACGCCACATGCGAACTACGCATCAAAGACCTGACGTCACAAAAATGTTGCATCGTGCAAGCAGTGTTTACCGCGCGATCAGCATATATGTAACTTTCCGATATCAATCGTCGGGCAGTTGACCACCAGATACGTCACCCGTCTGGTCGGATGTTCCTCCCTTTTCTATAGAGGATGAGTGAACTGTACCCATGTTCCTCATGCCTCTATAGAGCTGTAAGGAAAATCGAATCGAAAAAATACGCCCATTTATGCCGCATAAATTGTTGTGTTGACACTCGCTAATAAACCAAAGCCTATATGGTACTTCCCGTTGACCCAGCAGCATGAAAATTGGAGAGAAGCAAGGTTTTTATTTACCAACTGCATAATTAAATTTATTATTCAATCTGTCTTGAAGTAACATTTACTCTGTATTTCATTCAAATCGGTCCACTCCACGCTATTACAAGTTCTTTTTTCAACTGAAAGGTTAAGTTTGCCCTTCAATCTGGAATTGTAAATTCGGGTCGCCGAGCGAACACAGCTTTGAGACGGAACCCTTACGGCGCGAGTCCCACTCACGCTTGTCCGGTTTAAAAAAAATAAAGAAAGCAGAGTCTTACGATTCTAAATGTTATACATATTCAAATTAAAATACTAATTATTTAAACAATATTATCACCATTAATTTGTAATACCTAGGTACGCCATTGACTACGTACTACCTACATGGCAGAAAGGTTAGTATATAGGTTAGTATATGACTTTAAATTGTAATAACTTTTAACCGATTGGGCCAATTTTAATAAAATAAAAATTAACTGTTAATTCAAGATACGGACTATGACTATATTTCCAATCTCGTAAACTCTTGAAAAGAAGTACACAAAAAAAACTATATTACGAGTACATGTGAGTTTCTAAATGACCCCCTTTTTTGGGGGATGATTTTACAAAAACGGTGAAACACGTAATTCTTTATTTCTTACCAAAAGTATAAATTTTAATTTTCATATCCCTAACTTAAGAAATGCTACGTTTTCCATAAGAACTTTCATCCCCTATATTAACCCCTTTAGGATAACTTTTGAGACAAAAAGTACCCTATGTCCTTCTCCAGGATGCCATTTATCTTCTTGTCAAAAATTAAACAAATCCATTTAGTTGTTTAGCCGTGAAAAGGTTACATACAGACAGACCTAGTTACTTTCGAATTTATAATCCATACTTCCATACTAATATTATAAATTCGAAAGTAACTCTGTCTGTCTGTCTATCTGTCTATCTGTCTGTCTGTATGTTACCTTTTCACGCCTAAACCACTGAACGGATTTCGATAAAATTTGGCAAGAAGATAGATGGCATCCCAAGGAAGGACATAGGCTACTTTTTGTCTCAAAAATAACCCCAAGGGGGGGGATATAGGGGATGAAAGTTTGTATGGTAAACCTATCATTTCTTAAGTTAGGCCTATGAAAATTTTAATGTATGCTTCTGATAACAAATAAAGAATTACGTATTCAGCGGTTTTCAAAAGCTATCCCATGGGTGTAAAATAGGGGATGATTTTGAAATTCCCAAATCTTATTGTTTTTTTTGTGACTTAATTTCAAGAGATTTAAGAAATTGGAAATGTAGTCATAGTTAGTCTCAAAAATAACCCCAAAGGGGGGGATGAAAGTTTGTATGGGAAACCTATAATTTCTTAAGTTAGGGCTATGAAAATTTAAATTTATGCTTTTGGTAACAAATAAAGCATTACGTATTCAGCGGTTTTCAAAAAATATGGCGTGAGGGGGTAAAATAGGGGTAATTTTAAAATTCACAAGTATTATTGTTTTATTTTTGTGTTTTCTTTTCAAGAGATTTAAGGAATTGAAAATATGGTCATAAAAATCATTAAAATCTGCCCACTCGGTCAAAACTTATTACAATTTAAATTTATAAAATAACCTTTCTAACATGTAGTTATTATGTGTTCAATGGCGGCAAGAGTAGGTATTACAAATCAATGGTGATAATAATAGTAGTAAAATGTTAACATTTTTAATACAAAATTAATCAATTTAGCAAATGCTCAAAATGAGTCCCTTCCTGTTGAATATAAAGTCGCACTCTTTTGATTATTTTATTTTCATCAAATGTTAAAAATCATGGTCTTCCTTTTATTTGTGACACTTATGTTATTTAGCCTTTAATCCTCTTGATGAAGCCTTTCGACCGGTATGATAACGCTACAGATTGATATTTTTTTTCATGTAACGGGTTCGATTCCCGGTTCAACCATGTAATTATTGAAATATCTATGAATGCAGTTTAAATTGTTTTTTAAATTCAAATAATGTCTTGTCTCAGTAAAATGTTCCATCTACAATATTCAAGGTACTTTCCCTCCATGTGGCATATCCGTGAGACGCCCTGTATAACTATAAATTACCAATTTTCGGATTTTCCTCTTTACTTGACCTTGCTTCTCGCCAAACTTTATGCTGCTGAGTCAACGGGAAGTACCAAATAGACTGGTTTATTTGCGAGTGTCAAACAATACGGCATAAAAGACCGTCTTTTTAATTATTGACTTGGAAGTATGATTTTTGTTACAGCTCCAAGAGACCGTAGATCTAAATTTTAGATATATATTTCAACTTAATGCCTCCACGCGTTCCTGAGAAAAAGGTTAGGCATACGGACAGGCCGACCATACCTGGGTCAGGACATATAATACTCTGAATCCCGGTAGCAAGTTCCTGTGGGATATTTTCCGACATCCACGCGGGCGAAGCCGCGGGCTCAAGCTAGTATTGCTCGTATATATATATATAATATATATTATAAGTATGGATTAGCTGTTAACCGCGAGTTCGTCTGCGATCCAGGATGAAAGGTAGCCTATGTCCTTCTCCAGGCCAGTCTACCCATCTGCCAAATTTCATCCAAATCCATTCAGCCGTTTTAGCGTGAAAGCGTAACAACAAACTCACTTTCAGTAAGGATTCCGCTAGACACTAAACAAAAACACAAATAATTAATGTTGTGGTATGATTGCTTTTCCTTAGGTAACAAAAATGAAAGTGGACCATGACCAGGGTTAGGTTATAGGATACTTTTAATCTCGATATTCCCACGGGATCGAGACTTATGCGGGTTATAGTAGTATTTATATAATACAATAGAAGAATTTATGGTGGCAAGGAACAGAATGTTGCAAGATTTAATATTACAATACAGCACCTGGTCGACCGAGCTCTGCTCGGGTGAAAATAGAGAATGCTCATGGTATGATTTCGGTCGGCACGGGTACGTTAACAGTACGTGACCGGTTAATAGTATAGGATAGTTCATACTAATTCCATGTATAGTACATACTAATTCCATGTATAGTACATACTAATTCCATGCTGCCATGTAATGACATGGTAATGACATTCTAAGGTAGCCATCTCGTTCTAAACTTTGACCGACCTGAACAAACGGAGTACACGAATTTTCCCAGATATTAGACCTGGCTAGATTGTTTTTTCGCCCCCGGAAAACCATATATTGCAACTTTCATCGAAATCGTTTTCGATGAAAGTTGCAATTAGGGGTTTACGGGGGCGAAAAATCGATCTAGCTAGGTCTCATAATTGGAAAAAATCGTTTTCTCCGTATTTTCACTAAAGCAGACCTCAGTCACCCAAAGTTTAGAACAAGATGGCTGGCTGACTACTTATTTTCCATTTGACAATAATTGACAGGCATGATAGCATGGAATTAGTAAATACCTACTATCCTGGCGGCATGGAATTAGTAACTACATACTATCACGGCAGCCTGGAATTAGTATGTAGGTACTATACGAGTACATGGCATTTTTCACCAAAGCAGAGCTTGGTTGCCCAGGTACCAATGATTTAATATCCATAATACACTCCCAGATACCTGAATCGGACTAAGTTCTATATTTTGTTCTTTTTAAATAATGGTAGTACAAGGAAAAATGTTCTAGCATAACATTCTAAAGCATACCTACATTTATTTACGCATAATGATATTTACAGATACCTAATGTTCTTTGGAATAAAAATAATAAACCCTAATATAACTCATATAAAAACAAACATGTTCGCGGCTCAGGGCTGCCACCGCACCTAACCTAATCCAATAGAGTAATTCCCAAATTATAATAAATAATGTTTATATTTATGGCTCATGATTAGACGAATAAATATTATGACTTAAAAATGTATGCAACTCTAAATTATGCCAAAACAAATTAGCCCACAAGATAATTATGTCAACATAAACTTTATGCCAAGAACAAGTACCTCCCCTACACGTAAAGTGGGGATGTTTCTTTTTTCTTTTTCTTTCCCATAGTGTGCGGAGTCGTTAGAAAGCTTTTTCAAAAATATTGAGGGTATGTAAAAATCATTTTTCTATTCAGGCATCCGTTTGCGAAATATTAATCTATAAAGTGTTAATTTTTCTTAGAGTCAAGTGTCCCCCCCCCCCCCTGCCAGCTAAATGGATGTACTTGGATTTGTGAAAAAAATCACAGCAGTAGTATGTATAACGAAATTAAAAGGAAAACTATCACAGCTAAGTAGGCGTTACAGGTTAACAAGTAATAATGTTGCAGTTTGTAAAACATGATCTCGCATTACTATTTACTACTATTTTTTTATAACACTGATTTTACATTCTGTGATTTCTTGAACTCACACACTTATTAGTATTACTTGTTATATCATACCACGCGTATGTAGAATCATTATTACGCTATGGTCTTGTAATGTGGGGTAATAGTACCGATCTAAACAGAGCATTTGTCGCTCAAAAAAAGTGCATAAGAGCAATATGTGGCCTTCAACCTGATGACACGTGTCGACCAGTGTTTGAAAGGCTTGGTTTGTTACCGTTGCCATCTCTGTACATTTATGAAATATGTGTATTCGTAGTTAAGAATAAAAAAATATTTAAGACATCAAATGAAGTAAATCCTCGTAATAGACGAGATCCATTTAAATTAGTGCTGAATGATTTGCCAAGACTTACCAAATACAATAAGAACTGCCTAGCAATGTGCGTGCGTATTTTCAACAAGATAGCAAGTCAATTCAAATCATTAAATTCTAGATTATGTTATACAAGTGGTTGAATGAGTGTAACTTCTATTGCTTAAAAGAATTTATGGAGAAAAAATGTTGATGTAGAACGTTATAACATTTTCAAATACCCTCAAATTTTGATTTTCAAATACCCTTAGATTTTGGAAAGAAATTTTGCATGCTATGTTTTCATAGCATGCAAAATTTCTTTGCAAAATCTTAGCTAAACATGTTTGTGCCATTATAATTATATTTTAACACCATTTTATACCATGTTTTATGCAAATAAATGATTTATTATTATTATTATTTTTCTTTTACGTTTCTCGGGACCCCGGGGTCCCGGACCTTTGGAAGGCGTACGAGGGGCCGAAGCTAACTCGCAGAGACCCGTTAGGCGTTTTAATGAAATGAGGCACCAACCGACGATTATCACTGTATGCACTATGCAAGTGCACCCAAGGACAACCCCCGGTTGGTGTAGGACTATTGCAGGATATGGAAACAAAGATATTGGACTATGGGTTTGGGTGGCTTAAGTTGACTGGAGACCTGGAACTATGGAAGGACTATGGCCCCTGCCTGATCAATGTTGTATATGTACCCGGAAAAAATGGCAGGGGGTGACTTGCACACTCAATAATGGGCCCCCGAAAACTGTCGCTAGCACATAGTGACATAGCGGCAAGGGGGCAACATGTCCTGAGGTGCTTGAGGAGTGGAGAGGTATTCCACGGCTTTCAGAACAATCCCAGAGCCCGGAACATGGTCAAGATCCCTACGAGCACTTACTGGAATACTTCCTTCCTCCGAGCACGTTTTCTCTTGCGAATCTCCACTCAAGCAGGCCAATTAAGGCAAGAATGAGGTGGGAGCTCTGTTCCTCGTCAGTATTTACTCCAGTCGGCCAATAAAGGCAAGCCAGAGATGAGGAACAAGACTTCTCCCGGGAAATAGGGTCCGTGGGGTCGCTACTGCCCAACAGCTCGCCACATGCTGCCATGCGGGTTTCTCTATCTCTCTTGGTCTGGCCCGTCATCCTAGACCTGTTCCGGCAAAGTAAACTCTACCGGCACAGACCCAGAGTTTGGAGCGCGCATGCCCCACCACGACGTCAACGTAGAAATACGGCGATGGGTTATTATTATTAAAATGTTAGGAATATCGTATAATTTTACAATGTTTGTAAATATGTGAGCACCATGTATCTATCACATAATTAATTTATCTGTAATTGCTTAATTTTTCATTCTTTTTTACCTAGGTATACTCGTAGCAATCTTATTCTAGATGATGCATCTAGTCTTCACATAATTATATAATTAATGTATACAAAATATTGTAAAAACATTTTAAAAGAGAAACGGTGGAGTTTCTTGCCCATTCTTTTTCATACGAAAACTACCTTTTGGAAGGGGCGACTAGAATCAATTCAATTTTTTGTAAAATTTACGTTCAAAAGTGCCTTTTATGTGCCTAATTTAATTAAATAGTTTGACTTTGGCTTTGACACAATCTCAGCATATAACATCAGATGAGCCTCTAGGCATTGACGAATGTATCGGTCGCTATTTAGTGGTGACAACGTCAAGGCCAGTTTTTCCTTCGGTGGAAATTGCATCCCAGACTGTCCATGACCCACCGCCATAACCTTCTCTTCAATGCAACATTGCTAAAGACGTTCTCCCTGACTTCAGTAGAGTTCCCACGACCATGGCATACGAACTTGGCTCCACTGACTTTCGGTTCGAGCTCGAGTCTGTTAGCTAGCCAATGGTCAGCTGGTTAATGAGGTTTCAGCCCAAGTTTCCTTCTAACAGTTCGAGCGCAAACAGTCAGTCCATGAAAGTCTCAATGCTGTTCTTGGACCTGTACAGAGGTCAGGTGATGATTACGCAGGTAGATAAAGACAAACCAATCTTGTCATGCTGTAGTGACCCGGTTTGGTGGTCCTTCTGAACAGCGCACGAAGCCGCCAGTTTCCAGGTATCTATGGTAAATTCTTTGAACGGCAGAACGACTAGCATGAAGTTGTGCACTTGCGATTCGCTGACTAACTCTAGACTGAAGAAGTGCCACAGCTTGTGCGGCTACTTCAGGTGTTACAAATTAAATGTCAGAGTAGATTAAAAAATAAGGAAAACAATGTATATACTCTTTATTAGCATAACAAAACAAATAACGAAATAACTATTGACTTATAGAGGCTCTAATCAAAAATGTTTGCTTCTTACCAAACTCTGACTTTCTTCTCATATTCAAATTCATGAATTCAAATTTGGAACAATGGTGATACTGAAATAATGGTCAGCTTCAAAACTGCATAAAAACATTTTCTCTGACTTATCATTATTTTGATGTTTTAGGGCTATAAACATAAAAATGCTCGGTGGCTCGATTTAGGAGTCCAGGACTGTATATTACTGAAATAAACTTGTATACGTGTCTGGATGCAGGTCATAAAATGACTATAAAACTAGGACTTGCCATGTCATGCATAGTTGAGAAAGCTCACTTGCAAATTTAAATTTTTGCGAACTTTTATAAGCTGCAAAAAACTGCAATTACAGAAGAGAGAGATGCAAGAGTCCCTCCTCTTGAACGGAGTCAGAATTAGTTAAAAACTACTTATAATAAACATTATCATAACATTATTTGTACTTAAAATTGTAGTCTTTCAAAGAATTCTTGTTCTATCCGAACATAGGTGAGACAACTTTTTCCAAATTAAATAGTGAGGCACAAAACAGCTTCATTTTAATCACTAACGGAGGTCTTTGGAGCTTATATAAATCTATAAATTGGATTCGTTAAACATTCAAGTTTATCATTAAAATATGTAAGCAGTTAATCGATAATATCCAGGCATGTTCAATCAGCAACAGAAGAAAATATCCTGAAGAGCGCGTCTGAAGTAATTTTTTATTAATAAGAAAAAAGGCGAAAAAATGGCTACTAAGCACCAACGCCGAATAGGTACGCAACAGCTTTTACACGTTAAATAATACGCAATAACTCAATATTTAATGTGAAATAAAAAATAGTATAAAAAGGCCCTGCAGTTAAACATTTTACGAGTCAATAAAGTCAACAATGGTGGGTGCCGTTAATAACGAAGCGGAATATAGATTCAGTAGGAAATATTAAAAAGGGCCATTGTCAATTTGTGGAATACTAATATTTGCCTAAATCTGATATTCTTGCTTTGAAATACCAGACTTAGTGGTTAATTTAGACGGGATCAACTATTGGAGTTTGTTCAAAATTAGTATTTGGTATCTCGAAATAGAATTGTCTACTAAAATCCGATGAATGTCGTAATTAAAGGTTTATGCGGTTACTGTCGAAGCTATGTGACCAAATATTGAGTTTGTGTCAATGAAGTTTCATTATTAGTACCTGGGCGACCAAGCTCAGCTCTGGTGAAAATGGAGAATTCTCATTTAATAGTATAGAAATGTTCATACTAACTCCATGCTGCCATGTCATTATTCTGAGGTATCATTATTAAAATTACATAGTCTGTGGTCATTATTCTTGTTCTAAACTTTGGGCGACCGAGCACTGTTCGGGTGAAAATACGGAGAAAACGAATATTCCCAGATATGAGACCTAGCTAGATCGGTTTTTCGCCTGCCTAAACCCCTATATTGCAACTGTCATCGAAATGGTTAGAGCCGTTTTCGAGAACGTGATTATAAATATATTATGTATATTTAAACAAATATTGCTCGTTTAATAGATCTGTCATAGCTCACCAGACTTGAATGTTATACACCGATGAAACTATCAGAGACATAAAAGTATTCCTCCCTTTCCTTATTACCAAAATAATACGAATCTGAGTGACTTTCTTTTAGTAAGTCAATGTATTTTATTTTGTATTAAAAATTCGTCTGTTCAGAATTTTATTTTCCATGAAACTTTTCCAACAGAATGGGAAACGTGTTTAGGACGCATCAAAAAGTTAGTCACAAAAATGTGAGCAGTATTTGAAGCTTTTCATTCCCTGCATTACGGTTTTTAATCCCACTATTTACGACGCCTACTTGTTCCACATTGAGAAGTTTCTGAAACCCTCAGTTTGCGCTGAACTCATTCATTGTGCATGTAATTTACGTCTATTATGATGCATCTAGGTGAGTTCTAATATGTGAGAGCTTTTGTAAATACTCATAGAAGTAACTTTTTTTTTTTCCTTATCCGTTGGGTTTTCAGGTACCTTCAACTAATTAGCATGTTTAGAGTTTTAAAGGCGGCTTCATGTTTAGCTCAAATAAAATATTATATAACGTGAAATATGGAACTTCTAAATTTAACAGAGACCTGTTCCAATGATCAATTGATCACCCCTAACGGAAGGCAAACTTTTGTCGATCGGTAAACAAACCTGACAATGACGAGTAACGGATCACGGACCACTAGCCATTTTGCCATCACAGCTCCATGGTTATTAGACAATCCTTCAAAAAACGATTTTTGTGGATTTATTTTTGAGGGTTTATTGTTTCCAGTAGGTTAAAAACCGTGTTTTAAATCAAGGCGAACACAGGGATCGTATTTTCATAACCAAATTGTTTTGGTTATTTTTACCGATGAAAATTTTTAAGTAAGGTACCTATAGGCAAAACGTTTATGAAATAAGAGAATTTTCTATTCATAAATCAAAAGGAACAACAGCGGTAAGATTCATAATTATTTAAACTCCACAAGTTGCAAAAGTATGGTGGCAAATTGAAAGTATTGAGTCAGTATTTTACCAATTGAACTATAAAGGTACCATTCCGTAGCCGACCGCAGGCGGCAACTGCATGAGCACGCCACAATTGCGGCGATAAGTCTCCTCTTTAAGGTGTGGCTAGAGAGGCGCCACGGCGTCCTCACCTTCCGCCTGACGCAGGTCCTTACCAGACACGGTTGTTTCGGAAGGTTCCTGTTCCGCATAAGGCGGGAGGACACGCCCGGGTGTCACCACTGTATGGATTGCCCGGAGGACACGGTGGAGCATACGGTGGAGGTCTGCCCGGCTTTGGCAGGGCAACGTCGTGTCCTTATGGAGGCGACCGGTGGCAGTGATCTCTCGCGTCCAGCCCTGGTCCAGGCCATGGTATGGAGCGAGAGGGCGTGGGAAGCCGTCACCTCCTTCTGCGTAGCAGTAATGCTCGCGAAGGAGGAGGCGGAACGCGTGAGGGAGAGGCAAATTTCGCGCCCTCACGCCCCTAGCCGCCGAAGGAGACGTTCTGGGCGTCGCGAATCGCAGGCCGATTCCCGGCCACCGTAGGCGCAGGCTTGCGGACGGTGACCAATGGGTAGCTCGCCGTCCGATAAGGACCAGGCCCGGGTCGACACCGCGTTGTGTTCCACGCGCGCCTCAAAGAGATGTCAGTACAACTGACGGGGTCCGCTAGGACCGATGCCAGGTTCGCGGGAAAGTCCGAAAGGGATACCGTGGCCCCTGGGAATGTACAGGCAGCTGAAGGAACACGGGTGGGTTTTAGTCGGTAAGAGTCTGACACGCCCTTCCGCTCCACCCAGAGCGGGAGAAGTTATTTGATAATTTCCTAACCAAAAAAAAAAAATGCGGCAACCACAGGCGACGTGACGTCGCGTCACGACTGGTTTCTATGAAATTCTATGAAATACCTTCTTCTTTCTTCCGAGACGTCGGCGCCTTCATAGAAAGACATAATTCTACACCAGTAGTGTCGCGGCGACACGTCGCCTGCAGATGCCGCTTGCGGTCGACTGCGGATTAATATCGTCTTTAACTTTATGGTAGATATAGGAATATTGGTCTGAGTCATCTAAAGGAATAGACACACATGTTGCGTGTAATTCTCTCAACCAGCGCTAGGTCGATGGCCGTTTTGCGTGGATATGACGTATATTTTCCCTCAGCTTGTTTCTTTTTTTTCGTCATGTTTAACCCAAATTAACGTATTTTCTTTCTTTCGTTTTCTTTCTTTAGATGAATCAGAACAACATTTGTCTAGAAAACATCCTGAAAAAATAAATGCAGTTTTTTTTAGAAGGAGTCTGGTCTCAATTCCACGATGGTTTACACGAACACTTTTCTAGATTAAAACTTGTAGAATTTCTATTTTATGCAAACTCAGAAACGTTTAATCTGATAAAAGGTACGCTTTGTTTACTTAATAGCAAACATTATCGCTGTTGCTGAGTTTATAACTATTTCTAATTTGAAAGTTATACCACTAATACCCCCCCCCCCCCCCCCTCTGGGGAATACAGGGTGATGTTATGTTGTGTTATGTGTTACCACTGATGATAGTCCTGAAAATCATGGTGGAAACTTTCGTATACGTTGCTTCTTACCTACAATAATTAGATAACGTTTTTAAATGTAGAGTATATTGTAGAAGTATTCTGCATATACTCGTACTTTTCTTAAATTTCTTAAATCATTGCATCTTAAATCCTTAAAATTATACTTTATATGTAATTAAGCTTCATCTTAATTATAAAGTTGAGAAACGGGAAGGGATGTCGAATTCGCTAGCATGCGAGTACACACGGCTACACATCAAGCTATACATTTCCAGTGTAAGCTGACCTCGCATTGTACGGAAATCCTATACAATGCGAGATCAGCATAAACTGGAAATGTATAGCTTGATGTGTAGCCGTGTGTACATAGATGCATAACAAATACGTACCATTAGCTCTCGTAGTACTTCACATGCTATAAGTACAGATACTAAGCCATTACGCTGTCACAGTTATAAAGGCCCTGCCTCTAACGTCCATATCAGTAGATGTCCTGGCCTGGCTCCACCTTCAGGACACTTATAGATAACTACTAGAAAAGCCAAGGACAGATACAAATAACGACATACTCGTTCAAACTTATAACACCCCTCTTTATAAATCGGGAGTTAATAAAAGAGAGAATATAATTATTACTCCGCATCGCTATCCGAAAGTATTGTGCAAAGCAGAGTATTCTCTTTATTTTTCCTGATTTCAACAAGTCCGAAAAGTAGTAAGTATAATAAATATAATATTTTCTATTGATGAATAACCTAAGTAATAATGAGCTTGGAATAATTAGCTGCTTGAAGCGCATAGGTATACACTGACCGGGAGCGCTCTTGGTAATTATTTGTGCAATTGATTTTAGATATTATTATGTCACTTGAAATTTTTTAACAAGATGGCTGCGTCAGTTCCGGTTTTGGCCACGAGACAAAATAACATTGTAGCGCTATGTGAGCAAAAAAAAACAGCTTCTGACTTTCATTCCAAGGTTTAACCCTTATTTGACTGGGCTAAATGTTTGGCAAACATGGATTAGGTGGCAAGAAAGCTATGCATAGACAACGTTTCATGTCACTTTCTGTACGTACTTACAAGTACTTAAAATGGCTATTGAAACCAATTGAACCTTAATGCGAACACAGACTTGCAACGTTTGATTGTAATGTTTAATTCGAGGCGAGCTTGGTTACAAAACGGCGATACACAAGTCGCGGCGAACGCTCGCTTCGAGAACTTGACATTTTCGTTTTTCATTTTTCCGTTTCAAAGGAATTCACGGAAAGCTGACAGTCGAGTGGAGGATCCGGCGCTCGCATCGAGCATCTCGGCTCGCTGCACTGACTACTGTATCGTGTTACAAAACCTCGATACATTGCAAGCAAACACAACATGTCAGTCTCCGCCTTTATTCCGCCTTACGTACGTTACGACGTTTTGAATGGGAGGTATTTCGTACCGCAACATTAGACACGTACTGATTCACAGTGATTACCAAGCATTTGTCATGATGACTGACCCATGACTGACACGTAGATCTATTGTTGATCTTTAGTAAATGATCCGAGATGTTACTTCTAATCTCTAACGAAAATAGACTGGGCCTTTCTTTTTACGATTTATATTAATTTATCTATAGATACTCGTAGGTAGCGTTGGCAGGCCTCCCATATGGTAGACCGATGACCTGGCCCGGTGAAGGCCGCAGGAATCTGCTGGATGCGTGAAACACAGAACCGGTAGAAGTGGCGGTGCATGGTCCCTACGAGTATGTCCAGCATTGGCACTCTTTTAGCTGAAATGATGATAAGCACAGGTATTATAAAGTATTATAGAAAGGCATAACATATTCACGTGTGTATTCTCCGGGTTAAGAATAGGTGTATACAATGTCACCCAAGGCATGTGACCGTCCGTATTTTTCTGTATATTCATGAAAAATTATCGAAAATAATTTTAAATACTCGTAGTCAATTTTTTTGAGTAGCGTTTGTGACCTTGCTTTAAATTTTTTGCCATATCTCCGGTGTTATTAGATTAGCTCGATTTAGATTCTGTTTATAATTTCTAAACGCTTATGAGTTAAGCTTGTAGGCAACCTAACCGCTACCCTCATTTCGCTTGAAGCGTTTAAGCGTTTTTTTAAGAAGCGCGCCGTTAACCTGGCCCAAACCCAGACTGCAACTGAGAAGATTAATAAAAAGCAATTTATTTCATAGAAAAGCAAATAGTTATCGTCGTTACGTATCACGTAGCACATCTGGTGTATTTAGAATAGGCAGACACCAAAAACAGGACAATTTATCATCAGTACATAAATGATGTAATATTAATATTTGTAATAGTACATTAATTAATAACGTATGAAATGTTTTATTATAATAGATATTTGCACACCTGTTTAGGTAAGATATGGTTAAAAGAACTTTTGTTGTAACTATCACCTCATGTAACCATATTCTGGCAAATAAATGATTTGATTTGATTTAAAAGCAGACCTACTTTACATAGAATTTCCTGAAGCTCTGATTGTTAAGCTCACAACCTTTGATTTTTCTCTCTCTCGATTGGATTTGACCTAGTTATGAGTGTCCTCGTGTACATCTTGCTACTGAAAATGAAGTAAAAGGCTTTTTCCACTCTAACTTGCTGGAAAATATTATATTAAGTTTTATTACAACAAATCAGTAACCAAAGGTTATCTATCATCTGTAATATAACGTGAATAAAGTAAATAATCATTTCGTGTATAAAATCAATAAATATTATAAAATAAATTTGCTCTTTGTGTCTGTTTGTGGGACTGCTCAGTTAATCAAATCTAGACAATGAATTTGATTCGGTTTACACCATGATTTAAAGAATCTATTCCGGAAAGTTTATGTGTCTAATATTTAACTCAGATCAACTTAGATATATCAGAGATATCTCGATGTATTGACATGTCACCACGCCACATTAGTAGGATGCAGTGTGCGAATCTAAAGCGAGTCACTAGTATTATACTTAATTTTAAATAAATGTCGGAGAATGATACGAGTAAAAGCCGTTTGTTAAAGAGAGATGACCTATTTATGTCTTTCCATGCGTATAATTTGATTTAACTTCGTACTTCATGCAAACTAAATTCCGAAATTAATCACAACACCTATTCAAAACAGAATAACCCGAATAATTACTGACAACAAAAGCTAGAAAATAAACAAATATATAAAACAGAAGCTTCTAAAGTTTGTTCCACAGACATTTTCATGGACCCTTTCAGATTAGACTTCATAAGTAGATATAAACATTGTCAGTAGGGTTATCATTTCATGTAACGTTGAATATGTATAGAACAAAGGGAACCCCTATTTGGGGGGCCCTGGAGGCCGCGTCCGACACTGTATTTGTATTTAAAATTGATCGCGCTATTGGTTGAAGTTTCTACCGGTTTTATTAATAATCCATATTTACCGACAAACGGTAGCTCACGTGCTCACGTATGTAATCATTGTAATTGCTGCTAATTGCTCAATTATAAGAATGTGGCCTCATTAGTGCGTTGCATTGCATTTCGTTGTCGTCGTTGTCGTTTTACATTTATATTTTTTTGTGACTTGCCTCATAATGCGTTGCGTCGTCGCACGCGACGTTTCAACGGATTGACGAAGGAAAGACGAAGCGGGGAGAGTGTGATGCGCTGCGCTGTCGGAGCTCGGTGCGACGACGGACAGTGTGCCACTACTAGAGGGGCAAACTGAACGTTGCGACGTCGTGTCGCCCTCTTGCGTTGCGACGTCGTGCGTCATCGCAACGCAGGTGTGGCATACAATGCATTGATCCGTTGCAACGACGCAACGCAACGCACTAACGAGGCCTCACTCTAATTGTATACGCAACGTATCCATAGAGGAACTTAAAGCTTTAATGAATACCAGCCTCAAATTTGCAAAGTATTGTAGGGTGGAAAGCAATAAAACAATAATTACTAGCTGTAATACTATTCTTAATTTTGTATTAAAATAGTAGATAGTTATTAAGGGGAATAGAATATTTTACGTTCTTCCATAGTGACACCCACACCTACCTATAGGAGACGATACATTTACATGACATACTTTGATATCTCTCGCTTGGCTTCTCTCATGGACAATCTTCCCTTTTGGTTATCATCCACTTGCGTGCAAAATAAATTATATTGATACACATCCCTATCCCTGCGGGGAATATTACGAAATCGATTCTTTCATAAATGTATTGCGTGGTTTTATTCATATTTTCCTTGTTTTCTTGCAATTTATCAGTTTTGTTTTGTGTTGTTAATAGGGTTCATAATGTGTCAATGTTATGTTATATCTTATCTAGGCAAAGTTACTGCAAAACGAACTTAAGTAGAAGGCGATAATGGGCAATTTGCTTCGATTAACAAAACTAAGTATTCGTAAGGTTTTCAATACTTCTGAACTTTCATTTTAGATTTTCCGCAATTCAAGTTGCAAAGAAATTTGACATTGTTCAGCAAAAATGTTTGCTTTTAAAACTTTGAAAAGTTGGTTATCTGAAAAATTGTGAGGATCTGTTACCTACAGTATAAAATAATCTGATTTTTGAAAGGGAGTAGGTAGGTACTAGTTTTATAATTAAACCTTTATTTGTCTTCGAATGTACCAACTACTACTAAACAAATTATAAATTTAAAAATAATTAGTTCTTGATGAGAACTTGTATAACTAGTAGTAGTAACTACTATACATCTTCTAATCAATGTAGATGATCAATTTTCTTTAAATTTTGTTTGAATTCTTTGTATTTAAATTCAAAAGTCATTTATTCAAACTAGGCTGAGAATAAGCACTTTTCGAACGTCAAAATTACATAAGACAGTCCCCCAAAAACGCCAACCCTTCGCCACTTCCTAGTGCTTTAGCTGGGAAGAAGAAGTGGCGCAACTAACTCCCCAGCAGCACAGTATAATATGTTTGCATCTTTGTAAAGTCACAAATCATACTATCTTGTTAAGCCACAAGTTAGTCCATAAAAGATAAAGAAATAATGACAACCCAATATAGACATCATTCATAGTTACATAATTATGGTAACATGATACCAAATTCTCAACAAGAGTGAAATAACGAAAACAGGGATTAAATTCAGACGTGTTGATACATTTTACAGTCTAAAAACTTGTTAACGTTGGGAGATGTGTAAGTATAAGTAGCTACGTGTATATGCGAGTATACTACATATAATCCAGGGCCCCAAACAGGTAAACGTGGACGTGCAAAACGCTCGTGTGTTTATATAATGTATGCATGATATTTTTAATTCATCACGCAAACGCCGGGGACAGCGGCCCACATTTCACAAAATTTCAATACAATCTACGCGGCCACTGAATGATTTCAACACGATACTCGTATGAACGAAATGAAATCTTCAATAAGTTTCAAAATACTCGTACGTGATGAGCGAGCTTGTCAACTACTCGTAGTTTGCCAATAATCCCTGAACGTCGGTTGTCAAATAAACGACACTTATCTATAATTTAGTTTGTGTGGTCGAACGGAAATCACGTAGGTTCTAAATAATAAGGACCTTATTACGAACCAACTAACAACTTTAATCAAATGTTTTATTTCTCTTGCAAAGGGAATTGAAACAGAGATTGGATCCTGAATTTTTTCAAGAGAGGAACGTCCGTTTCTTATTTATTCAAGCGCTTGTGACAGTGAATTGTTGGTTCTGCTAGTTTAAAAAAAATGGGTATAATTTTTTTGTCAAGTTTGTGTCGAAAAGGTGAAGCGATTGGTACACATTTTACAAACAAATAGGTACAGTACAACTATTTTCTTAATGGGAAATCGTCTACTTTTACAATGTTTGTAAATATGTGAGAAAGAATTAATTACTTATCACATAAGTAATTAATGTATTGTGGTTGCTTTCTTTTTACCTATTGTGGTATAGTAATTTTTATTTTTTGTAGATGCATCGTCTTCACATATAATTATAGCATATAACTAATGTACCTACATACACAAAATATAGTAAAACATTTTAAAAGAGTTCCTTGCCCATTCTTCTCCATACTAAAACTACCTTTTGGCAGGGGCGACTAGAATCAATTAAATTTTTTGAAATTTTTGACGTTCAAAAGTTCCTTGCAAGGGCCTATTTGAAATAAATGATTTGACTTTGACTTTGAATGTCCCTCGGCAAACTTCATGTTTCCTCAGTCCTCGGATTTCTATCAGTTGCCCTTAGAACTTGGTGCTTTTACGTATTGACTCCTACCGCTGCACCCGCGTTGCCGTCAACCATAATTACCAAGTGCAAAGGGCACCTTATAGAAATCCGACGACTGACGAAACACAAATTTTGCCGAGGGTATTACGAAAAGAGTTGTACTGTACAATTCTGCTTGAATAAATTGAAAATATTACTGAAATGTTACTAAGCAATTGAAATCATGTTAACAAAACCTATCCCAAAAAAAACTTCTAAAAGAATATTGTATAATCACGTTCAAAACTTTTCTATCTTTTATAACAAGTTTTCTAATCCTCTTCCTAATTTAAATTCACTTTTTTATTATGACCAAGTTTGTCAGTCGTGTTAGGATAGTCACGAAAGTCGATATAACCTATCTCGAACTCGAGTCAGTCCGAGCAATACCGTAGTGAAACTTGAAGTTCGAAGATTCGAAGCCTTTATATCTCGAATAACACAACAGTCTAACTGTGCCCTCGCTATTAGAATCCCTACTTTAAGATCTGAATGTTTGTCTTCTGTACGAGATGTGACATCTTTAATAGTATAAAATGAAGTCGCTTCCCCTGTCTGTTCGCTTAGATCTTTTAAACTACTCAATTGATTTCCAAGTGTTTTTAAGTGATTCAAGAGGAAGGTTTATATATATAATACATACCCGTGCGAAGGCGGGCGGGTCGCTAGTTATGAAATAAAAGAAGATTGGCAATGTGTACGAGCGATGGTACTTAAGTGCCCACGTAATCATGGATTATTACGCTCCGGAGAGTTTCGGAGAAGGCAAAGAGGTAGTGCGGGTAAAATGAGGAATTATGAGAGGTGTGTTATCTCATCTTCTTATTTTTGTGTGGTTAGTGACTAACCTGGTGTCAGAGTTTTAAAGCCGCCCATGGGCCTCTGACTTGGCTTCGAGAAATATCTCTCAGGCACGATGTTTCGTCACGATATTTTCCTTTATTACGATGTTTTTCAATACGCACATGAATCCGAAAAGTCAGAGGTCTTCAGAAGTCTTGGGTTCGAACGCGAGACCTATGACTTGGCAGTCCGACGGCCACACCACTAGGCTCTCACTGCTACAACTATCTCAGTTATCTCATTAACTACTTACCTTGTTAGATGGATGTTAGAAAAGCTAGAGAGACGCCCTTAAATTATGTACTTATATACACTGACATAGTGGTGATGTCCTTCAAATGGGTAGTAGGTACTAGCAACTAGACCGAGAATAACCAAATGACATATGAACATAAAAGAAACAAAAGAAGAGAAAATGATCGTAGCACTTGAAGCTCTGTGGTTGCTGCCTACCCCATGTGAAAAATGCGTAAACTTATGTAGGTGCGTAACCTTGAGACCAGTGTGTACAGGCGGTCCGAATTACACATTTATAGAGATAAGACTCCTCAAGGTAATGTATCGCTTCACTAAAAGCTTTAGGTACGTGCTCCCGCTAAGTATACCAAGCTATTAGTGGGCAGCTATTAATTTACCGCCACTTATCTTTTTCTTAAAGAAAATAAAAAAATACTTGATAACTTTTCCCTTTTGAAATCTTGTACAGTCACCAGCATAAATATATGACTATGGGCAGCGCTGCAAAATTATCTGATCATCAATTGAAGGTATAATTATATATAGATACTTAGCCGTTAAAAATATGTGACGACTTACAGCCGGCATAATAATCTTTTGCCAGTAACAGCATAAGTATCGGATCGGACCGAGTAAAAGTATCTGATAATACACGAAATCAAAATTATGTGACATGTCATCAGCACAAATATCTATCTACTGTAAACGCATAATTATCGGATCGCATATAGACTGCATTAATATCTGACACTATTTACAGTCAAAAATATCTAAACATTCTGCAAGAATGAACTTTATGTGCCTAAACATAGAGTCGTAATTTGAACGAAACTGTATGACGCTTCTCGAAAAGAGTATCAACCTGTCATTTATGCTTATGGCGAAAGAATAATATTCAATCCTTTGTGTGTGACAGTTGACATTACAATCGAGGGAACGAAATTTCTTATTTTGAATATTTATAAGCAATAAATACCACCATACCATTTATGGCATTTACAACCGATGTAATCTCCTTGCTAAAAACTCTTCTTGTTTCAAATGCTGTCATCAACAGTTCCTTATTTATTTTAGCAATGAAATCTGCTAAAGTCGTGTCATAAAACGTGAGACAGCGACATCAAATGACAGGTTGATACTCTTTTCGAGAAGCGTCATACAGTTTCGTTCAAATTACGACTCTATGTTTAGATAAATAAAGTTCATTCTTGCAGAATGTTGAGATATTTTTGACTGTAAATAGTGTCAGATATTAATGCAGTCTATATGCGATCCGATAATTATGCGTTTACAGTAGATAGATATTTGTGCTGATGACATGTCACATAATTTTGATTTCGTGTATTATCAGATACTTTTACTCGGTCCGATCCGATACTTATGCTGTTACTGGCAAACGATTATTATGCCGGCTGTAAGTCATTACATATTTTTACCGGCTAAGTATCTATATATAATTATACCTTCAATTGATGATCAGATAATTTTGCAGCGCTGCCCATAGTCATATATTTATGCTGGTGACTGTACCTTCTTTGCTTTCTTCCCCAGACATAAAATACATCCTAGTAATTAACTAAGCTTAGTTAATTATTTAACAACAAGTGTGCATCGTTGATAGTGGTCGCTAGCACTAACTGCTGAGCATGGAGTCCTAAGTTCGGCTCCCGGGTGTGTCCGGGGGCGGGGGGGCAGTGTTATTGAGTTTTTCCATCTGGAATTCCTCAGTAGCAGCCCGGTGTCTGGATTTGTGGCTCCCCCTATTACATGATACTTGAACATGGCTGCCGAAATGTGGGTACACCTCTGCCTAACCCCTCTGGGATTACAGGGGTGATGTTACGTTTATGTTATGTTATTTAGCAACAAAATGATTGTCTGTGATTTGAACGAAACGTTAATTAAATGTGGAGTCTAAGATTTAATTGAATCTAAGTTTCAATATTGTTCTAAACTTCGCTTTCATCTTGCGCGTAGGTTTGAGAAATATTGTTATTTTTAATTATACTGTTTGCAAATATATTAAAATACACTCTATATTTCAATATATTTAGAATACCGAACAATGAATAATCATGGAATAAAACTCAGCATATTTATTCTAACATCATAATATTGTTATTCTCTTGTATCTTATATCTACGATAAGAATGCTTGGAAACATGCTGGTCCTGCTCCATAGGTTAATCCAGAATCTAGACAAAATCAAACTGGTTGCTAATTTAATTGTATAATTTATATTTTTAATTATATGACATTGATTTTACATTCTGTGATTACTTCCTCACACACTGACTTATGAATGTTAAAATTTTAGGAAAATCGACTACTTTTACAATGTTTGTAAGTATGTGAGCACCAAGTATATATCACATAATTAATTTATCTGTCATTGCTTCATTTTAAATTCTTTTTACCTATTGTGGTATAGTAATTATATTCTAGGTGCATCGTCTTCACTTATAATAATATAACTAATGTACCTACATATACAAAATATTGTAAAACGTTTTAAAAGAGTAACGGTGGAGTTTCTTGCTCATTCGTCTCCATACGAAAACTACCTTTTGGAAGGGGCGACTAGATATGTTTTTTTATTTTATTTCGATGTTCAAAAGTACCTTACAAGGGCCTATTTGAAATAAATGATTTGACTTTGACTTTGTTAGGGATCCTCTATTAAATTGGTAAAAATTACAACATTTCTACATGTATGTAAAAGTTAATAGTATTACTTTTCGACCGTAACAATGAATTCACCTTTCGTCCGTCATAATGTGATTTCAATAACTAATTCGCGTAAATTTTATAGAAAAGATGCGATGAAAAATCTCATAAGTGCACCAAATAACATTTGATTTATTCTAGGGTTGGGTAGGTACTGATTACATTAAATTTCTTTAGCCGAAAGTTCACACGACCTTGATTTCTCGGATTGATAATTTGATCAGTTTGGAGTGGATCCACTATCTTTAATATTAGTATTCCTTTCAGTATTCTTAATATCTATAATACTTTTTAGGGTTCCGTACCCAGGGTGCCAAATGGACCCCTATTACTAAACCTCCGCTATCCGTCTGTCTGTCAGCGGTCTGTTATAGGTACCTATACAGATAAAAAAATTATAGTTTGTTAATTTCTATTGCAGCTGTTACCACTAATAAAAATAAAATAACGTGTTTATTTCGGCGTTTTTTGCTAAATAATGTAGGTTATGTAAGGGTTGATAATTATAATGGGAGCCGTCAATAGTTAAAAAGAGTGCTAAAAAGGGCGAATATTATTGACTTCTGCATTCTAATTAGTATCTGTCTTTATATAACTACGAAATTAAGCTGCAGCAAAACTGGGTAACCCAACCCTGCGAAAATCGTGAAAGTATCGTTTCCTTAGAGAGAAATGCAAAATCAAAGTTAAACAATTTATTTAAATTAGGCACATAAAAGGCACTTTTGAAAGTCAATTTTACAAAATATAGAATTGATTCTAGTCGCCCCGTGGAATGGGCAAGAAACTCCAACGTTACTCTTTTAAAATGTTTTAACAATATTTTGTATACATTAATTATTTATTTATGTGTGAAGACGATGCATCTAGAATAATATTACTATACCACGATAGGTAAAATAAAATGAAAAATGAAGCAATTACAGATAAATTAATTATGTGATAGATCAGATACATGGTGCTGACATATTTACAAACATTGTAAAATTATACGATATTCTATTTTAACAAGTAATACTAATAAGTCAGTGTGTGAGTTCAAGAAATCATACAATGTAAAATCCGTGTTATAAAAAATAACAAATTATATAATTAAATTAGCAACCAGTTTGATTTGCTTGAAAGCTGGGTGAACATTATTTTATAATCCAAACCAATAAGAATACCAACACGATTGTTTCATAACCCAGAAAAATTTACATCATCATTTCAGAAAGAAGAATATACACAACTAGGTAGGTATTTCATATTCTATTATATTTCGCTATTTTTGCGTTACATATAACTGTTTATTAATCAATCTGGGTCGAGATTCCTTTTAATTATAACTAGGTATCTGTTATTTGGGATCTTTTCGGCTCTCTGGACGATGACGAAGGACCATCCATTTATCTTTTAGTTTTCTCTCCCATATCGATTCATCTTAGCGAAAGTTGGATACATCGAATTAATTCTCGTGCGGGTTACGAATGTTACGATCCAATGGGCAATCACATGTCGTTGGTTATTTTTGTACGTACCTTTTATTTTGTATCGTAGAATACATTTGTGTTGCTAATATTTGCTGCGGTTCGGTGCCCTTTTATTGTGAGGCAGTAAGGTTAAAAATGGTGTTAGTTTCATGGTTTAATAGACTAATTACGGAATTGACGAATTAGGAACTTTAAACTATTTCTGGCGTGGTTTATTGATACGGTCTTGAATAAATCACCGCACATTTAATTGACAAACTTGATATGTGGGATCCAAATGCTCTTCATAATACCTATGTAAACCTACATCATGCCTTGAAAACTACTGACTGTCCTTTTTTGTTCCCAGATCTACGCTATGGTCTGCGTGATCTCGCAGTTCCAAGAGTACCTCGTCGGCCGCGGTACCGCAGCCTTTGAAAATGTTGACCGGGTAAGTGTTCCAATTACCGTATCAGACATTTGGCCGGCCTGTAATTCTAGATGTTTTTAAACTCTACAGGGCAACCTGAAACGGGGTACCCACCCTTCAGAAATTGTAAATGTATAAACTTTACGTTATATAACCTAACGTATTAACTTTAAACTTTACATTGCTGGTGTGTAACTACTGAAAGACAAGCTTGTATCTTAAAGCTAACTTTAAATCAACACCAACTTTCTCGCAGTTTCTGAAATCAGACTCAAATCTTTAGGTATTCATATTTATGTATAAAACAGTAATGATAACATATTGTCGTGCAAGATATAATCACAGTAGAATGTTAACGTGTGTTTGCAGCAACCCTAATTTTCGATAGACTGCCATGTCGAAAAAACATTTTGATTTATTAATACAATAGAAGATACCAACCCAACAAAGGAGCTGGAACGAACGTGTTTACGAGTTCTATGATGCCAAGGGATTTATCGAGGCTTTCTATCAATAAAGCTGTTTATCGCCTGTTCAACCGAAAAACTTTTATCGAAACGATTGGGGAACGATATTCCTTAACGCACTTTTGGGTCTAAAATAGTTACCTAGTTGATATCGACCGGACTTTCAGCGGCCGAAAGTTGGGACTCCGAGAAATGGTCGTCTTGTTCCAAATAAAGATATAGATAGGCTGTCCTAGTCGTCCCTTGGGTGACATAAAAGGCGACTAAACGGATTCCTTTAGGAGGATGGACGATGTTGCCTCCTTTATGGTTTTTTAACAAGAACATATACACGCTCGCCCAGCAAGCAAACCTTTCCGTTTTAATTAAAGTGAGTTTTTTCGAGTCAGTCACATTTGGAGATGATTGCTTGTAATTGTTAGTCGCCACTAACGTTGACACGTTTGGCGCAGTCACGCGGCCACAATGCCGTGGAGAAGGCTCGCGGCTCGTAATCCACCAACAATAAGGCAGGCACTGTTTGGTTCACTGTAGGCCATTAGTCCTTTTGATAGCTGTTGGCATGTTAATCAATCAACCTTTACATATATACCAACGTTACGGCATGTGTTGTGTATGAGATCAATAATAAAATCGTTCTTACTATGAAAAGTCTGCGAGACAAGCACTCACGATATTACATTGAAAATATCACGTAAAGTAAACGGGTGACAGTGTCGCTATCTGGAAGAACATGTTTTTGATACTAAGTAAAACTTGGATGCGAAATGTGTTGTGTATCTATTTTATTCAACAAAAACCGATACGGGAAAATGATCTGTAAATGTTGAACAATTAACTTAATTCAAATAACGATGAAGCATTCCAACTGTTGCATATTTGTTGACTCAATGATCCCATACGACTGGCGTTGCGAATTGGAGCACGTTAATGCCATCACGATGGTATTAAAAAAAAAAGCAGTGATTCCCTTTTTCGACGCGTTTGTCTCGGACTTTTCTGGATTGATTTCGAATTTTGTTTTATTTGGTAAGGGAAACCAGTAGCTCCACACAACAGTTTCAGATGTGGTCCAATAAATTAAGCAGCTTCAATGTTATATGAATAATTCATCGAATGTAACTTAAATGACCATAGTATTTTAACGTACCTAATATGGCATGAATTTGTGAGGGTAATCGTCCCGGCCGAAAATAATAAGCATTAAAAAAGTAATATTGTTTGTGTTCAAAAATGTTTAGTCAGAATACTGATTATAATTTTTAACAATCCCTAGTTCTGTAAATCCAGCCACAGGATTTATTGCAAGATGAAAGTCATTCAGTGAAATGCGTTCTGTTTTATTCCGCTTTTCCATAAATGAGGTACGCAGATATAAGCTTTTATTTATGTTCTTCTTCGTCGTTACCTCAATGCTGAGGATCGCGACCACATACGTCGCGGCTCCAAGCTATGCGATCTTCTGCAGTGCGGACCGCTTGTTAATGCTGCCTCCAACAGCCTCTGACCATCTTGCGGGTGTTCTGCATTGAGCGCGTTTTCCTTCCACCCGGCCTAGTTTCATAAACCTTTCCAGACCATGCCAATGAACGCATAATATG
This sequence comes from Agrochola macilenta, assembly GCA_916701695.1. Taxonomy (NCBI): domain Eukaryota; kingdom Metazoa; phylum Arthropoda; class Insecta; order Lepidoptera; family Noctuidae; genus Agrochola; species Agrochola macilenta. The sequence goes on along the minus strand of OU753552.1, from coordinate 24,456,064 downwards.
TCCGAAAAAGCTGAGGGCACGCTCCTGGCATATTGTTGATATACATAGCTGGCTTGGTGATGTTCAGTTACTCCATCTTTAATTTATACATCTGAATAAATATAATAAGTATTGTATGCTGGTCTTAACGACAGCTATTTTATAAAACGTTAAACTTTTTAGTGCAAAGTACCTACAAAAGTAATTACTTTTAAAGAGTTTTTAGGAACATTTATTGGCGCCGATGGTACCGTAGCTTAACTAAAGCACAGTATAAATAAGTAACAGTATTATATGTTCATAGAAAACGACCAAAACGACGCGCTTCGAAATGTCAGTGTATATCAGTACGCAACAGTATCGAGTGCACGGCAATAAGGCTAAGCGTATGCAAAGACGCAGGTGACTACAGATTTTGCACGGTAGGGCAGGCGAGACAGACATAGGCCGCGAGCGCATGCTGCGACGTAGCTACACAGAGACATTCGCGTCCTAGCTAGTACAAACAATAGAAGTGTGGTAAAATACTAGTGACCGACTGTAGGTTCGGTTTCGGTTTCGGCAAGTTTCGGCAAAAAAATCTAGTTTAGGCATCCGTTTCGGTTTCGGGAGAAAAACTGCCGAATCGTCGGCCGCATTGAAACTCTGCGTTCGTGAATTATCACGCGTCGTCGTTCGGCTGACTTCGAGTGAGTTCGCATAAAAAGAATGGCATTTGCCTTTCTTTGTTGAGACTGATAATTAATTACTAGTTATTAATTAGGTAATCATGCATAGTAATGCAGTTAGCTGCAATAAAAAAATCGCAATACATGTTAAATTTAGTCTTAAGAATGTTGTGATTGTAAACGTAATTAAAATTCAAATACTCAATTAATGAGTATTTTATTAGCTATACCAATTTCGCATCTAATGGTATAAGCCAAATACCACTATCTAACTTAACACATAAAAAAAAACACTCAGAAATTAATGAGTTCCGTCGTTTATAAAGTAAATGTGATTATTGACAACTTTTTGTTCCAAAAAGTAGTTTGTTAATTTTTATCATTTTTTTTTTTTTGTTTCATAGCAGTTTAATAAAAAATATAAATCACATACTTCTATTATTGTTTGTAGTGTAAAAAATAATTCAAATTTCAGTAAAAAATAAATTTTATACATGACTAAAAAAGTTTCGGTTTCGGCCGAAACTGAGACAGATACCGAAGATTCGGTTTCGGTTTCGGTAGAAAGTCCTGTTTCGGTCGGACTCTATAAATGACATGTAACGATCTGCACGCGTCGCGCAGAAAATCTGTGCCGGCACTACATCGAGACGCAGAGCACGGCAGACTTGCATTACAAAATCTGCTCAGCCCTGCGCTAAGTGGACCTGCGTCAACTGCGTCTCAGCATACGTTTAGCCTTACGCACGGACGCGGAAGGTTTATCTACCGAGCGGCCGTAAGTAATTATTTCAAGGTCACTGCCGAGATAATAATAATAATCATAGTGCATACAGGGATAATCGTCGGTTGGTGCCTCATTTCAATAAAACGCCTAACGGGCCTCTGCGAGTTGGCTTCGGCCCCTCGTACGCCTTCCAAAGGTCCGGGATCCCAGGGTCCCGAGAAAGAAAAAAGAATAATAATAATAGTATTTATTCGTATCAACAATACAGCTATTTAATGTTACATACATATGACTTAATTGTGAATATTAATACTGTTCCTTATATATACTGTGGCTAAAGATAATTTATCTGTAATGAATACTTCATTTTAATAACTTTCTAATCACTTACATTTCAATTTGTATTTAATCGTTTTTAGATAATTTACAATCAACATAAATCTTGAATATTTGCACTTTGGTATGCAAATCACTTGGAATTTGTTTCGAAAGAGGCTAATGGATTTGAAGTGTATTTCCTTTGGTATCGTAAAGCCTTACAATGTTTTCTATCGATGAAAGCGTAAATATAAACAATATGTTTCATTTTTGTACAGATTTTTTTGTTATGTAAGATTACTATAGAATATAACCCTACAATCTCTTTCTTACGAGACGTTTTGTTGCTTCGTCTGCGCAATACTTTCGTGTATTATTTACTCAGTTAAATTAAAAGATGTTGTAAGTAACAGAAGGGTGGAATAGTAGTACCTACTTCGGGATGAAAACACCCACTTTTATAAAAAAAACTTTTAGTTTTGGAACAAATCCGAGTTTATAATAAAACTACCTATTGTATAATGTTATTTTAATGAATAAATATCACGATATTTATTATTGCTCATTTAATACCTATTTTTTTTTCAAAAGCTTTCTTCAAACCGCCGTTTGACAGCTTTAAAAAAAAAAAAATTGGTCAATAAAAATATCTGACTAAACTCGCGACAATCTAACCGATTTGACAGCTATACAAATAGTTGGTGTAAAAACGGGAAAAAAAACGGTTGCTTTTAAAACCGATTCTCAAGACATATCGATTTATCATACTTAGAGTTTGTAATCGACAATGTATCTACATTGCTTAAACTGATTCTCGTGGCATATAATTTTATTACACCTACGAGTTTATAATATTTAATAGTTATTACATATATCCCAACTGAGATTAAGTTTGAGCGAGTTTCGAAGTCAAACCAAGACATAAACTAAAACCCGACATACTGATTTCTCCCGAAATATTTATGTATAATAATACATTGTATTAAGCACCAGTGGCGTACCTAGAGGCACGCAACTGATATACTGGGAGTACGAGGCGCAGGTCGCTAGTGAAAAACAAAATTAACAGTAAATAAGTGTGGTTGGGTCAGGTAAATAAATGAGAGGAGAAAAAATAAAAGAGGAGCTCGTGGCTAAGTAACAACAGCCGCACTGGTCGATCAGTCAGGTTAAGCTACGCTTGCCGGGGTTGGTCAGTGGATGGGTGACCATCTCTACATACCGAGACTCCTCCGTGCCTCGGAAAGCACGTTAAGCCGTTGGTCCCGACTGTCATTCGTGGATCTTTGACAGTCGTTACGAGTCGTCTGAAGCCCGAAAGTCTGACACCAGTCTTACCAAGGGGTATCGTATTACCCAGTTACTGGGTTGTGGAGGTCAGATAGGCAGTCGCTCCATGTAAAATACTGGTATTCAGCTGCATCCGGTTAGACTGGAAGCCGACCCCAACATAGTTGGGAAAAGGCTAGGCAGATTGATTTGGGTCAGGTAAATAAATAATTTCACAAAATTTGTAACCTTTTCATTCACTTTCGGCACTGGATGATCCAGAAAAATGACCATCTGTTAAACTGTCTTCGTCGGTTACCCTTATAATAAATTGATTTTCAATCTTTATTGTCAAAATGTACGTCTCTTGTACATAAAGTCTTTCGTAATAATTTTGTTTGTCCATTCTACTACATTGATCCAATACTATCCGTAATAATGATATAAATACTACTGTCATTCCTTTCAATGATGTAAAAGATCACATCATCATTCTAACCACCACACTGTCAGTAGTAATGACAGTACTTGAATGTAATGTCATTATTACTGATACTATGTTATGGACGTTTTGTACGTCCATTACACTGTAACAGAGACTGTAAAAGAGATAAAGGTATAATATCTACATTTTTTATTCCTTTGAGCAGTCAAACGGCTAGATGCTTTTTTTTCCATTAAACTAACTATGACAATACGACAGCAGTCAGCCGCGATATAAGATGAAAAATATCTACACATATTAATAAGTTCCTAGATTTTTTCTTCTTTAAATATGAATAATATAGATGCTTGGTGAAAAAAAAAAAAAAGATTAAAATATTTAAATACTAACGTTTAACTTGAGCCCCATCTGAGCCCATCTCTATAGCATTGTATTGACCGTGGTATGGCTGGGTCCTTATTATTTTTGCCCATGTTCCTGTGCCGACTCATCGATGGCATCTTAGCCTCTCAGGTTTATTTTGTATGACAAATTTTAACAGTTCTGCTTTCAATAAACTCATTTTAGCATCCATTTTGTAGCCATGCCACTAGATGCTTCTTTTTATTAGCTTGTGTGGGTGGTTTATCTAGTTGGATAGAGTTATAGGAAGCATTCTCCATATTTCTTGTAGGTACACTCTTCTGAATGGTTTTGCATAAGGTTTGCAAATCACTCTTTAAGTTTTCGGCATTAATTTCGTCATGGTAGTCTTTTGTACTTTTTGATTCAAATACCAACAAACAATTTTTTATATGGCAGATCCAGCATGACAAATAATGAGGCGTTCACCCTTTCCCATAGGGACTTTTGAACTGGATGCTTGCGTATCGTCCGTCCGTTTGTTGAATCAATGACGTGGAGCGAAAAAATTTAGATTTTTTTTTTTTTTTTTCGGAATAATTAATTAGGACTAATAATGTAGACGTTCATACAAAGTTGTCGCGGCATGTATAATGAGAAACGTCAAATCGGACTTCTTAGATTGTCTCGAGTGTAGGTATTGGAAAATTAGCCCTTAAGAAACCCTATTTAACTATAATTATTAATTGAACTTCTCAAACTTTGTTTTACGTTTTGCCATGATCTCATACTCAACCACCAACTTGATAATCAATAATACTAACTTTGACACCATCCAACCTAAAGATGAAAAATAAAAAATAATCCCAATAAAATCAATTAAAAGCCAGATGTTGCTTTTCGACCTAGACATTAATCTAGATTTTTTTTCAGCAGAACTAAGGTAACTTTCGCCTTTCCGCAGCCAAGTTAGCTTTGCCCTTGCCCAAGACTAGAAACTCATGTTCGTACTCTTAATAAATACCAAAACTTTCCACTCAACATTGACTAAAACTTTTACAGCCGTTTTAAACTTTGAACAAATTTGAGATACTTAAACATTAAAATTTTATCAAGGTTTAATAGACTTCCATCTAACTAATATCCTCTTTCTCTAAAGAGCTTCATCCAGGACTGGCTCATTAGGTATTCCGAGCCAACTAAGTAGGTAATAAACATCTAGGCTTGTATATAAAATAAAATATTAATATTTGACGGAGATAAGGAGTTACAAGGCCCAAAAACCTCCCGTCGAAATGAGAAGGTCCTCTTTTGAAGTCGCTTATAAACGACAGAAATATTCAAAAGAAAAAATATTCAGAATACCAGCATCATTTTTTAAAATTGCTTTTCTATGTGCCTTAGAACACGGTGCAGTATACGGCCACAGCTCAACAAACAACGACCACCAGTTCTGCCCACAGTGGCCGCCGCCGCTCTGCAGGGAGACCCATGCCCAGCCGCTGCGACCCTGAAGAGTTGTCCGAAGCTCCGACCAGGGTCATCAGTAAGTAAAAAGATCTAGTAATGAAGCATTTTATGCATGAAGGAGACTTTGAAAGGTCATTTGTGTTTTTAATAATTTTCAGACGTCTTCGTAGGTGAGAACAAAAATTAAAAATATTTTTATTTCATTTACGTTAGGAACAGTCATTTGCCGCAGCTTCACTGTTTGCTAGAGATGCCGCGAATAGGTGTGATAGTGAATATTCGAATACCGATTAATCGATATTCCCTATGACGAATAGTCGAATACTACCCGTTATTACGCAACTTAAAAAAGTAATATAAAACAAAGTGTATTGTTAATTATTGTAAATTCTCAAATGCATAATGTAGTTAATTTATTTTCCGAGGCAGGTTTGATTTATGAAAAAAACCGTAACCGACCTTAATTCCAATCGCTAGTTTTTCTGCACCACAACCTGCCCCTTTTTTTTACTTTAAATATTAAATTTTTAATTATAAAGCCTAACTAATTAACTTCAAAATTTTTGGCAAACTTTTTATATTAAGGCGAAAGCGTCAAGGTAGCCCGCGAAATTCTAATTTTCTTACGTTTTTTGCAATTTTCAGGTCAGTATCATGTTGTATGTTGATCTACATATGATTTGCGGCCGTATCAAATGTTTATTTATAGAATTATAATCATAAAAATTATCAATCCAACTCTCTAAGTTCATATAATCGCATTGAATGACTATTTCATGAAATCATGACATTTGGCGATTTTGCTTACTTACGGAGTTGTATTGCTGATTGTAATGATTATAATTATGTAAAGCCATATTTGTTACGGTCGCAAATCATATTTTAATCAACGTAAGACCTCACACTGACCTGCAAAATGTAAAAAAACTAAAGAAAATTTGAATTTCGTGGGGTACCTTAGCGCATGCCCCATGATAATAATACTAAGTGTGTTTTGTTTTTAAAGATTAATAAAAGTTTAATTATTTTTAAGTCTATAGTGTTTCTGTTCATTAAAAGATAATTTTTATTTAGACAACCATGTAGTGCCGAATACTTACCGAATAATAGCGAGTATTCGCGGCATCTCTACTGTTTACCATAACGATGGCTAAAAATACTATCATTTTATAATATACTCGTATATATCGTCTCAAAAGTAACAATTACCATTTAAAAAAAGTAATGCATCTACTAATATCAATCAATAAGTACCGACTATAATTTAAATCAAGCAAGCCTTTTATTCAATCAGGCTTTTTAGTTCCTAGACGACATACCGAAGTAAGGCCAGAGCTACGACCATCTGACAGCAATAGGCCAATAAGTGAGTACAACATTATGCTGTTTTTGTACATTACATTGGTGACTGTCTATCATAAATAGTAAAAGAGCTAGAAGCTAGCTGTGTCGTCTGCGTGAGAGTCGTAACACAATAAAAATCACCGTATTTCGCCAATCATTGTTAGTAGTCACCGCCATCTTAAATCTTTCATCACCGCAACGAATCACCATCTATTTGACATTACTTATCACCAATAACCACTTCGCTTCTATCGACAGTCACTATTTACTAGCTAATCAATAAACCAACTATATATATAACTATTCATACACGAAATATTTTAAGAGATATACCTATAGCTGGTAAAGAAACTATAAACACGAAAAAAATAATTTTATATTGATGTTTTTTATTTTACGTAATTATTATAATTTTAAAACTGCTTGAGACTTTTTGCATAAAACCTATATTCCATATTCTATGAATGACCCGCCCGCCGCGGTGAGAGAGGTGACCGCCTCGATGCGGCACGCGGCGCGGCGGTGCCGCACAGACACTCGTCTCTCGCACTCCGCAGCCTGTGTGCTGCCGGACGCAAGTTACACTGCCCGCACCTCATGTTATATGGGACCTATCACTGGTGAACTGTAGTGGACATACGAAAATACACCTCTGCCTATCTCTATGGAGAATGCAGGCGTGATAATGTTAAAAATAAACCAACGTAGGTAGACTTCGTAACTCGATCTAGTGTTATTTTAATAGCGTATCGCTTACATTGATAATAAATGTGAATTTAAAATACAATACCACTTAAACCTATGTAGGTACCTAAATAAAATTTTACGAAAAGACACTTACTATTTTGACGGAAGAAAAAAAAAAAAAAAAAAAAAAAAAAAAAAAAAAAAAACAGCTGATAGGTGCAACTCGAATTCGCATGTTAATGACCTCTGTGAAGTTATTAACATACATCGAGTACTTATCCGTCAGCTGACTGTTAGTTGCCTACCTATCTACTCATACAGATGTGAACGTTAAAAAGTCTAAATGCGTAGCGCGGATTTATTTGATCAAAAAATCGTACCGACCAGAGATTAGCAGACGTTTTCGCCCCGCAGTGATCAAAAGATAAACGGGATAAATGTCTTGTCATTGTGGAATGACAAACGATAAGATTCATCAAAACCTATTTGTCGATTAAATAACTACGTTACGGCTAGATTATAAGTTTTATTGACTAGTCTTTTTGTGGGCAAACAACATTGTTATTGTTAGTAGATCCGTAGTTGAACACACACACACACCACCATGTTCTGGTATTCCTGGTTGGAATACCTGTAGTTAGGCATTGTAAGTATCTTGCCCGAGCGAGCCCGACGCGTGTCAGCTGAGGCGCGCGCGAGCGTTACAACACGCGGATTGTGTGGGACTGGCGAGGCGCGGGCGACAGGCGCCCGCGCGCTGCGCTCACGTGTGTCTCTTTGATCATTCACAAAAGCCACGTGCCGTCTCAAATACTGCCGCTCGCGTACAAACTAGCGTAATTGATGTTAAAAAATAAGAAGGAGGTATTTATTATGTATGTCAAGTAATATTTAATTATTTAATTTTTTTAATAAGATACTTTCCTAGATTTTTTTTTTTGTTGCTATGGTTTCTTTACCAGCTATAGGTATATCTCTTAAAATATTTCGTGTATGAATAGATACACCTTATATACACTGACGAGCAATATAAAAAAGCCACTTGCAAAGTGCCAAAAAAATCTAAATATCTCCTAAACATGAAGTAAAAATAATCTTGAAAACAGTTTTAAATGTATTTTTATACGCTATTAAATACACTTGAATGCTGCTTTTTACTTCAAGAAGCTATCTTGCGTGGTTTCGGAAATATTTCATGATAAGTTAGTGGCTTTTTAGGGTTCCGTAGCCAAATGGCAAAAAACGGAACTTATATAACTTATAGATTCGTCATGTCTGTCTGTCTGTCTGTCTGTCCGTCCGTATGTCACAGCCACTTTTTTCCGAAACAATAAGAACTATACCGATGAAACTGAAACTTGGTAAGTAGATGTATTCTGTGAACCGCATTAAGATTTTCACACAAAAATAGAAAAAAAACAATAAATTTTGGGGGGGATACTTAGAAATGAAACTCAAAAAAAAAAAACATCAAACCCATACGTGTCTATGGATAGGTCTTTAAAAATGATATTGAAGTTTCTAATATATTTTTTTTCTAAACTGAATAGTTTGCGCGAGCGACACTTCCGAGTGGTAAAATGTGTGTCCCCCCCCTGTAACTTTAAAATAAAAGAATGATAAAACTAAAAAAAATACATGATGCACATTACCATGTAAACTTCCACCGAAAATTGGTTTGAACGAGATCTAGTAAGTAGTTTTTTTTTTAATACGTCATATTTGCTAAATATTGTACGGTGGTACGGAACCCTTCGTGTGCGAGTCCAACTCGCACTTGGCCGGTTTTTATATTGCTCGTCAGTGTATTTCTGAAAGCAACGTAATTTGACAGTAGCTAATCTAACTTATTTATTTATCAATGAAGAACGAACTTTTAATAAATTTTACAATTTTTATCACAACTAAACTATTTACACTAGGTACTAAATTTAAATAAGGACACTTAGGCGTCGAAGTATACGTCCGCATCGCTGTCATCCGGAAACGTGCCCAGAAGACTGGCAGCATTGCCACATTATATTAAAACCCGAAACAAGCCTAAATTATTAAGGCAAAGTTAAGGGATGAACTGCTCCAAATTCAACATTAACTTCGGAAATTACTCGTTTAACTCTAAAAACGGGCACAATTTTTGTCTAACTCTAAAATTCGCCACTATTACCTATATACCATATTATCGTATATTCGTATTATATACCATATTCTATTACGAAGCTCGTTCATCCAAGTTATATTGTGAAAAGCAACAACGTGAAAGTCATAAATCATAAGTTTTCTTTAGCATTGTTTGAATTTTATACGTTAGACACCAATAACTATACTTACGGGAAAGTTTTTACATAAGAACGAATATGTTATCAGATTACTTACAACATGTAAAAAAAACCCTGTCCGATACGTGAGGGTCTTTTAAGGTAACGTACTGAGTTTAAAATTATGGAAATTTTCAGGAAAAGAAAACCCTTCATTTTTTTTCCGAATTATAACATTGGGCGCGGGCGACCCCTGTTGAAAATTTGCAATTTTTTAATGGATTGTTTTTATTTTTAACAATAATTTAAAAAAAAAACCTTTTGGAGAATTTCATTTTATTGCAGTACCTTTATGGGCCTTTCGGATCGTTTTTATTTACATATTGTATAAGAACTTATTTTAGATGTTTGGTTCATACCTGTTATTTATTTAAACACAGTATTACGCGAACTTGCCACAAGTCATTCTCTACCAGCCACCCGTAACCGTTATGCTGTAGAATAAAAGTCTACTCATTTAAAAGTGTCCGTCTGGATTGAGGAGCCACCTTTAACGTCGTATAACTTTTTAAGGGTTTTACTACAAATTCCAGGATCCGGCCTACAAAATCGGCTAATACTCGTATATTACTAAATATTGGTAATACCCTCGTTCAAATATGAGACATGGCTCCTCAATCCAGACGCACACATTACCATTCCAATTAAAAGTATTAATTTTAATTTCCTCCATAAAATAACTGTACGATCGTATCTCGCTCTAGCTTATCAAAGTGTGATTTACTGGTTTATTTGCTTATTGGCACTACAATAGTAAGTTAATAGCTCATTAACAACTTTTAGTTGTTTGGGATTTTGCCACCAATCGCTTCGTCATGACTCATGACGTAGGTAAGTTACAACAATTTATCAAAAACAATACACGTACTTTGACAACCTACCCGTCAGGCCTCAACTTTATGTAACTTTTAGAACAAAGAGATTTAACTGTATACCTAAGTTATTTATTATCAAAATTACTGAATCTACTTGCTACAATAAATATTTTGAAACAAATAGTTGAAGAATTCAGAAGGAGGCGATCGTAAAACTTTTTAATTCATGGCAAACGACAAAAAAAGGGCGCCCGAATTTTCTTATTAACGGTATTTTCTAAAGAAGTAGAATTCTTATCCTTTTTATTTAAACTCACTTATCAATAAAACACAGAATTACTTACGTCACGCGAAATGAAACACCACTTTAGTAATTTTTCAAGTTTTGAACTTGACAAAACTTTTCTCTGACTTTATTAATAAGGTAGGAAAAGTTAAGGTTATCACTTTACTACCCTTCCTTTCCTTAAAACCTTGGCAGCCACCTGGCAGATGGGCTGTTATCGTGAAAATGGAGAACACTATACAAAAGTCCACAGATAATTTGGAGTTCCGAGCTCCCCCTAAGTAATGACAGCGAGATATTAAATTATGGAGACAGTGATCAATTGAGGTTACACAATGCTACGGTACCTGGATTCATAATGTAAAACTATTCAGCTGATATTATCTGTAAGCTAGATATAACTTGGGTGATTAAGGAGTGACTGGCATAAAGACGTGTCTTACAAGTCGTTAATTGTAATGAGTTATGTAACAACAACGTTTAAGGCTTGTTTACACATGTATTTAGAAGATATTGATTTCATATACATATTAACACTCATCTAGCAGCCACTGTAACGTCAATGGTATAATTGTTATCATTAGTCCCTAATAGGTAATTTATTTTAATTTCATTTACCTTTGGGTTTGTCAGAGCGAGCAAACAGAAAACGAAAATTCTATAAATTAGGGATACGGTTTTTCTCTGTGTGTGCGTTATTCGAGCAAATGATCGGTGTTCGTGGGAACGAACGTTCTCACGCCAAACGAACGCTTCTCAACGAATGCTCGCAAACGAACACACGCGGTAGGCACGCTCCTTAATAATAACTACGAGACTTTATGTACCTAACTATAGGTACTTAGGTACTACAGTTTTGGGATATGATACTTGTCATTGAAACTTAGGTCGCTATTTACTCGACATTCTCTTTACGCAGAATTGAAGGTATTTCAGATAACCAGCAGTACCTTGTTATGGCAATTAGCTCAGTATTCCTATTATAAATTTTATAATTAGGGTTCCGTACCAATTTATATTTGCTCTTAAACGTTTAAGACGTACCGCGAGTGAAGCTGTTGCACTTACTGCTTACCACGGGTATGTTTCCTCTTTACTCAGGTATGGGCTACTACTCTGGGGGAACTCGACGAATATAAATAATGCCTTCCTAGTGCCGGAAAAATGCCTAAGAGCAATTTATGGTATCAGTCCTTTAACATCCTGCAGACCTCTCTCTAAAAAATTTAAACTTTTAACCCTAACAGGTCTTCTTATAATGCAAGCTGGTGTATTTGTGAAAGAACACTCTAAATTGTTTATAACGAACGACTTGCATTCAAAATATACCCGTCGAGATCCAACACGGCTATGAATTCCTACACATCAGAGCACATTATGTCATAGAAATAGCTTTATCACAGCAATTAAAATCTTCAATAATATTCCAAAAGAAATAAACTCCCTCTAAAACACTTTAAATCCAAACTACACACATGGCTTATTGGAAATTGTTTTTATAGTGTAAAATAATTTTTTGATAAAAAAATAACAGATAAATATAAAATAAGACAATGAGTTTTAATTAAATTAGTTTATGTACCTTTTTATTACAATTGTTAAGTGTTCAAATACATAGATACGAAACACTAATAACCAATGTTATTAGACAAGTGTAAAAAAAAAAAAAATGTGTTGTATAAAATTTATAAAAATAACATGTTTAAATATTTGTATGCCAGTCCATGGCGAAACATGTAAGATCATTGCTATACTACAAGACCCAAATAAATATATTCTATTCTATTCTATTCTCAATAGGAAAAAACGGAACCCTAATAGGATCACTCGTGTGTCTTTCTGTCTGTCCGTCTGTCACAGCCAATTTGATCCGAATCTAATGGACCGATTTAGTTGAAATTTGGTACACATATATATTTATGTGACCCAAACACGGAAGTGTAACGTAAATAAATGAATTTTGAATTTTAGGGTTACTTTTGGGGGCCAAATTAGAAAATAAAAATAAAAAATTTGCAAACTGAACCGTGTGACATATCAAATGAAAGGACTTGTTGCGAGGATCTCAAATATTTTTTTTTTATAATTTTAATCTAAATACTTTTAAATATATTTAAGAAAATTGATGAAAATTGACCATTCCCTCCCCCTTATCTCCGAAACTACTGAGCCAAAAATTTTGAAAAAAATGCAGAGCGTGGTTCTTTACTCATAGATTACAGGAAAACCTATAAGAAGTCTATGGTCTTAAAATAACATAGTAAATCTCTCAATATTATTGTTGTAATGTTAAGTTTGTTCCTGGGATTAAGGACGCGTTTGAAAATTGATGGGTATTGAATCGAACTACTACGTTACATTGACACGGGCCAGCTGCGGGAATAGTGGTCAAGTGAACAAATTTTTTTTTTTTTTTTTTTCTTAAGTCTTTATAATACATTGGTACACACGGCTACACATCAAGCTATACATTTCCAGTTTATGCTGATCTCGCATTGTATAGGATTTCCGTACAATGTGAGGTCAGCTTATACTGGAAATGTATAGCTTGATGTGTAGCCGTGCGTACCTCCAAAAAATATTGCGTACTGTTCTTTAAATTTTTACTAACCTCCGGACTTAATGGTGACCTGAAGGTGTACTTCGGTGACTGCCACTGGAACTTCTCGACGAGTAGAACTAGGTGTGCCGAGTTTGGGCTCGTTTTGTTAGTTATGATGAGACCTTACCTCCGGACTTGATGGAGTAACCTGAAGGTGTACTTCGGTGACTGCCACTGGATCTTCTCGACGAGTAGAACTAGGTCTGCCGAGTTTGGACTCGTTTTGTTAGTTATGATGAGACCTTACCTCCGGACTTGATGGACTGACTTGAAGGTGTGCTTCGCTAAATGCTTCTATTAGTAAGTATGAATACTACTCATTTATCTTGTTTATAATAAAGTGCATATTGTGTAACTTTCAAAACTGAATTGTTGTTTTAGATGCCGAGATACTCGTTAGGTATTTGGGAAAAGCTTTCGTAAAATAATTCGTGCCTGTAGACATAACTTTAAGTTAAGTCTAATTGTCTCCTCCTAGAATTGATTGACCCAAGACAGGTGAGAAATATGGAGCTAAGAGCACATTCGTCACATACTCACAAAAATATTTTGGTCTCATCATAACTAACAAAACGAGCCCAAACTTGGCACACCTAGTTCTACTCGTCGAGGAGTTCCAGTAGCAGTCACCGAAGTACACCTCCAGGTCACTCCATCAAGTCCCAGTCGAATAGGCATTATAAACTGTAAAAATCTGTGAGGATAAAGTTATAATGGTAATTAAAATCTGTGAATACAAAATTATCTTACCATAGCAAGTATCAAATTTGGTTTATCAAATATTTAGTATTTGTACAGCGATCTTTTTCCACACGAGTCGCTGCAAACACTCCAAAGGCGGACTGAGGTGTCTTTCGAAATATTTTGAATCAAAACAGACCAAAAATAAAATAACCCTTAATGCAATCGATTAAGATTCATCCGTAATAGCAAAATATTTGAAAAAGTAAGTTTCTGTTTTTATTTGGTTTTGCGGCTATTTGTGACATTTCAAAACATTTTTTTCCAAAGTTTTACAATTGAATATGTCTGCCTACTAATAGTATTTTTAGAAATGTTTAAATATATTGATAATAGAACAAAATATGTACCTTAACTCAACCCGGTATCGTTAATTTTGTGGAAAATGGCAACGGAAGATCGTTTTTATTTTGAACAAAAAAGTTGCAATCATTTGAAGATGAAGAACCAACCTTTAAGTGGTAGTTATTAGTTATATTTGATTCGGTTTAGTTTTGTCACAAAATGTACTGAAAAACAGCATATTTTTTTCCGATTTGCAAACGTGCCCTAACTGCGGAACCCTTAATTGTGCGTGGTCCGACACGCACTTAGCCAGTTTTTTTTTAAATCGAATCTGCAACTTATAGGATCAACTTTAGGATTATTATTAGATTATTTTAGGTACTAAAATAAATAACCTACCTAGAACGATTCAGGACAATTGATTCTCATAAGAAACGTTTTACAGAACTTTAGCATTTTTCCTAATATAGGGAAGAATATGAACAAAACAAATGTAAAAAAAACGGAAATTAATATTTCTGCGTTTCTAATCGTAACCAATTTACGGAATGTATCGTATTTCTTTTATTAATACGCTTTTATTAGCTTGACCTGCATAATCTATCTATCAATATAAGTAACGGAATCTTTCAACGTAATTTTCACCAACTTTAAGTTGGTCAATTAACTACGTATCAAGGACCGATGACAATACAATAATTTTGTATCTTAGAGCTGATCTGGTGCCAGGAAGTAGATACTGGAACTCTTCAGCGGCTTCTAGTAAACCCCTCTAGTTTGGATTCATATGATTCAGTTTGACGTATCCAATATATTGCACTTGGTGTTGAGGGTCTGATAATGGAGCCATGAGGTCGATACTGGATTTCTTTAGTGGCTACTTAACTAGTAACCCGGTCAAGTCATAACTTCGTTGAGTTTAGAATTATTAACTAATTGTTTTGTTTAAATTAATTAAAAGTACACACAGCTAAATAGCGCTCCACGCTTTTTGATTTAATCATTGGAGATAAAAGAAGTGACAAGCTGCATTGGTTCTTATATCGTAACTAGTACAAGTCAATTTAATTATTTTATCATTTTTAGTTCGTGTAAAGCCAAGTTAGAGGCCCATGGGCGGCTTTGAAACTCTGACACCAGGTTAGTCAGTAACCACATGAAAAAAAGAAGAAGAATTTCGTGAAAAACTGGGTTTCTTAGTTTTTTTTAAATCCAATATTTTTTATTTTGAATACAGTGCAACCAACATCCATGCGTGTCATATGCAAAAAAATATTATTAAATTTCTAAATACTGGACAGTTATGTAAATTATTCTTTATTTTATTTCTATAATTTATTTTACTAAAAAACTAAAATGTTAGAACTTTTTAGATAATTATACCCGGTTTCTGAATTGAGAATCTGAAGATAAGAACTTGTCAAACTCTCCTTTACATAACTTAAGGTAGCCCGTAAAAATAGAATTTACTTACGTTTTTTGGAAAGAAAATTTTAATTTCGCGGGCTTTCACCTTGATATTCTCAAATCAGTAACCGGGTGTTCGTTGACGCATTCATTTGTTTATTTGCTTATCTCTCATTAGGTTTCTCAATAAATTTAAACGTGCACTACGATGTTTTGTTATAATACTCAATAAAAATACTAATACTCTTCTCATCTTTATGTTAACGGAACTCCTAAACTAATAAATGAGTGTCAGCAACCATGCTCTTAACACAACAGCCTCATCACATATTTATATTGATCGAGTTTATACACTCAAGGGTGTTTATTTTAACCCTGAGCATGCCTGCCATTCTCCTTATGAACCACGACAATAGAATATACTACAAAGAAGCTCGTGGCTAAGTAATAACAGTCGCACGTGTCGATCCATCAGGTTAAGCTATGCTTGCTCGGGTTGGTCCGTGGATGGGTGACCATCTTTACATACCGAGAGTCCTCCGTGTCTCGGAAAGCACGTTAAGCTGTTGGTCTCGGCTCCCATTCATGGATCTTTGACAGTCGTTACGGGTCGTCAGAAGGCCGAAAGTCTGACAACTAGTCTTACCATGGGTCATCGTATTACCCAGTTATTGGGATGTGGAGGGCTGTGGAGGTCAGATAGGCAGTCGCTCCATGTAAAATACTGCTATTCAGCTGCATCCGGTTAGACTGGAAGCCGAATCCAACATAGTTGGGAAAAGGATAGGCAGATTGATTGACAAAGGTTCTTATGGACCGGGAACTATAGACAATAAGCGCAGGATTACGACACTTTAGAAGCACTATTTCATATTTTTCACATTTCCGTGTTTAATTTTTTTAGTCTTGAAAGCTTATTAATAAACCTGTTTGCTTGGTAATGAAGCAACTTTTATTTTGTGCTTTCGACTCCACCCACTTTTCATTAAACTCATACGCCATGCCGCCATACATATTGGAAGTGAACCTCCGGGAGGGTTGCCGGCATTACGTTTGCGCTAAAGTTAACCATCGCGGACGGTCAACGGCATTAGGTTTAAAACTCTAAAACGAAGTAAAATAGTGTTTTCAGGGGGTCTCGCTATACGTAGTTTCCAAACTTCGGTTTGAGGAGATCCTGTAATGAATTATCTATGAAATGAATGAAAATTTTCGGCTACGAAAACCTTTAACACGTTCAGTGACAGGAGCCCTCCTGGAGGGTTTACCTAGTCTCGCATATGGGATGCCGGGAGCCGTCGCGGGGGGCTCATTTTATATTTAGGTTTTTATTGGCTAATACTGCATTATAAACCGTGAAAATAAAATCTGATGTAAATTTTGACAAGATTTATTAGTATATGCGTTGATTTTAAAACCCCGAAATTTTTAGACCCCGTGAAAACACTACTTTATTTGGTTTTACTGTGTTTTATAACACGGTTTTAAACCTAATGCCGTTGACCGTCCGCGATGGTTAAGTTTAGCGCAAACGTAATGCCAACCCTCTCCAGAGAGTTCACTTCCAATATATTATATGACGGCATGGCCTATGAGTTCTATGAAAATGAGTGGAGTCGAAAGTGATGCAGAGATAAAACATGGCAGGTGTAACATAAGGGTAAAAAATACTCGATAAATATTAAATACCAATACATAGATACATACATTGACTAAGTAATGAATGAGTGTGTTTTCGTTGTAAATTGTTTATTGACTTTAATTAATCTAAACAACCTTACTGAATTTGTAAATACATGATTTATTCATTCTTAATGTTTCTGACTTCAATTTCAATGTTATTATACCTACCGTAACTAAACACTTTGTACGCCGTTGGCAAAACATAGAGAGTCATCTAAATTGCTTTGTTTAACAAATAAATATTCGGTAATTCCTTCACTCATCCAAAAACGAAGTTTTGGTAAAAAACAATTCAGATTCAATTCAGGTAAATATGACACGTAGAGCTTTAAGGCTCGTGCAGACCGGCGCGACGCGACTAACAATACAATTTCTAAGAAATCTTCACGATATAACAATAGCCGGTATCACGTCGCGCTGTCATGTCGCACTAGTCTGCACGAAGCTTTAGGAAGACATCGGTCAGCGACACTGGTATCCAATATCTAACAGAGATTACACCCTCAAAAACCGAACTTCTTTTAAAACTCTATGTGCTATATTTACGACCAGGTACTGTATTAATGTTAATCATTTTACTTAATATCTGTTAACAGCTTCGGTGTTATCAAGACCAAGCCGCTCCGCTGTCAAGAAGCA
The DNA here is from genome assembly GCA_916701695.1 of Agrochola macilenta. Classification (NCBI taxonomy): domain Eukaryota; kingdom Metazoa; phylum Arthropoda; class Insecta; order Lepidoptera; family Noctuidae; genus Agrochola; species Agrochola macilenta. Next base: position 24,438,042 of record OU753552.1, on the reverse strand, counting down.
CGTGCAATTCCCCGATGAACAAAGCTGCATTGAAGAGGCTGCCGAAGCTCCATCACAGACAGGCCTTGCTGAGAAACCGGGTGAGAACATTAAACCCCTGTGCTTATGCAACTGCACATGCCATCAGTCGTCAAGGTATGCGGGTCTTTATTATCAAACCGATGCACTGCGTGGTCACGGTAGAACACGACTCGTCATCTCACGTCTTCGCAACTTTACTGTATTTTTTTAACATATCATTATGTGTGTATTTGTCGGAGGATGATTTGATAATTCGAATTTTCGCAAACCCCTAGTAGGGATTTAGCGAAAACACGGATGATTAGAAAATGGTGAAAACATTTCTGCGAGCAACTGGGTGAAATAGGTTAGGTTAGTTTAGAGCTGTGACCAAGCGCGCTACTTCCAAGTTGCTCGCAGAAATGTTTTCACCATTTTCTAATTATCCCTGTTTTCGCAAAATCCTTACATGAAAATTCGAATAATCAAATCGTCCTACGACTTATTGACCATTTTATAGATTACATTTACTGTATTCGCCAAAATAACTGTCTGTCATGACTGCACATACATATGTAAGTGTTGTATTGAACTAGTTACACATATTTATTTAATATTGTAATAATCCGAAGGTTTTGGAAGAAGAAAATATGGCACTATTGAATAAGAACGAATTGGAATTATGGAGGAGCTCGTGGCTAAGTAACAACAGCCGCACTGATCGATCCATCAGGTTAAGCTACGCTTGCCGGGGTTGGTCAGTGGATGGGTGACCATCTTTACATACCGAGAATCCTCCGTGCCTCGGAAAGCACGTTAAGCCGTTGGTCCCGGCTGTCATTCATGGATCTTTGACAGTCGTTACGAGTCGTCAGAAGCCCGAAAGTTTGACACCAGTGTTACCAAGGGGTATCGTATTACCCAGTTACTGGGTTGTGGAGGTCAGATAGGCAGTCGCTCCATGTAAAATACTGGTATTCAGCTGCATCCGGTTAGACTGGAAGCCAACCCCAACATAGTTGGGAAAAGGCTAGGCAGATTGAATAAGAACGAATTGGAAGAATCAACTCACAAAATAGAAATGCTTCATTAAAAGAATACCCTGTAAAACAAAATTACAAACGTAACATTAATTATCTCTAGCAATAGTTCGATATTTTTTCCCCTCACTCAAATGTCGCTGAAGCAATGAAATGCTTGTGCTCTGAAAACAAAATTATTGTATTCTGTGTAGGTACCTACCCAGGCAATTTTTATTTAAAGACATTAAGCAGTGGCAAAACGTGACAGTAATGTGAGATATTAAACTATGCAGTAACTTCAGTATTACTTAATGCGATCGGCCAAATATAGCCGACCCATTAAAAATTCTCTCTTGCTCACATACAGGCGCTCAATGTTTCCTTTGGGAGCCACTTACTTTTATGAAATACTTTATTTATAACCTGAAAGTAGATATTGATGTTCATGTGGAAACTTTTACCATACAATATAATATTGGATCCGCGTGGATATCTTACAATATCTACCCTATAACTTTTGTACTTCATGTTGACCTTCATATCTTTTGAGCCAATGTATATGTATTGTGTGTTTATCTTGTCACTCCATTCGGATTGTGACACAAGAAATACGGTTGTATTAACACAGAATCCTCGAGTAAATAATGTGAAAACATAGGCTCCGTATTCAAAATGTCTCCGGTCATTTAATAACGAGAGCGCGCACGTCAATTCAAAACCCCAAAAAACAAAAGATTCTCTTCTATTTTTTACATTTTAAAACTTTGTACAAATACTCGTTTAAATAGGCTACTAATAACTAGCAAACTACGAAACTAGCGGAGAACCCAGACATGTTGACAAAATGTTTCGATCCTAGTGATATATTGGTTCTGTCCACACAAAAGTAGAAGTAGTAACCGAACTAGTTAAATCAATATATCCTTGTAATGGACTATAAAACAATGTGCGAAAAACTAGGACTATTAGCGGTTTAATGTCATGAAAGTTTTAGCGACCGCTGGACCCAACATTATTTTGCGAGCAATAGGAAGAAGTGTGTTCAGGGACCAAACCTTAGAGAATCGAAATTGCTGGTACATTAATCACTATCTCATACGTCCAAATGGCGTGATTTGCGATTTGTACGTGGCTTCCGATAGAATAGTTTATAGCCAATAACGCGGCCGTAGTGCCATTATATCCTGGAAAGTACCAATAGGACTAGATATAAGAAATTCATATGCATCTACTTTCTGAGTTAATCTTGGACATACGAGTACTTACGGTGAAGAATAATCATCGTGATCTAACCAGAACCCAATTGCGTATTACACGATCAATCACAATCTTTCATTTTGACAGTTCAACAACATTCATTGCGTTATTTACGTTGTTGCGCAGACTAATATTTCGAACTTACGGATGGAGCAATGGATTAGCAATAGCCTTCAAAATTATTCACATTATGATTGATCGTGTGTTACGCAATTCGGGTGCTGGATTAGCAATAGTCTGACATGGCCGCCACGCAATCAGCAAGCGTATTAATTAAATGCTCATTCCATCTTTGTACAAGATAAAGCTTTTACTCTTGAGCGAGACAAGGCAGCAATTTTTATTATAACCAATATATATGCCCGAAGGATAGCCCGTTCATTCAATACCAATATTTGGACTCATAAATACCTGAGAACAAAAAGGGTCACATTATCTTACCAAAGAACTGTCCTAAGAAACTATTTTGTCCATACAAAACTTGTCCTTTGCATCCCTATGAATATTATCGATACGGTCTTAGTTTCCATTTCTTGCGAGTGTTTTCTCCACGTCGTTCTTATAGTCATGTGTAACAAAATATTTGCCATCAATACGTATTCATTCTGACAAACACTCTAGTCGCGGCTGTGGATCATATGAGCCAGCTACATGTTGTCTGAAGTAACGGTCCAGTAAATAAGGTATCTGTTCGATTGTATGGAGTTAGGATAACTTTGTGACACAATTATGCCTACGTTTCGGTTGAAAGAATATTTGGTGGCAGTTATTTGTTAGATACTACGAGAGATAGGTGATTTGTCAAAAATCTAGCGTGATTGTGTTACTTTCAATAAACATTTTATTTATTTGATACCTATTCACAATGTAGATGGAAAAGTATTCACGAGGTATTCCCGTGTAAGCGATAAACGCGTTTCCCGGTTGAAAAACTCTGAAGAATTTTGCAGGAATTGTGACTGAAAATACCGCTGTAAATATAAAAGCTAGCACTACCTGTAATTCCCCGTTTTCCTAGGTCAATACTGACCTTCTAGTTGTCCGAACATTGCAAGAATTTCTGTAACTATTTTTGTGCGACTAGTGTAATCACTGCACGGCTCTTTAGTCAGTCTTAGATATGTATGCCTTTTTTTTTTTTTTGGGTGAGAAATCATCAAATGACTCCTCCCGCTCTGGGCAGAGCGAGAGTCAGTGTCAGACTTTTACTGACTAAAACCCACCCGTGTTCCTTCCTTTGCCTGTGTGCCGGGGCGGCGATATCCCTTTCGGACAAACTCGCAACCCTGGCAGGCATTGGCCCTTACGGACCCCGTCAGTTGGTGCTGACATCTCTTTGAGGCGCGCGTGGAACACAACGCGCCGTCGACCCGGGCCTGGTCCTAATCGGACGGCGAGCTACCCATTGCACACCGTCCGCAAGCCCGCGCCTACGGTGGCCGGAAGTCGGCTCGCGACTCCCGACGCCCGGGGCGTCTCCTGCGGCGACTAGGGGCGCGAGGGCGCTTATCTTGCATTTCCCTCGCGCGCTCCGCCTCCTCCTTCGCGAGCATTACTGCTTCGCAGAAGGAAGTGACGGCTTCCCATGCACTCTCGCTCCGGACCATGGCCTGAACCAGGGCCGGACGCGAGAGATCGCCACCGCCGATCGCCTCCGTGAGGACACGGCGGTGCTCCGCCCAAGCAGGGCAGACCTCCACCGTATGCTCCACCGTCTCCTCCGGGCGATCCACACAGTGGTGACACCCGGGCGTTTTCTCCCGCCTTATTCCGAACAGGAACCTCCCGAGCCAGCCGTGTCCGGTGAGGACCTGCGTCAGGCGGAAAGTGAGGACGCCATGGCGCCTCTCTAGCCACTCCTCAAAGAGGGGACTTATCGCCGCAATTGTGGCGTGCCCAGATATATATGCCTGTACTTGTTTAAAAAATAAAGCTCATGCATTCTTAGGTAGGTATTTTTATTTAAGGAGCAGACTCTTGATAGGGAAAGACAATAACCCCGGAGATCTTGGGACATTATGAACGGGTCATTCTAACCAGATTGGTTAAAAAATTACGACCGCGATACAATGATAACCGTATAAATGTACGAGTAGGAAAACCATCCTATGTGCTGAGAAAAAAAACGAGCGAGCCTTACAGTAGTCCCCATACGATGTGTAACATCTGACATCTTGGCTGACGTATATATGATATAAACAATATTCATAATCATCATCATTATCATCTTGTTTACAACCTCTCGGAAATGGGTTAGTACCATCTGACGGCCAACTCTAGCACCGTGCGCGGTCATTAGTCAAATCAAATAGCGCGCGCTTCCCCGGCTTCCTGTTACACACTTCCGTCCCTTTTCACGAACCACACAGATTCTCTCAGAGTATGTTCCTTGCACTGATTCCAGGAAAGCGAGAGGAAAGATGTTAATGATCAAAATGACTCCCGATAATAATAATAATAATGTACTCGTATTTATATGCACAAAAATACGGTAGAAAAAAAGAGGTATTCCATGAAGCACACCCAAACGAAGCACACCCAGACGAAGCACACCTAAAGTATTCCACTTAGCACTGCTCACACGCTTCAAATAAAAATTTAAAATAATTAATTTCCTATTCCACGAAGCACACCTACGAATATCACTCGCATAGTGCGGGGAATAAGAAATAAAAATATCGATAGAAGAAAATATTTATTATTTAAAAGATTAACTTAAATATCTAACATCATCAGTTTCATTATAATAATGTGATCCCGTACTTGTAATTTTCTGTATTTCCTAACGCACAGATAATGGGATGCTATTTTAATTTTTTAAAGCAATAAAAAAAAATCTAGGGACTTAGGCTTAGATAAGAATAGCATACATAGAAAACATGTTGCCTTATGTACGGTTTTGCCATATTTACCGCTGGAACACTTGGATGAGGCCTGGCTCTACATCATGAGCGAATGTCCTCAAGGAGAAAGTATTTCTAGATTTAACGATTACATTGTAACTCAGTGGCTCTAACATAAGTTATGGCACGACAAATGGTCGTTTTATATCGTAAAAAATAAAACTAATAATTATACAGAGTCTCATTACTCTGAAATAAATAAAATTTATAAAAACAGAGCCATAAATCTGGCAAAACTTATAGATTGCTTTCAAAAAAATTGCAATAATTATGCCGAAATTAGAGTAAAAATGGGTTATTCAAATCATCAAAAACATGCTGAAATAAAAAATAATATAATCGAAAACACAATCAAAGATTGTAAAAATGGCTTAATTTCAGTTGGACATTGTCTAGAGAAATTAAGATTCTGATTAATAATAATTTATTTAATTGATAAGTTTAGATACTAAATTGCCCATTTCTTCAAGATAATCTTAAAGATTGTGATTTGTGATTTTAAACAGTCTGTGACTTTACATAAAACTAGAGTATTTATATTATTAGTTAAAAGATACATCCAATAGAGATAACGAAAACATCAACATAGATCTCTATAGAAAACTATATTTACAATGTTTTTGATATTTGTCCAAGTTTTTATTGTAATTATGAAACAATCTGTGATTTTTTATGTTAAAGTAGAGTATTTTTATTATTTACTAAACAGGTAGCTAAGAATAGGAGGTAGATAAGAAAACTTCAACATAGATCTCTATGTAAAACAATATTTACAATGTTTTTGATATTTGTCCAAGTTTTTATTGCAATTATGAAACAATCTGTGATTTTAAATAGTAAGGTTACAAAAATGACAAATATTGTGTCACATTAATAGAATGAAACTGAATGATGTTAGAAATTTAAGTCTTTTAAATAATAAATATTTTCTTCTATCGACATTTTTATTTCTTAATCCCCGCACTATGCGAGTGATATTCGTAGGTGTGCTTCGTGGAATAGGAAATTAATTATTTTAAATTTTTATTTGAAGCCCACCTACGTGTGTGCTCAGTGGAATACTTTAGGCGTGCTTCATCTGGGTGTGCTTCACGGAATACCTCGAAAAAAAATGGAAATAGTACAATTTAGACCAAAACATGTTTTGCCAATTACAATAATAAACATTCGATAACCATTCGTAAACTTTGTAAAAAAATAATCCAGTGTTTAAATTTTTGAGATCCAAATGATCTCAAAAATTTAAACTTTGTAACTTATTATATAAACGTAAACACATAAAACCGACAAGACGAACAGACTCGTAATAAGCAAAATTCCAAGACTAACTAAATATAATAAAAGCTGCCTTGCAGTGATTAATCGTCTCGTCGGTTTCAGACGTTAACTTCATCTTTTTTTTAAAGAAAGAAATCCTGCTGCTACCTTACAAAAATACATAGTATCTCATAGATGTCAAGAGGCGGTAGCGGTAACAAACCAAGTTTTTTAAATAAAAGTCTACATGGAACGTCTGTTTGGAACCCATAAATTGCTCTAATACACTTTTTTTGAGCAACTAATGCTCTATTATCATCGGTGCTGTTAACCCACATTATCGAACCATATCACAACAAAAATTTTACTGCCGTTTTAATGTTAGTTATACTTCTAACTTGTTTGAGTGCATAATATACGAACTTATTTATTCTTTTAGAGACACTATCAACATTTGTGTTTTCCAATTATCATCGGTTTACTTCAAAAAAATAGGTTTATTTGATTTATTTAACTGTATAGCCCCAGTCATTACCGACACAAAAATACAAACTTCGCAAACGCGCATATAACTATATTTTTTATATGTTGTTAGGTCGTCTGTGGGTCCCCCGGGTATAAACTACTTATACCCGAGTTTGCAACCCTGAAAACCTTTTTCTACTCCCATGGTGCGTTCTGGCATTCGTTTCAGTACGTACAGTAAAATATACCTTGAGGACGCGTTTTTAGGTATCTTTGTTAAATATTTTTGAGAAGCAATTCAATATTTTTCCCGGTAAAATAAGAGAATTCTGTCTTTCTCGCAATATGGTGTTTTCAGTTCCGTGATTCGATATATCGCTAGAAACAACTTTTTTATTTCTAATAATAAAATTTAATGGAGATGCAAGATGTGTATCTTGCATCTCCATTAAATTTTTACTTCTAGGACCTTGAAGCAAAAATTAACCGGTATGTGTGTTCTGGGCTTCTGGGTATCCATCCCAATGTAACTCGTATCTATTGAATACTTAGTATAAAAATAATGCAGTAGTGTTTATGTCAACGTAAGTAGTTTTTAAGGTACTTATTAGATTTGACATCTTGCGGCCACATAGTGGATCTTGTTATCATGGGTAATGTCATGTTCTCTACTACTCGCTTGAAGATATTTATTTCAAACACGTGTTTCTTTATTGTTGAACACATATCATGCTGCTGATCGTTACTAATACTTACGTTATAATTTTTTATTTAACAACTATATTTAAATCGTGGAACAGAGGTTCGTTAGATGTCAAAGTAGGTTGCCAGTGTAGTGTCCTACTCGTCACTGTATCAATATTTTTGGTAGATTGATTTCGTAGAACAGACAAAAAAAGCACTGATAAAAAACGACTACAAAAAAAATACTAAAATACTGGTATTCAGCTGCATCCGGTTAGACTGGAAGCCGACTCCAACATAGTTGGGAAAAAGGCTAGGCAGATTGATTGATTTCCAGTATTGTTTCATGACGACAAAATTCAAAACAAACATATTTATAGTTCGGATTTTTAAATGCAATGTTTTTCACTAGGTTTCGCATAGAAACTTAGATTATTTAAGTATTAGAATTTCTTTATTTTGCATAAAATATGGTACATAAAAGGACTTAAATATAAAAAAGTTCGGCACAGTTATTTTCACAACCGTTTTATAGTAACTATTGTTTTTTTTCACACACGTTACACACAATTTAAGCCACTTTTAACGAAATTACTATTTAATTTATTTTTATTACGGAGATGTTTACTCAGGCAGTGGCGCCATTTCTATGTTGACGTTACGGATTCTTTGGCAGATTTTAAGCAACTTTAAAACCAGCCAAGTGCGTGTCGGACTACGCACAATGAAGGTTTCCGTAGTTGGGATGAATTTATACCAAAAATAAACTTATCATTGTAGTTGAAAAACATGGTTTCCCTTATATTCCAACTTTTTACGCTCAATATTGAATAATTTACCTACCATGTTATTTTAAGACCAGAGACTTCTTATAGATTTTCCTGTAATCTTAACTGTAGAACTATTTTCTGTACTTTTTTCAAAATTTTAGGTTAAGCAGTTTCGGAGATAAGGGCGGTAAATTTTCGTATATTTTGTTTAAGTACTTTAAAACTTTTTATTTTAAAATTATAATATTTGAGATTTTAATATCAAGCCAAGTCATTAGACATTAGACGCGTCTCACGGTACATATTGCAAAACTTTGTATTTTTATTTTCTAATTTTAACTTCCCCCCACCCCCCCCGAAGTGACCGCCATAGTCAAAATTCACTTATTTACGTTATGAAACGTAAATAAATGAACTTTGCCTATGTATACAAATTTTTCGTGTTTGGGTTAGCGTTATTCATATTTATGTGTACCAGGTTTCAGCTTAATCGGTCCAGTATATTCAGAGTAAATCGGCTGTGAAAAACGTCCAAACAGACACGAGTGATCCTGTAAGGGTTTCTTTCGGACGGGATTTATGGAACCCTAAAACTTACGTCTTAACTTAAATCTACAGACGCTCGCGTCATCTCTTCATTGTGGATGGAATTGGAGTCGGAGGCCCCGGTACCAGAGCGCTGACGGCGGCGGAGCGAGCAGTACTACCGGCCCGTTTCCCGAGCTCGGAACGAACGACGGAAAATGTCCGCCGCCGGAGTACCGCCCGCCGACGAAACTCAGAAGGATTCCCTCTAAATTGACCGACCGCAACTACTGGAAGGTGAGAGTTTTACACATAGGTACCTATTCCCTCTGACAAGACGAATTTATTTAGAACTACTCGTCCGAAGTTTCACTCGCATTCTAGGAACTATGTATTCAAACCGTAACCAGATAAAAAGTATACTAGATGATTTTCCAAGACATGGTCTATCTGTGTGCCTTTCATCCAAATCCGTCCATTCGTTTACGCTAGATTGAGCAACAAGATAACACATAACATCAAGCCTGTAATCCTCGAAGGGTTAGGCAGAGCAGTACCTATATATACTACACCCAAATTTCGCCAGTTATGTTTTTTAATTCCCATGGAATAGGAGGCGAGCTAATTGAGCAACAAATATACTTACGCTAAACTCTTAACTGTAATTAGAAGTTAGGCAGCTTCGGGTAGGTATACACTATACATATAGATACTCAAGGACATCGTCTGTTGACCGTTTGACATTTATCAGGCCTGTAGCCGTAATGAGCAAAGTCTCGTAAAGTTTAATCATTATTGAATATAGAGACGAAGGACATCAATAGGCGGATGCAATATCGGATGCCGTCGCAGTGGCGGAGATAAGCTGCTTTGATCACACTAACACGTGTTCCAAAGTTACCTACTACTAAACTACAAAGAATTTAGATACTGGAAGCAAAAGTTTAAGGGTTTCATTACGCTTTGTCCCTAATTCCCGGGACTGCCCGCAGGTCGTTTTGTGTCCTTGAACTGCTTTTTTGAGGCCACCGACCGTCTGGACTGCGAGCTGCCCTTTAGCACAAAAAAAAAGAATTCGTATTTTATTTTACACCTACAAACGACTCCAAATTTGGTCCCTCAGTTTGCTGAATGTAAAGTTTTTGACCGCAATCACATTAATTTATGGTCCCGTGGTCCCGCCGCAAAATTATATTATACCGCTTTTTAGGGACCAGCTGAAATAATTCAGTGTAAAATAATTTCGCTTCAAGTGCCTAAGTGTTAATATTGTCGTTTGTTTCTAGTGAAATATGATTAAATTGAGTACAGCAACGTTTTGTATTGCAAACGCTTCGAAGTTTATGATGTCTGCAGTTCTGCATAATGTTTTAAAAAGCAACTGCAATATTTAAAGGACCTGTTTTGCTAGCATTACCATGAATTTCTTAAAATACTCTGTTGCAGACAAGTAGGTATTCATTTTCTTTTACAATGGATTACTACTTTATTCATGAGAGACTGCATATGAATCTCAAGTAATCACAATTAAGGGTATACTCGGAGCTATAGGTACCTACCTTGTTGTGTATTTTTATTCACCGCATTTTCTTCTTTATCTTTACATAGTATAAAACAAAGTCACTTCGCGCTGTCTGTCCCTATGTATGCATAGATCTTTAAAACTACACAACGGATTTTGATGCGGTTTTTTTCCATAGATAGAATGATTCAAGAGGAAGGTTTTTGTGTATAATACATTAAGGTTTTGTGTAAATTGGCTGAAATATGACGATTATTGTCGAAGATGTCGGAAAAAATCATGCCGACTGGGAGCTTTACGCTGCGCCGCGTAAGCCGTAAGAGATACATCAAATTTATGTTTTACAGAATTGTATATCTTAAAAAGTTCAAAAATAAAGTCCGCGATAGCATTTGTCATATGTTATTTGCCTTGAAATCATATCATTAAAATGAATACTTTAAAAGATATCACAGATTCAAAATTACGCGTGACAAAATAATGATGGTTGCCAACAACGCGGGCGCAGCGGTAGGAATCAATGACTTTTCCTCGGATATTAGGTATCTAACTAATCCCGGTAGTGCGTACCCGTGGGATATTTTCCGACATCCACGCGGGCGAAGCCGCGGGCAATAGCTATAATAATATATCAGCCTGTTACTGTCCCACTGCAGGGCAAAGGCCTCTTCACATACAGAGTAGGCACGAGCATTGATCACCACGCTTGCTCAAGACGGGTTGGCGATTTCAGACTTATATTAACTATAAGTCCAGGTTTCCTCACGATGTTTTCCTTCAACGATGTCAGTAATGTCCAAGATAAACTCAGAAAGTACATATGAATTGAAAAAGTCACATTGGTACTTGCCCGGATTTGAACCCACAACCTCGTGCATGAGAGGCGAGGCCTTAACCACTGGGCCATCACGACATGGCAAAAGCTAGTTGCATATAAAATGTTATTTCTTTCAAGATATCATTTCGATACTACGCGACTTTTAGAACTTACTTAAATATAGTGGAAATAAAATATTGTAACTGCAATAAAGAAGTAGTATCTACGAATACGTCCATAAATTCATAGGTAAAAGGTTTTACTTACTGCCTCGTGCAGACTAGAGCGACGCGACCGACGCGCAACGGTGCGACGGCGCACTGTGGATCGAAAAAAGGGTCTCGAAGAAATAGGAGCTTAAATTTTAAAGTGTCGGTTTTTTGCTTAAAATGGCTTCTAATAGCCAATATATCATAGAATACAATCAAGTAGGCAAATTAGCAAATAATATTTTATATTTTTTTGCAAAAAAAAATGTATGGAACTAATGCTTATATAATATCTCCGGAACGGAGAGAATAAGCGTTATATCCTTGCACACGGTAATGTAACTATTTATTTATGTTTTTTTTATGTACTTGATATTTACCGTTGGTGCCATTTTTTTTTTCAACGTCATTAAATCTCTTTATACAGGATGTTCGGCAGAAGGTTGAACATACGAAAATGGCGGATCCGTGGGGCCATGAACTACGTTTTTAGGCCCAATAACAAGACCCAGGCCACAAGGATTTTTTTAATTTTTTTTTCGGAATTTGTCGTTGCCAAAACTTCAAACGTCAATAATTTCATTTAAAAACAACAAAACTGGCATCATTTTATTTTGATTTTCATCTAAAGTAACTGTAAAATCTAATAAAATTAATTAAAGTAAATACGTGCCCTTAAACTACAAATAAATACCGAAAGCACGACTTTGAACTGCGTTAAAAAAAAAACTAACAGTGATAGAGCAGTTCTAATTTTAGGAAAACATCTTTGGTTCATGCCCAATGTAACGGTATGCAATATGCACAATTTTTTTTTAAACAACTATAACAATTCGCCAATTTTAACTGCCTTGGACTTTTTTCACTGAAAGGATTGCGAAGGAAATTTGCGGAAAGTGAAATTAATTAAAATACGAACCAATTTTTTTTTTACATATATGACCCTGTATAACGTATGTCAAAAATTACACTTATTTGAGTTTTGTCGATCCACAGTGCGGTGACGCGACACCGGTAATTATTCTACCGTGAAGTTTTCTTAGAAATTGTTTTGTTACTAGTCGCGTCGCGCCTTTCTGCACGAGGCTTAAATCCATACTCATAGTAGGTACCTACCACTAGTTTTGTCGTAGCAATACAATACTGTAGCAATGCTACAAGATATAAATATCAATATTTGAATGGACATTGTAGTCTTCAAACAATAACCAAATAGTATTAATTGTTTATATTCTTTTCTCTATTCGGTTGAAGACAGATTTGGTATGAGATTTCATATAGTACCTACATTATGCAGGATTTCGTCAAATGTTAGATAAGTAAGATACTTAGGTAAAGATTCAGCTCAACCAAGTGAAAAACTCAACAATTATTCATGGGCGAGTAGGCAGATAGAATCATGAAACTTTCAGAGCCCTATTGAGATTTTGGTCAACATTGTGGTTCAATGACTATTGATACGTGAGGGTTTTATAAGTTACAAATATAACGAGGCTTTTGCCCAGCGATGGGACAGGGGACTAAATTTATAAAAAATATAAAGGTCAAGGCGTTTTTTTTCTCTGGCAAATGTACCCACTTATTATCGGGTGGGTTGCTTGCTTATTTGCCACTCAAAAACATAAAAAAAAAACTCTTCGATACTTACAACCTAACAATAGTGACTCACTCGCACTACGGCAACTTATCTAATACTAATTACATTTCTCATTTTTTTACAGATTTACGACTACAAGATTATCAAATTTAGCTGAACACAGGGTATTTGCGAAGCTAAACAGAGTTGTTTAAAAAACAAAAATATAATCTGAAGACGTATTCTAAAATATTGTAGATTATTGTTGCCAATACGATGATTTTCTGAGCGCTGAACTGATAATATTAAATTATTAAATGTGGGTACCAAACTTTAGAAGTCCATACCTAACGCTTTTGTACAAAAAAAAATCCTTCAGCGTTCCTTTTTCACGAAACTATTCCGTTTCATTATGAATTGTCAGCTTTGATCTCTGGCACCCTGATTCCCGTAATTACAATCGCTTTCATTGTGACTCTAAAACAAAACCAATTGCAAATCAGTATAATGCGATAATAGCTTAACTTAAACCTGCCCTTTTGCACAATAGTTATCTTTTGTATGGCTCCAATAAAATGGTAGTCACAAATTCCTTAAAAGCGTTCATTCTAAAAGTTGGCAACGTCGCAAATAGCTGTCTAATATTTACCTGTTTTGATTAATTTGACAATATTACTGTATGGAAATAATATGAAATATCGCTAACTAGTGAACTAGAATATGAATAATGAATTGCAATTATAACACTGAATTTGATATTGTAACCGTTTCAGATGTAAAAAAGGCATTTGGAAAGTTTCCAAATACTTTTACTACATCCAAAACAAAATTTTCGGTGTTACGATATTAATTATTGCCTTTCATAATCAATATTTTAGTTTACTAGTTAGCCATTTTTTCATATTTCCATACACTAATAATGCCAAATTAATCAAAACAGCGAAATATTTGACATTTATTTGCGACGTTGCCCACTTTCTGAATGCACGCTCTTAAATTCGTTTCATCGATGTCTAGATCAGTGTAATATGTGTATCTAACTATCCTATGTTCTACAATTCTCAAAATGAAAGCAATTGTAATTGTGAGTTTTTGACAGAATAGGGTATGCATTGTGTTTCCCCGCACATTTGACCGTTTCATCTTATGTGTTCCTAAGAGATCATCTATATTCAAGTAGGTATATTGTTGCACTATACGGGATTAGCTGGTTTACCATTGTGTTTTAATCAATAATAGGTACATATTACATTACTCAGTAATTGGATCAATTAATATCATGTTTGAACTTAACTATATTATATACTTAGAGCGCTGTTTTTATGTGTTGATAGTTTAATATTGTTTAGAGTAGGTACTTATTTATAAGTACTACTCTTAAGTCATTAATTAATTTAAATACGTATCTTATGTTCTATAATAATATATTAGGTAAATAATTTAGATGTTTGTTAAGTTGTTGATTTCTTGAATGCGAAGACGTTAAGTTTTTATTTCGGGAACTATCTCGAGTACTGCAAGGCTTAGTAAGTCCTTAGTCTCAGACTCAGTTTTAAGCATTTAAGCTCGTTATATATAATATTTAAGTAATTTGTTTCTATTCATACTTCATTGTTGAGTTTCGAATTATGTATTTCTGTTACCGCGAATCTAGTCTTTTCGCTTAGATAGGTACCTAAGTATATATATATTATTATTATACCTTTTGATGTAAGAAAGTAATTATTAAATTAGTGAACTATGAAATAAACTGATTAGATGTAACTGTATTATATTTAGGAGTGTTCGTAAGAGAAATATTCGAGACTTGACTCATATTTATTGAATTTATAAATTTTCGTAAACTTGGCTTCGACTTAGCCTCGAGTGCGATCTTTTTTACAAAATTTGGGGACATCCCACTGTAACATGTTAGAGCTTCAAAATTTCATTTAAAATATTTATATATTCTTGATACGATCTACAAGCTTCAGTTTTCAAAAATATTGAATCTTTTATGAGTTCTGCATTAACAATCGACCTAAAGCCAAATATCTTGATGAATACTCTTTTACCACTCTTGAATACCAGTAACAGTTAAATTGAATGTTTGTATACCTACTGAACGTTACTCAATATATAACCATGTATTCCCATAGGCTAATTACAATCACATTATAAAGTTATTATGAGCAGAACGAAAAAAGCCAAAAAAAGAATACTTAGCACATTATTAGCAAAAGAATGTAAAAGCATTGTAAGAACAGGCTTTTCGGCCATTTTTCAGAAAGATGAACTTGTTTATGCTGGATAGTAGGTAGCACATTATTAGAATTTCGAATCTATGTTCAATATTTTCGCTGAATTAAATGTAATTGTCTCCAAAGATGCGTTTCTTATTTTTCTCCTTAGATTAAATACCCTTTTTCATAAAAATCCACCCTTTACTAGTTTGAGAACTTACCAAAACTACATAAGTACCTACTACTACTGTGAACAATGGATGGAGTCGAAAGTGTTAATGAATACTTAAAAACTTTAAGCCACGGTTGCTAATAAACACCCTTATTAGCAACCGTGGCTTAAAGTTTTTTAATTTTTCATTTTTCATAGAGCTCATACGCCATGCGGCCATACATATTGCAAGTTGACTCCAGGAAGGTCACCGGCATTACATTTTTCCACGTAAATAAGACAAGCGTTTTACAAAACAGTCATAGCACACCATATAGGAATGAAAAATAGGCTGGCTCTCGATCCAGCCAGAAATTGTAAACCCTGCACTGCCCCAAAATGGAAATGAGAGTCTGCAATATGCTTCCCCCTGATAGCTATAATAACTATAGGTTTGTTCCTAGACAAAGGAGCCTTCTTCGACTGATCGCATGCCATCAGGCAAACTCAAACTCAACGCTCATTTAATTCAATTAAACCATTTACAGGCACTTTAGAATTTTTAAAGAGTCGGTCCGTTGGAAATATGAAGCTGGTTGCCCATTCCAAAGCGTAGTAGGTATCTATGGCGAGGAACGGGCAAGAAACTCCATGGACTCTTTTAAATTAAAAATGTTGATTACATCATCCATCTTGAAATTATACAAATATGGATGGCGAGAACAATGCAGAAACACGTACCTGCACGTAAAGAGACTCCAGAGAAACTGTGGCACTTAATTATCTAACACACATGCGCCACTATCAGCGAGACATTTGGGAGAGCATGACATACTTTACGCCGCCAGGGCACATTCAAGTCAATAAAAACCGTACCCAGTAAATGGTAGCTTTATAGTACATGGCGAGGTTGTGAAATCAAAATATAATGAGGGCCCTTTACCCTTCCTGGCCCGTAAAGGACTTTTTCTCAAACAGTATTGGAAATTCGAGCATTATTTTGACAACCTCCTTCGAGATGAATCGAAAATGCTGTAGTGGTCAAATACACACATCAAAAGTGTCTAGGGATCAGGTACGTTTTATAGTATCGCCGCAATTGAGGATTATTATTTTAAATTTTTAGATTGTTATTGATTCTTTTTAATGAATTTCACAATTTCGATAAAGAACTTTCTTTAAACTTTGATGAAAAATAGAATGGAGGACGATCTCGCATCACCACTCGCAGACATGACCGGTACATCCAAAATACTGCTCGACGCTCCACAGCTCTTCAGGCTTGCTGATAAGCGACCAACCATCCGAAATCGTTTCGTTTCGTTATCGAGAGTTCCACCCACCTATAGCACCCCGCAATCGTAGGGCCCGTTAACAATGGGCTCGCGAACACAGAAATTGGGAGGAAGAAGACTGGCGTTGTGTTTGCTTTTCCGATGAATCTCGTTTCGGTATGAGGCCGGATACAAGACGTACTCGAGTTTGGAGAACCTCTGGACGTCAAGAACGTTTGAAATTTTGTTAGAGACTTCATTCATATGGAGGGAACAATAATGGTTTGGGCCGGTATTTGGATCGATAGAAGAATCAATATCATTCGGCAAAAAAAACCCTGACCCAACTATGATTAATAAAAAAATTAAAAATTACTTTATTTTATTTTTATTGCAGTAATTTTTTTAACGCTTAATTCGTTTTA
Source organism: Agrochola macilenta (assembly GCA_916701695.1). Taxonomy (NCBI): domain Eukaryota; kingdom Metazoa; phylum Arthropoda; class Insecta; order Lepidoptera; family Noctuidae; genus Agrochola; species Agrochola macilenta. The sequence goes on along the minus strand of OU753552.1, from coordinate 24,420,963 downwards.
GTAACAAATGTTTCTCTTAAAAAGCATTATCCATTTACATATCACATATGGCTATTGGGCGCCAAGAACATTCCTAAACTTAGGGGGCAAAAGAATAAGTCTTTCTGCGAATGAGTCCAAAATAGAATAGGTTATTTCACGAATAGGGCATTTTCAGAATGAGGCATATCGCGAATAAGTCCATAAAAGACTACACGTCATTTCGCGAATAAGTCCAATGACTACTTAGCCAAGTGAAGTACCTAGTCACCTATTTAAGTGTTCGGTCATTAAATCTGAATTGACTAACAATTGGCACAAGTAGAGTTAGTAGCAAAGGTTCTCCTTGAAAAGCTCTTTCAATTGGTGTATATCTTGCAATGTTTAAAAAAAAGTAATTATTGCATTTTTTATTAATCAGTCTGGCTAGGATAATTTTTTGCCAACCCACTCGCGATATACTTGTATTTTCTAACATACTGATTTCAAATACTTTTCGGGTGAAGTCTCAGTCGTGTAATTTAAAAATGAAACGAACATTTTACTTCGACACATGGGAACCAAGGAGGATAGATACTTCTCAAAGATTTTATTTTGATTTGGCCTGTAGTGTGCTATGATGGTTCATAGAAAATGTACTTAAGTGACGCAGGAGGATTTTTGCAATGTGTTGCGATGCGGTGCGGCCCGCCGAAATCTGCGCGAATTTTCGATTTCTCTATAAGTAGCAGCCCGGAGCCTGAATTTGTGCCCGGTTGACGGCAAATACCTGGGCTCCTATTAGATGGTAAGCATAATAAAAAACTGCAAGGGCTTGATTCAGAAAGCGGTACTCCTGGACACGGCTCGCATTGTCAGGAGGTTCCTCTCTCTGGAACCCTGACCTAGTAGTAGAGTAGCTTGGACCCTGTTCCCAATACCGGTGGGCTACTATTTTTTTTATTTTTAAATGTTTTTATATTCTTTTATTCTAATATTTAAAAATATAATTTATATGTATATAATAAAGGACATTAACAAAAACTGCCTTGAGTCTGTTTAATTTGAGTTTTGAAAACACAAGATTAACATAGATAGGTCCTACTCCTAAACCAACTTATTAAAAGAATACCTAGTGACAAGACTGACGCTTCATAGCTTGTGGAAGTAAGGTTAGACACAAATGATGGTGGACACTTATTGTGATAAGCAATAAAGATTTGAATTTGGATTTTAGACCTTGGAGGGTATTAAGGTACCTACTTAACATGAAGACTTAGGTTGGTAGGTACATAGGTAGGCGCCATCCAAAGTGAAAAATGCTTTGTCGACGCAGCAACAGATTGCTTTTCTGTGGTGAAACCCCCGTATCTGGAATAGGTACCTACTTGGAATAGGTAAGATGCAACATAGGGAAAACCCTCTTTCCGGATGCAACCAATAAATTGGCCCAAATGGAAAAAGTAAGTAGGTAAGTATTTTTGCACAAAATGCGGTAACTATAGAGAACGGAATAACGCAATTTATTGTTGCAAAGCTACCTTTGAAACAATAAATTGCGATAATTTTGCGGTTCACCTCGGATATGTTAGGTTATCGTTTGTTCATTCATACAAAGAGTAACTTTGTCCACTTATGCAGAAAGGCTTAAAAAATAAGAGATTTTTACATCTCGTGTCGAATGCGATAGGTTTTATTTTGTCCATTCATACAGAAAGAGGATTAATTGTGTCGACTTAAACAAAGAAGTTTAAGAATGTATAAAGTAGGATGCAAGAGTGAGCGAAGCAAGCTTGATAATGTTAGCACCCCGCTTACGGCCGATTCGATTTTCAGAAATAGGAGGTCGGTACATTGCCGACTAATGCACAGCAGCTTTAGAATTAAGAAAAATAAAATTTTAGGATCTCGCCTCGAATAGGTTAAGTTCTCTATTAATATGTTCGGCGTTTTCAGATAGTTCTGAATGTTTTTACACTTATATTTTATTTAGACGCCAGGGAGGTGCAAGTGCACCCCCTTGCACCCCCCGGCGCCAATGTGCCCATAAAATGAAATTCACAGGTATGAACTAAAACATACCAACATACATAATAAAACAAAAGGATCAATCAATCTGCCTAGCCTTTTCCCAACTATGTTGGGGTCGGCTTCCAGTCTATCCGGATGCAGCTGAATACCAGTATTTTACATGGAGCGACTGCCTATCTGACCTCCACAACCCAGTAACTGGGTAATACGATACCCCTTGGTAAGACTGGTGTCAGACTTTCAGGCTTCTGACGACTCGTAACGACTGTCAAAGATCCATGAATGACAGCCGGGACCAACGGCTTAACGTGCTTTCCGAGGCACGGAGGAGTCTCGATATGTAAAGATGATCACCCATCCACTGAGAAACCCCGGCAAGCGTAGCTTAACCTGATGGATCGACTAGTGCGGCTGTTGTTACTTAGCCACGAGCTCCTCCCAATAAAACAAAAGGATTGATTAGAAATATTTTGTCCGAAACAATATGTGTCGCGAGTGCGATTAGACACAAATCAAAATCATGACACGAAACCACTAATTGGCCGTTAACAAATATTGATCCATCAACATTTGTTAGTTAACGGCCAAATAGTGGAAGAAATTGTGGAAGTGGGATCGATTCCTACATAGATGTGGGAATCGAACCCACTTTCTACCGGCAAGAAGTCAAACATTCGGCCACCGTGCGGGTATGCCGGCGGATGCTCCGGTAAGCCGGCGGACGCTCGCAGTATGGCAGCGGATTTTTCTTGTCCGTGTACGCTAGCGGATAGAGGAATTCTCCTCGATGCTCTCCCCTGCCGTCCGCCAGTGTGCACAGGCCCGTTCTTACGTTATAACTTCAATTTTGTTGCAAATTGATGATGACGACACTCCTTACGGAAACTGTAACTATGTATGTTTACGTTGCACATTTGTGTGATGTGCGTCTTGCCCTTAACCCAATTTATTTAGGGTCGGCGCATGGTATAATAATATACTTCGCCAGGTATGGTATTCCGAAACACAGTGGTCACGTGGGCAACACAAGTCTACGTCATCACATCTGTGTTACCAGAAGTTTGTAATAATAACTCCCCAACAGGTTTTAATTAACAATTAGGTTGGTTTATGTTTAAATTTAATTTTTTCGTTTGATTAGACACACGAAACGACAATTGAAAAGCTTTGTACATATTTTTTAACAGAATGGTTTCTGAAAAACTTTCCTTAATCGTGTTTTGTTGCAATAGAGTGGCAACTGGATAGTGACGTAAGCATGTGTTAGTCCCGGAATGCCAGACCTTGTTTTATTAGTAGACCATGGGTCGGCGCAACATGTCGTTTTCTGCTATTCTTCTCTATTAGTCGTCATATCGGTAGACTCGGTAGTCCCTCCCTTTCTAGCCATACGATCATTCAGACAGTCCATCCATCGTTTCTTTGATCCTCCCCAACTCGTATATGTGATGTGTTTGTTATGTATATTTGAGCAGATCGTACGTCAATAAGTAAGGTCCTGGTTCGCAATTCCATTCCATTCTCTTTTCTCGTGCTCGAAGCTCTATCTGAGCTTCAGTCTAACACCCAGTTGCACAAAGACAAACATTAATGCCCCATTACGTAATGGATCATTAACGCTAATGATTTCATTAATTTCATCAAAGAACCATTAAAATCTGTTGCTTTCTGCTACAAACTAATGGAGGATTAGTATTTAATGACAGCATTAAATAAAGCTCGTTTCTGCATCTGGCTGTATGCCTTAAAAGGAACTAGTACAAAACGGTAAGGAGTTTTAGACGGAAAATCAAACGCACAAGTTGTAAATAATGTGATTATATTCTTAAATAATAAATGGATACACATGTTAAAGAAATTCGGTTTTAACAAAGATCATTTTACAGTTTTAACATTTCGATGGTTTAGTTTAGTGACATGTCAGTTATGGACTCATTAGATTACAATAATAATTTTGTCAATACATAAAATATAAATAAATATCATATTCTTAATAAAATTCTTAATAAAAACCCTGGAAACTTCGATCGGATATCGCAGATAAGTTTAGAAGTCATGGGAAAACAACAAAAGAGATAAGATTACCTAAGCAACGTTTATATGCTAAAATGGCTCAAGCGAATATGACAGGCCTATTAACAGAGTCAGCATTCCAGATAAGATGTAAGCAGGTGTTTGCTGGGAAGAGGACAGTAAATTACATAGAAGCTTTTTACAAACATATGGCAAGCGATGGTCCTCAAGCGTTGCAGGGTGGGCTGACATTACACGCTCTAGCTGCCTTCTATAGAAGCTTGAAAGTTGAACTTCTATCAAAGAAGGAAGAGATCACTGTTCATGGAACTGTAGAGTGGAGAGAAATTTCAGGTTTGGATGCTGACCATGGTCCTATTTCTACTGAAACCATTAGGGAAAGCGGCAGGTATTTCTGTGGGAGGTCTTGATCCATACCCTTTATTCATTAAGTTGTCAAAATTATCATTCAAAACCTCATATTATATAGACCTTGTGTTTGATAAAAAGTGTGTTTATTTTGTTAACCAATGTGCCTTTTACTTTCTATGAATAGGATTACTAAAAAAAAAAAAAAAAGTATAAACAGACTCTTTCGATTATAAAAGTATATAAGATCCCCTGAGAGAAAATGGATGATGTAGAACTAAATGCCCCTGGTACCAGCAGAAAGAGAACTGTAGACGCTGACAATAATGATTCCGAAATTTCCGATCCAAGGAGACCACGCATTAACTTAGACAATGCGACAAAGGGGAAAATTTTAACTTATATAGTGAAAAGTGGAGTCGCATTATATGTGAAACTAAATGTGTGTGACCACCTAAGCAACATCACTGTTGGTCACCAGATCATGAGCATCCTTCAGGGGGCACACAATATAATGAGGAAAATGGCTAATTATAAGATGGCTACTCATCCTAACTTGTCTCTAACTGCAACTGTGACTCTTGGCGCCAATATTCAAAAAGAAAAGCCTTGATGTAACATCCTCGTCGTAAAATAAATAATATTATACAATCAATTCACCTTTTTTGCACCATTATATCCCCAAAGATATAACATAAGTTTAAGTTTTCTTACAAGTGCGAACACTGAATTTAAACACTAAAACCACGCGCGAAAAGAAATTGCCAGATTTATGCAAAATATTACATTACAAAATATAATTTAAGGGAAACAGAAATAACCAATGAATAGCAAACTTTCTTGCGTAAAATATACGACGTATTTAAACTTTTAAATATTTTTTTCACAACCGTGATTAATAATAACAATTATATGTTTCCTCAAACTCAATGCGCACAGGTAATACACAAATATTAATAAACACATCCGATTATAAAAAATTATAAATATCAAACACTACTTAATGTAAGTACTTGTTTGACAAGGTTTTAATAAGCTATGCAAATAGTTTTAATATGAGCATACCAATGATATTAAAAATTTGTGCAATGTCTTACACGATTAAATTGCATTATATTTTTTTATTAACATTATATTAAGTAACATTATAATCTTTAAGATTCTTTAAAATATTAATACAATTAATAATTATTTACTTACACCACTGGTGTTCGTACTATACTGGGAGAATACCAAAGTATTTAAATAATAATAATTATATATTTACGTCCATATTAATAAAATCCAATTGTAATTTTGATAAATTCGCAGTCAAATTATAATATTTATTCATCAGTGCTACAGTGAACGGTCTTGTCCTACTAGATACATCTAAATTACAGACGGCTGGTGTCCATACTCTATTTATTATTAAATTAATCCGTACCGAGACCGCACCACCGTACATAAATAAGTAATTCTATAGCTGTGAACTAGAGTTGTGTTATAGTATAATATACTTAAAAGATCAGTACATTAGTGAGTCTATATTCAGCTACTGTCTAAGTTTATGGTTGTTGTGACAAAACATCACTCTACGTACTCTTGCATCTACGTATGTTGAAGTGAGATGGTGCCTTGTCCACAAACACATGCGTATAGCTCGATTCAAACTTAAAGGCGGCTCGGAAGTTAGCCACTCGCTGCGCAGTACAGCAGCCCTCACCCCCGCTGACACATGAATTCGTTACTGCGCAGCGACTCGCCTCATGTTCCGAGCCGCCATTAAGTTTGAATCGGGCTGTACCTCGCACACCAAATCATGGTCGGAAAGACTATCGCATATTAACTTGGTCTTCATTAGCACTTGCTGTCTCAAAATTCTTGTAAGTAGCGAAACACGATGTCAGTGTCGTGGACAAATCATTTAGTTTAAAGCTCTTATTTGGATCGATAGTTAAATAATAAGATTGAAAGCATCCTTACAGCACAGCACGACTAATCACAACAGAAAGCGCTGCAACACTTTGAAACTTACGTTTCAGAAACTTTTGCAGTCCGTTGTTTAACGCATCAAGGGTGTACTTTTAAAATGAGGCGTAGCATGTATATCTGCTTTTAAATGAACAAAACAGGACAGTTTTCCAAAACAAAAGTTCCAAGTGCGTCATTAGCCTAAGATTGCTATTTTCACTAAACATGGAAACTCGATCCTAATAAACACGAATAAATCGCAAATTTATAATGCATAAAGGAGAAAAGTTTATAGCAAAAGTTAGCGTAAATAAAAGCCAGAGGCAGTTCACATACACATCGTCAGCATATCCACTGAAAGGCGGATCGAAAATATTTCAATTTGAATTACTCCATTTCTTTTTTATTTGACCTACCCTTCAGCATAATATGTACTTCAACGTTAGGCCTATAATTAAATCTTTTTTATTTTACAAAAATACAGTTAATTTTACCTCGTCAGAGGTAACCAACTCTATTATTCATGCTAAATATCGACCACGACGGGTCACTCTTCAGATTAATCTATGATTGTAAATATAACCAGAGGTAAATAAGCAAAATGGTCGCTATACAGTCGCGATAAAAGCGAATTTAGCTTGCAACAGACAGGCGATCAGTCACGGTGCAATGCTTAGGCGATATTAAATAACTGTCGTTAATTGGTACCTGTATTTCGTGTCGTTATACCGCCCACTCGATCGAAGTTCGACGTTTAATATTTTTCACGTACTTTTGCTTGGCTTAAATCTTGCCTTGATTCAACCAGACTCACCGTGTTTTGTTTTTGCTTGACTTAAGTTCTAAATAACTAGCTATCTATTATTGTTCTATTATTAAAATGTACGTAAGGCAAAGCTGCTGAGTGAGGCACGGTGAGTTAGGTGGAATCGTGGAGATATGTCGCATAGAATGATATCGCCAATGGATAAGTTGTAGTCGGAGCGTTAGCTCTTTGTGCTAGCCGGTCGGGACGTGGACTGTTCGCTAGACAGGTGGTATCGTCCACAGCACGGCGGTCTTGTCGGCAGACGTGGATAAGAACGAGAAGTCGTCGGGGTGCCATCGGGCGGAGATCACTTTGTCGGGGTGGCGGGCCACGGGCACGCTCGGCAGGGCGCAGGTCAGGTCACCTGGGTTCAAACTTTAGCTTTAGTACACCAGTAAAATGACATTAATTCTAAACATTCAAACCAACTACGAAAACTGATTTCAACAAGTCATAAATGGCGGATGACTGCTCGATATCCTCCCAAAAATTTATAACTCTGATTGCTCCGGAACCGAATATTGACTTTTTTTTTTAAAAGGTTCTTCTAATTTTAAAGGGTAACGTTTGCATGGTTTTGTTTTTCATAATTTTAGCAACCTCTCTTAAGAAAAAATAGGAGTAAGATAAAATTCCCATAATCATCTTACCCTGAAGATCAGTAAGCACAACCCGTCCATCATATCCAGCAGTGAGTAGGTAGTAGGCGCCGGGCGAGAAGCGAACACTGCGCAGGTCGCCAGAATGCGGCGTGAAGCGCTGAAGCGCGCGGGAGCCGCGGACGTCGTGCAACGCGCACGAGCCGTCGTCGTGCCCGCAGACCAGCAGCCGGCCGCTCGGGTCCACGGCCAGAGATGCTACTGCTGAGCCCTGGTGAGAAAGAAATGGTAAGAAACACTGCAGTTAAACAGAAAAGGTATGCGCTTCGGTAATCTTCGTGTTTCCGAATTAGCACAAATGTCGCACAATGTCACAGAGGCAAAGGTTCTTACTTCTGTTTGCTTTGCACCTATTGGGCGTTTGTAGATCGGTCGCAGGTCATCATCATAATATGTCACTCAAAACTATGTATGTAGGTATATCAAATAAAAATTAATAATCAATAGGTACCTACTAAATTATCATCAGATTTCTTGCTCTCGTCCCCTATTTCATGGGACTTGGACATAACTAGCAAAATGTACGTTTTTTTTTTTTTTTTTTTTATTTATTCAAAATCTGTATTAACAATAACATACATAAAGTCTGCCAAACTGTATAACAGTTTGTCGGCAGTTGTTCTCGTCTAACAATGAATTACAAATTTTGAATTTTGAAATATTTATGTGCTAAAACTTATTTATGCTAATTAAACGATAAAATAACATACCTACAGTCGAGTTATGAAATCTCACATTGTACAAAAATGCATTATAGCAAACGTGATGTTTGTTACAGATATAGCTATGGACACAATGATAGGTAATGTTTTTGTAGAACTCTTTTAAGTTGATCCTTAGACTTGACATGCGATATCAGTTTTGGGGGTAGTTCATTCACTAACGTTGGTACTAAGTACCTTCGTGTGCGCTTACCAAAGTAGTTTTTTATTTTTGGAACAACAAGTGTCTTCTTCCTAGATAAACGAGTTGGGTACATATGCTTACGTTCCACTTTGTGGTATTGATTTTTAAATTGTTCAGTCAAGATATTCAACTTACTTTTAAGATGGATCGGGAGAACTTTACAAACTTTGAACAGTTTTTCATAATTATTATTTAACGTTTTCTTAGTTTTTTTATCTATAAGTAGTTTTAGTAACCTTATCTGTAAGATATTAATTTTATTTAAGTGTGTAGGGAACGTAAGACCATATCCACCCAAGCCATAGCCAATAGTTGAGTCAGTCAGTGCGTAATACAAGGTATACAGTACCTTCCTGCTGACAACATATTTAAGATTTTTCAATTTACCCAAAATTGAGCGCAGCTTGTTACAAACGTTATTAACATGTAGATTCCATGTGAATGTATTATCTATTACTAGTCCTAGGTATTTATAAGAGTTAACTGTTTCTAAACATAAACAATGACAAAATTGCTTGTTGCTATGCAATCGCTGTACACCGTATTCACTATTAACACTTCAATATACAGCGATTTTGAAAATCTAAATGTGGTCATCAACTTTTGATGCTGACTGTACCAGAATACCCGCGAAATTTCGCACTGTTGCATAACTTTTTAATTAGTCGAGATTTTTTATTCATATTCTTTATGTCATTCATCTCTTTAGGTCATGAGCTATCCAAATATGAAAAAATATTTGACCTAGGTCTTAAGGGGGAGGCGTGAAAATTGATTCGCTGTTACAATGTATAGTAGATAAGTACACCTCTGCTAACTTTTCGGGGAAAACTGGCGTGATGTTATGCTGTGTGTGTTCTTGCTCTATGGTCTAAAATGATATGCCACACCCAACTAGAATTCCATATCATTTCTCATAAACCGGCGAACTGTAAATGTACAATATACCTGTCTAATCTAACCTTATAAAAACCTATGTTAATAAAATCCCGATATTTCCCACGACTTTACCGAAAAATTACAATTATTTCTAACCTAACCTAACATTTCTCAAGGAATTCCTCAAAAGCACGTATAGAAATGTTTTGTCGCGGAAACTCAAAGGACACAAAAGGTATGTGATTGATGGCCGGCTCACGAAAAAGGTTCTCCGACTAACGAAACAACAGCTGCGTACAGTCACAGCAGCTGTAACTGGCCATGGGTCATTTAATAAACACCTCTTTGTAATAGGAGTCACAGACAGTCCGCTGTGCAGAGCCTGCATGGAGGACGACGAGACAGCAGCTCATGTGCTGTTATACTGCCCGGCGGTCGACGCATACAGGGCAAAGTACTTCGGTAACCCAGGTACCCTACGTGAGATTGTCAGTGACACCAAGGCGTTGCTGGCCTTCTTTGAGGAGCTGGGGTGGATCGAATAACCGATTTTCCCACCCGCACGCAAAATACGCGCTTAGACGTGGAGTTGCGGATACCAGCCCGTATTACCTATTACCTATTTAAGGTATGTGATCGGAACAACATATCTGGTATCGATTACAAGTCTGCATTCCAAAGTCGTGATCGTGACCGATGCTTTCCCAGGCTCCGAGACTTCCGTGTCATCTGCAATTATTTATTTTTATACCAACAATTCATCAAGTAGTAGTATTTGTTTGTCTTAAATCGAGTAGCCCAGTGGTAACAGCCGCGACTTACGAGTTGTGTAGGTCGTATGACTCGTAGGTTCGAACCCAGATAGGCTAACTTTGTGTAAATAATTTCATCTCCACTGCTCTCAAAACGGTGTGTGGTAACCAACCGGCATGTCCTAGAACCAAACATTCGCAGAAATGTGACATCTACCAACCCGGCTCGCGGGTTAGATTACAGTATACCCACGCTCACTGAGAGGAGGCCTCAGTCCTAGCAGTGGGAAGCATCATAGGCTGATTATGCATGCATAATGCTAACGTTGTAGCCAACTCATTTTACCAAACCAACAAATGTTGTTATTTTGGTATACCAATTAAGTACGATCAGGTTTTCACAAACTGTGGTGTGTAATTTGAAATGAAAATTACAGGAAAACTTAGCCGTTCACAACAGGAACAAGTCTTAACTTAATAATCCTGCATTTTATTGGAAGAGCAAAATTAATCTTGTTTAAAGAAGGCACCGAGCATTTTCATCTAGTCGCGCTCGCTTACACTAGTTCAGGTATAGCTATTTTTAAAACGAGGAGTACTTCATATTTGCTTCCAATTTCAAGAGTTAATTTCGGAATCAAACATCAGTTACATTGTACCGCAAAAAGATCATTGGTATTTTGAGACCTAAGCGTCTAATGGCAGCTATTGACGACGCAACAAAAACGAATGACGCCCCACTCTATGGCAACATAACAAGAAACACCGATGAACCACGGTAAATAAAATACACGAGAGAAAACTATTCCATACTGTTGGTAAAATTAATGAGGTATAACTTCGTCGAACAATAGCCATTAATATCCTGGGCGTGCTATAAACCACTTTTATGAAACATTGTTTTTCTATATCCGACATAACTTTGATTACGCGGACGGTGTTTAGCAATCCGAATTGGCATATATTATGTTAAAATGCAATGTATTGGTAAGAAATTAGATCGTAGTACTATTTTGTACATGTCATTATGGATTTTTTTATTCAAATAACGCCGATGACACGGAATGTTCAATTGTCTAAATCAGAGGTTCTCAAACTTATTCCATCTACCGCCCACTTTGAAAATCAATTATTTTTCAGCGCCCCCCATTTTTTTTTTACTTTAGCATAGCTTAAAAACCATAATGACATTCATTACTTTAGTTAATTTAATTGCAGTGTGCTATATTAGTCTGGTCTGGAGTTTAAACTTACATTCTAAAGTAGACTTTTTTTACCAGTGAGAGCAATTAGAACGCACACTCGTTTATATCATTCTACGTTCAATCGTACTGAGCAAGTAAGAACAAGTATCGATGAACCAACCGATTGATACAGGATTGCACAAATCGCGTTATTAAAACTTGATTGCTCATAGCCTATCCTACGAAATCTATGTTAAATATTTTTGTTTTTATACAATCATTGAACAGGGCAGAAATATGAACTAAATAATCGATGTTGTGTAGTAGGTAGTTTTAATTTCAGTGAATTTTAAAATATTAAGTAGATGTAATTAAAAATCAGCCATCGCCCCCCTAAACCACTTCAACGCCCTATTTTCTCTGGGCCCTTTACCGCCCCCCTCTATGCCTCCAGCGCCCACAAGCTGGCGTTATCGCCCACTTTGAGAAACACTGGTCTAAATAATGACAAAATTGCATAAACGTCGACACTATACTTGTAGTTTTTGCATGAGGGCGCATTTGCAAAAGATTTCGACAGTATAAATTCGAAATTGAACAAAAACCACAGATTAAAACAGATGGTTCACTCCGCAAAATCATCTTGCTACGACAGAAAAAATGCAATTTAGGTCGCACAGTACTCATTACCTACAGTTATATTCACCTAGAATTTGCCTCTCTTTCTATCACGTAACTCTTATATCTTTTGACTACGTTACGCTCACTGAATTGGCCCGACAAGACGAGCTCGTCGCGTACTTGTTGCTTCATACCTAAAATGCGGAGTGCGCTTTCTGTAATAATTATTCTGTGCGAAAACGTTAAAGATACAGTGCCGATAGTACTGACGAGACGCCATGAATAGGACACTGTATCTATCCGTAATAATCAATATTCATATTGGTATCGTTGTATATTGGAAAAAAAAAAAAATATGTATATTGAGATCCTCGCAATAAGCCGCAGTCATTGGATACATAACACGGTACAGTTTGTAAAACTTATTTGCCCCCAAAAGTGACCCCCGTATTCAAAATTCATTTATCTACGTTACACGTCCGTATTTGGGTTACAGAAGTACATATGTGTACCAAATTTCAACTTAATCGGTCCATTAGATTCGGAGCAAATTGGCTGTGACAGACGGACAGACAGACATACGAGTCATCCTATAAGGGTTCCGGTTTTTGCTTTTGGGGTACGGAACCCTTAAAATATCGTTAGGTCTGATTTCTGGAAAAAACATCACAGCGCTAATCGCAGAGAAGGCGTAACGGCATCGATTACAGTAATCGATATTATGATATCGTATAAGTTGCACCCCTACTAAACCTTGTGGGTCCAACCAATCCATGTCAACTACAGTTCGTTCTGTCGTCACTAATTACACCTACGACAAAGACATGCACCCTCAATTAGATGTACGGTATTAAAATAACATTGATATGCATTTCAAACTATTGCACTTATCTATCAAAAAGAGGCCGATTCCATAAAGCAAATAGCATTGATTTTACAAAGTGGAGGATCACTTACCAGCTTATTAATTATTACTGGTTGGGTTATTAACGTGGAGGATCACTTACCAGCTTATTAATTATTACTGGTTAGGTTATTAAAAGTATCGCTTACTCTATGTTTTTCCACTTGAAAGGGAGTAAAATACAAAATAAATGGATTTATTAATTGACTATTAGCAACATTATTAGTCTTCGATATTTGCAGTAAATAAATTATAGGTAGGTAGAGGTACCTAATTTAGTATCTATAGATTTTATAACTAACGATAAGTAAATAATATGAAATAAGCCTAATTTCGTCACCGCTGAAAACTACACGCAGTTAATATGAAACAAAGCACGAAGCATAAATGTCCGCTAAAGGTCTCACTGCTGGGAGATTAAGCCTGTGGCGGCATCTATATCGCCACAAACATGCGAACTACGAATCTCACTGACATCACGCAAAATCCTGCATCGCGCAAGCTGCGCAAGCTGAATTTACCACGTGACCTGCGTATATACAACGTCCCGACATCAATCGGGCAGTAGCCCATCAGACACAACACCCGTCTGGTCGGAGGATCCTCCCTTTTCTATAAAGGATGAGTGTAATAGTTTCTCTATAGCCTACCTACCTAAACCATACCTGATCAGGCCTCTCTGTGAGATTGGGCCGTAACCACCGCGCGGGCCCAGTGCGGGTTGGTGAAATACGAAGAAATTTAAATTTTTAGTTGTAGAACATGCCGGTTACCTCTCGATATTTTACCTTACCTTTGATGAAACAAAGAAACAGGTCTAAAGACTAAACACGTACCTTGTTAGGTTGTCCCGCAGGCGGCGAAATAATGTTGACGCAGCCGCCAGTACGCAGGTCCCAGAAACGAACGGTCTTGTCTTGACTGCCCGACACGAACATGGCGCCGCCCCAGTTGTACAGTGACAGAATGTGCCCTGAGTGACCGCTCAACGCCTGCACACAACACAAAGCAACCATACAACTACCAATCACTCTGCACCAATCTCAGAACAAATCAAACGCACCCTTCAAATCGAAATTGATTTAATATACTTAGAACCCGAGACAGGCGGGCGATTTCTCTGAAATCGTTCCTCAGTTGATGTTTATAGTGCTATAAAAAGTTGTTTTATTTAAATCGAAATATCTAGTCTCTGTTCCCGAGGGAAAAAGAAACGTGGCATATCAATAAGATTGAAATAAACGGGTGCGTAACAATTGACGATGAATAAAGGGTGTCAGTTTCACGACAGTTCTAGAAGAAATATGAAGGTATTAACGGTGGTCCTTATCCGAGGGTGGGATTAAACAGGGCTGTTAAATGAGACAGGAGGTGGCTGGTAAATGTGTCCCACCTCGATCATCGTCGGGTTGTGGCGAGCCTTCGGGGTAAAACCACAGATCGCGTGCGTAATGATATTCTTAGCGGGTTAGATTGTGTTTGTCTGAATCGTCGCATATACACGCGGTGATCTAATCACGAACGTAAACACAAACACGTCACGGCTGCATAAACGAATCAAATTAGCGGTTGCAATGAGTACATGTCACGTTTACGCGCATATTTTACCGCCGATGTTGATGTCGACAGTTTTTTTTTTTAGGTTCGTTACTAAGTCTACCGGTTAATGTTATTGGCCAAATCCGATTTTAGATTAGTTTATCCAAAAGTCGGGATTGGTCACACAGATAAAACTGGCACAGAAAACATAATCAAGACGACGATCACATAAAATCAAAGAAGTAATAAACTGTTTTAGAATGAAACTTTCTTCTAACGTCCAGACTCCGTCAATATAAATTATAGTACCTGGAAAGTTTTGCCCGTAGCGCAGTCGGTGACGTAAATCTTGCAGTCGCCGGCGCCGCCGCTGACCAGCAGGCTGGTCTTGTTCGATGTGTCTTCGATAAAGCAAACGTCCCGGACTGTCCCGTCGTGCATCGTCAGCTCAACCTGAGAACAATTGAAGGAGTTAATGTCACAAGTCGCACAATTTCAAGGAAAAAGTGTCGATGACAGAACCGGCCACAGCTATATCATCTATAGTTATTTTTAGAGAAGTAAACTTGCCGTTGGTGTTCTGTTGTTTCTGCCTATCCCCTCGGGGAGAAAGCGTGTGTATATGTATGTAAAAAGTATTCTCTGGAAGAACCGATTTTGGATATTCTTTCACTGATATAAGGCTACGCTATTTCCGACAGACATATGACAGTGCAGTGCAGGTGAAACCATGGGACGCAGATAGTGATAAATATATTCGCTTGATATCCCGCTTCCGCTGTTTTGTTAGCAGCAGCCTTAGGAGCTTCCTCCAAGGAATCGAAATCTTAATAATCCCAGTCCCTTAAAATATGACAACTTTACTACTCTATAGCGCATTATTCTCAATGGGACCTTCCAGTAACAATATTTTACCCATATTCATTCAAAGAAAATTGTACTTAATATATTTTATATATTAGATTAAAGATATGTACAATATAATTGCGAAAATGGAAGCACTTCTTTCAACTACCCGACAAATAAGGCCTGCCTTTAATTCAGAGTTCGAAGATGGAACAGTCATCCCTATTTGCCAAAGTTTGATTGATTATCAATTTATTTCATTACGATACATCATCGTTTCGCCTATGCCATGAGTAATTTAGTCGTAACGACAATATTCAACTATTATCCGAGTACGTTAGAGAGTATACGTTGTTAGAGAGAGGAGCACGTGGCAAATAACAACAGCCGCACGGATCGATATATCAGGTGAAGCTATGCTGTCGGGGTTGGTCTGTAGATGGGTGACCATTTTACTGATATACCGAGACTCCTCCGTGCCTCGGAAAGTACATTAAGCCGTTGGTCCCGGCTGTGTTGTCATTCGTGGATCTTAGTCGTTACGGGTCGTCAGAAGGTCGAAAGTCTGACAACCGGTCACTGTATTTTCCAGTTACTGGGTTGTGGAGGTCAAATAGGCAGTCGTCCATGTAAAATACTGGTATTCAGCTGCATGCGGTTAGACTGGACACCGATCCCAACATCGTTAGGAAAAGGCTAGGCAGATCGCTCCGTGTACGTAAAGAATAGCAATGGAATGGCCATTGTACATTGAAATTAGGATGAGAGAAGTTTAGTAGTTTTTTACTTTTTTACCAAATACCTACGGTGAATTTAATTAGCTAGGTCCATTTTTCTCAATCAAGAGTCTTAAAGTTGGTATCGCAAAACTTTCCCCTCCACAAGGCGAACATTGCTAATGATTTTAGTTTCCGAATTTATCGCCTTTTTGTTGGTGACTGGTGTGAGAACGCGGATGTGCGATATAAGGAACCCGACACACGCATTCTTGTAAAACTATTCCAATCGTTAAGGTTGAGCGCGGAATTCAATAATAAAAATAATGCGATATTTCATATCCATGCAGTTGGGAATTTTATCTGAATATATCCTTCATTTTGCGATTGTGCTTTTGGATCGTACTTCATCCTATTTTCATACTTACATATATTTAACTGTGATAAATACGTTTCTTCCTTCTTTTCTGGCTTACGTGTGAAGCTTCATCTCCATTGTAGCGAGTCTTGTCATAGACTTGAGACGAGCGTTTGATTAGATTGACTTCGAAATTACTACCTTTATAAAAATTATCAATCAGATAACCAATCATTACGGAAAAGATAACCCGTTCACTATAACCGTTTCCGAGATAGACAGGCTGATTAGTAATAGCATGATAAAACCTATTCACAAAATTCTCTGAAGAGTTATTCTATTTCTATTAACTCCTGTTATCAAACCGATAAAAGAACATTTCACTGTTCAATCTTTTTAAGAACAGACATTTTAAATATTGCGGTCTATTTCATCTGTCGTACTGATATAATTACATTTGTCCTTGAATAAAGACAGAAGCACAGCCGCCGATTTTATTAAGACCGTTTATCCTAAAAGCTGGCAACGTCGCACATAGCTGTCAAAAATTTACCTGGCAATATTAATGTATGGAAATAAGAAATGTGGCTAACTAGCGAACTACAATATTAATAACAATATAACATTGAATTTGATGCGGTACCCGTTTTAGAAGTATAAAAGGCATTTGGAAAGTTTCCAAATAATTTATTTTACATCTAAAACTAAATATTCGGTGTTACAATATTAATTATTGCATTTCATAATCAATATTCTAGTTCGCCAGTAAGCTACATTTCTTATTTCCATACAGTAATATTGCCAAATTAATCAAAACAGCGAAATATTGACAGCTATTTGCGACATTGCCCACTTTCAGAATAAACGCTATTAAAGCTGTATTAAAAAGACACAAGGCTAGACAAAGACATTAGCTGCATATCTTCGTATAATACTTATAACAGTGCGTTATACTTAGCCGGTGTAGCAGCATCATGCGCGGAACTGTTTACGAGCTCGTGCCACATATGCGATTAATCGAGATTGACAATCGTTAAGAGGACGCTGATGTTGCAGAGTGACGTTTCGAATAAATTGCATTTGCGCCACTAACGCTCCTATTCATACGACATTGACTGAGTGACTAGAAGCTCTTTCTATTCGATTCGAGAGTCATAAGTTGTTACAATCGCTACGTTTTTCTATAATTTATCTTCGTACAGCAGGAAACAAGAACAAAGAAATATCGTAAAAGGCATAAATAAGATACAAAGAATAAATACGTTTGCAGAGTAAGACTGACGTAAATATCTAAAAATTATTATTCATAAGCCTCTGACAAATGAACTAATATAGAATCTCACAGAGCTAATTTACACAGGGGTCTTGTTCGTTAAATACTGCCTGCCTACACGACGCAGTATTTACTGACAGTCATTTAAAGAGCACATAAGAAAAAACACTGGTAAATTGTTATGAAAAATTAGATATAATTTGTATTCGTTTGATGAAGTAGCGTGCGACAGAAAGCATGTATACCATTCATAATAATAAGGTTCTAAATATTATATTTGCAAAATATTCAGTGATTTCCACTCAAGCCTTTTTTCGACCGGAATATTATTTGCATTCTTAACTTATTCAACGGCGAAAAACAAACTTGACGGAGACATTTATAGTAGACAGACTGAGTGCACCTGCCTATTTGATGACTCCATTTTAGTCGCGAGAAACTGAGCACCACACAGATTAGACAAGGGCCACTTCTAGTAAGCTGGCAACGCTATGGAATAAGTCTCTCAGGAAACCATTTTTAAACAAAATCGAATGGAAACTATTGATACTATATACATTATAATTATCACTTGCTTCAAAAACGGTGAAGGAAAACATCGTGAGGAAACCGGCATGCCTGAGAGATATTGCTCGACGGCAAGTGAAACCATGTCAGAGGCCCATGGGCGGCTTTAAAACTCTGACACCAGGTTAGTCACTAACCACATGAAAAGAAGAAGACTATTGATACTTTGCCATAATGAGACTTAAAGGAATATTTAGTGATTGCGCAAAACAGGTAAACAAAACAGAAAATGACTATAAATACTCAATCTGTCATGTATTTACTCATTTACCACAACAGACGTAATTATTTACATAGAACAATCTAGGTGGGCTCGATTTCTTGCGACGTGATTCACCTCGTTACGTCCATGTTACTTGTGCCGATAATACATATGTACAAGGTTAACTAATTGAAACTTAAAAACAATTGGATCATCTTTAAATTCTCCGCCGCTTATCATTCGAGTTAGTACAACTCGATAACATTTGAACCGACACGGAGACATCACGTTTGAAAGGTCTAGTTAATGAATTAATTTATTATTGGAGACAGTAGATTATTGTGGCGTTATCCTAATATTTAGACCGTATCAGAAGCAACTAACTTTATTACTTTTTTTTTTAATATATAGGTATTAGGGGCTTGTGGCTAAGTTATAACAGCCGCACGGGCCGATCGATCAGGTTAATCTACTTTACTTACCGATACCCCTTCGTGTCTCGGAAAGCACGCGGTTAAGCCCTGATCCTGGTTGTCTTGCTGATCTTTGACAGTCGTTACGGACCGTCTGAAGTCTGACAACCAGTCTTACCAAGGGGTATCGTATTATCCAGTTACTGGGTTGTGGAGGTCAGATAGGCAGTCGCTTCATGAAAAATACTGGTATTCAGCTTGATCCGATTAGACTAGAAGCCGACCTCAAACATAGTTGAGAAAAGCCTAGGCGGATGATATTAAAAATATATATAAGCCAGATAATAAATATGGATAGAATATATAGGTATAGAATATTCCTAGATAATTCAACGTATCTCTTTTGAAAGACTTCTAAGTGATAGCTTCAAAGGGTAGGTGATGATTCACAGAGAAGGAGCATATTATCGCCTCACTGTGCCACTTCACGTGGAAAGGAAAAATTTCTAATAACTCACTGAGATGTGACTGTACGATTGTCGACGAGAACTCTTGGCACCCATAA
Organism: Agrochola macilenta; assembly: GCA_916701695.1. Lineage (NCBI taxonomy): Eukaryota > Metazoa > Arthropoda > Insecta > Lepidoptera > Noctuidae > Agrochola > Agrochola macilenta. Next base: position 24,401,447 of record OU753552.1, on the reverse strand, counting down.
AATTGAAAGCTAGCTGGCTTTGGGTTTTAACTAAAATAGATCTTATTGTATCTACCTATATCCTTTACGAAGCCTATTAATATGTATTTTAAGTAAACATTTGGAGTCCTAGTTTCGTTTGACGAGCTGAAATATTTCAAACACATTCATTATCTCTCATGAGCTCTTTTAGTTAAACTGTGCGATAACATAATTCGACTTTAGTATCTAAGATGATTTTGAAGGCTTAGGTATATTCTACGAGGCTAGAATCAAATCACTCCGACTTACAAAATGAAAGCCGCATTTTATCTAGAAATGCCGGCTTAATACATCGTGTCCTTTTTACCTAACAAGATAAAAATTAAAAAGAGACAAAAAAAACATCAAAAAGATTGGGGTAATGATATTGTCCATACCTCCTGTCCTTCCAGATTGCAGGCATGGCTGTTGAACCTCATTAGCTTGACAGTCTTGTCGTTGGATCCTGTGGCAAGGAGGTCACCTGCTGGGCTCCATGCGAGGCAGTAGATGCTGCCTTTGTGGTGCTTGGTTCGCTTCAATAAGACTGTCGGTGCTGTTGGAGCGCTCGTGTCCCTGTTGAAAGGATTATGTTTAGTTTCTAGCTAGGAAGAAGGCCAGATCGTGGGCTAATATACTAATATCCTTCCGACCGCGGTCAATCTCATCGAAGTATGCGAACTTCGCAAATCTCCGATGAGATTGAACGCCGCCGCCGTGGCCGTTATTCTCTCTCTTGCGGAGATATTATAGTGCACAAGTATGTGCGCAAACACAGGTGCACTCTCTGTTTCATAGTGCGATGGGACGGCAATCCAATACAACCGGGGAGAGATCAGGCGCAGGACCAACGGCTTTCCGTGCTTTCCAAAACACGGGGGTGTCATACCACCAACTTCCAAACTCCGGACTGCTACTGAGAAATTCCTGATGGAATAACACAATATCACTTTGCCCGAAATGGAAATCGAATCCAACTATGTCAACCACTATGCTTTTTTTTTACAAGTTCTAGCTGCCGGTAGCTGGTGCGCTATTGAACTTTGTAATGTTGTTTTTCCTCAACTTTGGCAATTTGATTGTACCTACAGCTTGATCTTCATCGTTGTAAACAGGAGATACAATGAATGCAAAAAAATCTGGACATTATATTAATTTGAACTTTAATAAGTTGTTGCTGAGTAGCATGAAATCTCCTTTTTTAAGTTATTAAAGTATTAGTAATTATAGCCGCAATAGCAATCCCTTTTCAAAAACTCATTGGTACAGGCAGAGAAAAATTATATAAATTCAAATTAAAAACACCCAAATTGAATTCGAGGTTCTCGCTCGACCTCGAGTGGTCTTAAGGAAGAACAGACAGATACATAGAAGGAAGGGGAGAATGTCAAGTCGTTCATTACACATTTCTTTTGTTATCTAAAACAACTTTATTTTTACAATCAAAACGGATTGAGATTGAACTCAATTTGTCTGCGCTAGTTAGGTATATTGTTTCAATCATTAAAGAACAGAGGAAAGCTATCAATAACACCTTTAATTCATTAATTCCGTTATGAGCGTGAAACGTTTTTCCGCAGATGCCTTTATCGCCATAACCGGATATCCAAAGTGAGAGTTTGCTTTTCACATAAGTAATAGATATTCTCTACATATATATAGAGAATATATATATATATCTATAGAAGTTATGTTCTGTGATCACAGTTTTAAATAGATTTATTTATGTTTGCATACATTATTATGATGATTGGTGCGAGTGCTACAAAGGTGAGACTCTATGTCGCGTCAATAGATCTTGAATAGCATGTTAAGTGCTTGTTTTCATTAGGTGTGATCATCAGCATCTGTATAATAGATTTTAAAGCATTATTCTACTGCAAGGTTTTTGAATAAATCAAGCAGTACGAACGCTTAACTTTTCCTAACCACCAATGTATACAAATTAATCACGTATGTTTATGGAAGCGGGTTTTCGATTGAATGTATTATTCGTATCTATTCAAAAATGTAACATGATTTATTAGAGAAATTTAACGTTCTCACTCTCATATTTTACTTAAGAATAACGTCACATAACGTTTTCTATAATACGCAATCTATAATGTGCAATTCATCGTCCATCAATCTCGGTGATACCCAATCTCTGATGAACCGAATACGGGTATATTCGAATGAGCTTGTTGTAAGGTTCTAGAGGTCTTCAAGACTGTCTTTATTGTGACAAATGGTTATTATTATATTCCCTTTCTAAATGCCGAGGGTGTGCTGCAGTAAGTGAGCAGTTCTAAGGCATTCAGCGACCGAAGTGTGTGCAAATACATTTAACTGTAAATCGCATGTTGGTAATACTGCGATTCCAAGCCTTATATTGCCTTAGGCAATTTGTAAGAATTACCGGATGTACCTGCCTTAGCAAATTGTTACGCTATCGAACACCTTTTTATATAGACGGTAATTCTTTCAAATGTTTTTGTTCTTTTTTTCAACAGAATGTTCACTTTTTAAGAAATAAAAATCGGCTCTTGGAATGACGGGTAATTTCCGCACAGCATCATAAAGTAAATGACGGATTTTATTGTCTATGCATATAATTTTAAACTATAGCAACTGATTATTAAGTACAATAAATAGATCGTGGTTTATAGCTGTATTCAACGCGTGCTGAGATAAATTTCTCAATATTTTATACATCCTATTGCTTTTGTATCTTTATGAGAACATTAGATGTTGGTAACACGTGAGTTCGTTAGAACGATGAGTGTTACTACTGCGAGTGTGAGCTAAATACCGTCGCAGTTTCCACACACAAGCCGGACCTTATTATATTTATAAAGTACAATATAACGTCATTGTTTTATTAATATGTCGGGCGAGAAACAAAAGCGGTTATTAACAACCATTGTATCGTGGTTAAAACGATCACTTTAGCACTTTTTGTCACACCTACGTACATCGGAGTCGTCATCATGCAGAAATGATTTACAACTTAATACTTTATTTTGAACAAAATTTCTAATAATGTTAGGAGAATATTAAACTCGCGTTTTCCTACGTATTTTTGAAGTGCTTTTTATCAAACAATTTTATTTTCGTTTGATGTCAAAATCCGTTTTACATGGCCGCTGTTTTGAGAACCACAGTCCAAAGGGCCATGTATAAAGGTCACGTTCAATCAAAGCATTCGGTTTTAGAAATCACGCAAAAGTTGCTGGACGTATTTTAATGGCACTTTCACCGATCGATACTTCTACTAGAGCCAACTTGAAATAGAAGTATTTATCAAGATAACAGAACGTTAAACTGGAGACACTGGAGTTCTGTTTGTCTCTGTTTTGAAGGTCGCCTGTGAGTGGGTAGTCTGGTGCAGGTATAACCACGGCCGAGAGATGGCAATCGTGTATTTTTGTAATAATATATTGGCCTACATCTGCTGTGTCACCGTTTTTAATGTACATTTCCAAATTTGCAACAGTTGGTGGGCTACTCAATACTCATGACAGTAAAATTATAGTGAGTGAAACGTAATACTTGAAATATTTCGTAAGAGTCCATTATCTACGAGAGCAATACACTCGCCCGCTAGCTTGACTTTCACGAAGCATACTTCTATGCTTCAAACTTCTGAGCAAACTTCCAAATTTCACAGATAATACTACATCATCGTGTACGTAATACTTCAAACGATATTCAATGGGAACTAGCAATCTTCTGTGGCTTTGTTTGCGCTGTCTTTGATATAATAAATGTTTTGCTGATAGAAACTAGCTCAACATGAATTATGAAGTAATTGGAAAATTATGCGTCTTATTACGACACTTCTGATGTAATACTGTTCAATAAAATATGAAGTTCCGAATTTATATTTATTGATTAATCAGCATAATGAGGAGAACAGTTACGTATTGCTCTACTATCTACTATACCGAAACTCGAGAAAATTGAATAAATTAGAATGGATCAGAATATCGCAGAACATTGGCGATATTGGCTTTTTGTCAAGCCGATATTGTATGAAAATTTTCCGCATGAAAGTGTGAATATTTTCTCAATTTTCCACAGATGTATGTTACGACATAGCTATAACATACAAAGCGATCTTTACATTATATTACAAAGTGTCACTTTGTGTACAAACTGACGTTCGGGTCATCAACCCGTGAACGCTTAGTCACCGCTTTCGCGTCGCTCGTAAGTGCGATGACGGCCTTATATCGCTTGTCATGATCGCGACAAGAATCGCAACTAGTTTGAGTGGACAGAACATGATTATATGTATACACTATTGTATCACATTATCAATAGTATTAATGAAGGCCGCCTACCGGTCTCGAGAGGAATCTATGAAGCCTGTTTTTGCAATAAATTATTCTACATTCTATATCATGTTACGGTATATTTAATCACAAAGCCTGTATGTACCTACAGCTAATAACGGACGGTACATTAGCTAAAATTACGTAATTGATAATTACGGAGAAATTAGGTCGTATGTAATCTGGTCCATTGTGGCCATCTAATTATATTATTTACTACAACAAGTATTGGTATGTGTGTTCACGAGGAAACTGTGCAAACTCGGTCTAATTGAGGGTCCGATGACATCACAAAGGGGCGCAAATGTTGCGACGCGGTCAATATCGAGGTATGCTATCCTTGTTTTCACGGTTCACGTATTCATTCAGACTCGTCGCTTCACCTTAAGTCACCACAACATGGTAATCTCAAGACCAAAGTGAAGTAATATTACGACATTTTCACGTAGATAACGCTAAAAGCCTTGACATTTAATAACGTTACTGTTATGGATTTTGTCGCAGTTTATAACATAGGCTAATGCATCGACCAATATGTGTTATTATATAAAACATAAATTCGATAACATTATGTAATGTTACGTTCGATGCGTAATATTTTCTTTCGTGCGGAAATAATTTCAGAAGCAAATGATTTCCGTAACTATACAGAAACTGTTGAATAATGGAGTTGAATTGATGTTTATACTCTCATTTGTAATTTTAGAGCGTTAAGCACCCACTTGTGCGCTAATACTGCGATTAACAAAGATACATGTGATGTTATGGACATCCTAAAACTTTTATAAAAACCGGCCAAGTGCAAGTCGTACTCGCACACGAAGGGTTCCGTACCAGCTTACATTATTTATCAAATAAATGAAAATACTAACGGAAGAATATTATTATATTTGAAAATCGCAAGGATAAATTTGTATTTCATAATGATACTATGAATTACAATGTTATTTTTGCAGTTGCAGAAAATCACCCATATTTAAATAAATACCTTATGAATGGGCGTTTTTAGTATTTGTGATTATATATAGTATATGGTACATGATATACCTACAGAAGTTTCAAATTCCTAACTTGTTTAGTTGTTAAGATAGAGCTCGTACAAAAATGTTTTAAACCTGACCAATTTTACGGAACCCTATTTCATTATTTCTGAAGAAAAAAAAAAAATAATGTTCTCTGCTCGATGAGCTCTATACAATGACACCCCACATGCCAAGGTTAGATATTTTTCAACATCGAAAGTTTATTGTATAGAGATTTTTGAATTTTAGACCTTTTGATTTATACATTTTATTACTTGTTGATAAAGCGGCAATAGAAATGCGAAATCTGTGTAATTTTCAACTGTATACCTATTACGGTTCATGAGATACAGCTCGCTGACAGAGAGACGGACAGACGGACAGCGGAGGCTTAGTAATAGGGTTCCATTTGGCACCCTTCGGGGACAGAATCCTAAAAAGGGTAGGGCAATGTACTCGTAAGTTTAAGCAATAAATAAAACAACTGTAACATGCGCGCACATTACCTACTCGTATAATGTATAAAATAATTGAGGTTCCCTAAAATGCTAAGTATATCAAATCAATCTATTTTTAGTGTGTTAAAGTGTTAAGATACTTAACACTACGCGCAATGAATAAGTGCAACTCAAGTACTTGTTGTTATCAGATAATATTAAAAGCTAATAAACTATGAAGCTATAAATAATAACGAACATATAGTCGATAGTCTATGACGGGTTAATCATACGGAATCTCCCAAAGGAGTGTGTTCAGTTATATTATCCGGAATAACTCGAGAGTAGGCGAGAGACTATCTCTTCCGCGATATTATTGCTTGTTATAGTTGTTATTAGACTGTATCTGAACTGACACATTACTACAGAGATTATATTTACATTACATTGCACACTCAAATAAAAAAGAGAGACACAACAAGTGTGTTTATTACTTACATTTTTCTATTCAATCATTGAACTAAAAAAAAACAGTAATGCAGAAGGATTTCCTAGTCTAATCCTAACTTTTATAATCTAATAAAATGATTTAAATATGAATAGTTATTTTTTTTTAAACACACCGTTCGTATTTTATTAACATCATAAACCACGATAGCTTTGGCTGTAAAACATTTAACGTGGTATCTAACGTAATACTCCGAAGCGGTTAAATTTAAACGAATAAAACAATAAAGGCTGAGATAACTTAAGGAGAAGCAGTTTCAAGTAATTGTCAGTCAATTGGGGAAGGTCGACTACGGCCGGAATGAAGAAAGTCCACGGTCGTCCCCTCGCATGACGCCGTACCGGAAATCTGACCATAAAAACACGTAAACTCTTGTTTTTCGATGTATAATTAATTAGACGTCACATTTGATTGAAATCTAAAGTTAGGAGATATTTTATTGCGGTGCGGAAGTGAAATCCGCGGCATTTTTTTTAAATTTAGAGCCGAATTCTCATTTGTCACCATCTGATTTTAATACTGGAATATCAACATTCGAAATGACATAACACTGATACAGAATAATAGATTCGTGTTTTACGGATATCGCATCGCACACACCTCAAAATCACAGCTACCATTTATAGTCACATAAAATATTCGATTACGCAGCAACGTATTTATATCTGTCACCAAATCTGACAAACATGCAAATGAAGACTTAAACAAACTCCTGGCTCTGGAAAGTTGAATAATGCCAAGCGAATTTAATTTTTTCAAACATGCTTGGGAGATTCTAACATACTAATAGATATAACATTTTGACAACCTTTTTCGATATAACTCGAAAATACTGTACTGGTCGAATACGAGCAGGCGGCCGGCAATGCTAGTATGAAAATCCATATCTGCGCCGAATAAATTACATATTGGCGCGTGAAAACTATCGTTGTTCGTCATTGATTCTGGAATTTATAATTAATTAGCGGCCCGCTCCTGCTTCGCACGGTTTTCACGACTTGACAAAACATCGCGATTACTTAGGTAAACGTAACTTTAATATTAACGTATTATACACATAAACCTTCCGGAATAAATTCCTCTAAACGATGGTGAAAACCTCATCAAAATCTGTTGAGTTTCACGTTCGTCCATCAATGCCCCTTTTGCAGGACGCGGCAGTAATGTACTATCGAAGAACTTCATATCTAAGCAGTTTGAAAACAAAATCCCGTGAACACGATGACCACATCTGTTAACGCCCCGGTTCTATAGCCGCCAAGCGCAGCAAGCAGAAATAGTCGTTGCGCTGTATAGATATAAAGTTCTTGATAGTACATTAAACATCCTGTCAAAACGAGAGATATTGATTAAACACACACATACATAAACTCACGCCATCTTCCCACGGGGGTAGGCACTAACTACAGAACGGCACCTGCTACGATCCTTACACTCGCTTTTGTCTCGTTTACGTTCATACATCATCGTGTTTCGTTCGTTCGTTCATCGTTGATTAAAACCCCGAAAATATTAGCAGTTTTGATGGAGTGATGAATATCTCTGACGTTTAAAGCTCAACGCACAGAAAGAGGGTGCGTGTCGGGCGCGGGTCGGGAAGGGAGTACGGCGGGTTTGTTTAAATTGTAAGAAGGACATTATAATTGACATGTAAAGAATTACTGCGTCCCGACCCGCGGCCGACACGCGACCGCTTACGACGCGACAGCTTTAACGTCCACTTTTGGTGTACTCCCTCGAATAATGAATGTTAATTCCAATAAAGCGTTGAAATCCACTATCATATGTTACATCTTCCTCTGTAATTTCATGTCCAATTAGCACCACTCATAACGCGAAAAATAAAAAAACACGACGGACACATTATTCATTTCAATATTAATCTTACAGAACAATATGTTGTTCAGTCAAGAAAAATGTATCTACAGAAGTATGATGTTTTGCTAACAATCAAACAGAGAAATCTTACAAGAGTTTCAAGATTAAAACTTATGGTCACCTGGCTGCAAGCCAACCTCCCACTGCAGTCGCAAAGGACCATTGTTCTCCATTAAGGACGACGGCGTACCAATAACATACAACGCATATTGACTATAACACTTACTTGACATCTTCAATCTTGGGATAAGTGCATATCCTGAGCGTCTTTGTGTTTGAGCCGACGGCGTACAGCTTGCCATTAGGATGGAACTCGGCACACCGGACAGCTTGAAGATCTTCCAGGACTGTGACAGGTTTAAAGGTGGGCCTGGATCCGTTGACCTCAGGTCCAACGCCCACGCTGCTTGCAGTCGACAGAGGTACACCAGGGTGACCGCCATTTCTGATCTGTGCCTGCAACAAACATGAAACATGTAATGTAATGTGACAACTTTACTTTTTAGGGGCTCGTTCTCCCCAAAATTAATACACATTAAGTATGACATGGCGGAACGTAAATTAATTATACGAGTATAACTTATTTTGGGTGACATGTTTGAAGAATAATTTTCACATAAAATTATGATCATCAGGACTGAATGTGGAATTTTGGATTCAACCTAACTTTTTTACTGTTGTTAGTCTTGTTTTTTTGCTCAATTGTCTGTCAAAGAAAAGTAAATCAGTTTTACATAATAATATTTATAAAATTAATATTTAGGTAGCTGGACTAATACCAATATGAAAATAAAGATAAATCTTACGAGATGTAGGTAATGTTTTTGATATATAATTGCTATATAGTGCTCTAATTATCCCGGAAATAACCATATTGCGGCCTGCAATATGGTTATTTCCGGGATAATTATAGCGTGCTACATTTTAGAAGACTTCAGCTTTGCCCGTTTTAAGAGTCTCAAAACATATTGACCATATAAAGACCCACCTGCACCCTATTGCGTAACACACATTCAATCACAATCCAAGAGTTTTAAAGGATATTGCATTGCTTCATAGGTTTGAAAAATTCGTCTGGTCAACGTACATAGGTGGACTGTCAAAATGAAACCCATTGAGATCCAGTGTCATTGTATGTGTGTTACGCAGGCTGGTGAGCAATAAGTACAATGATGTTTAACTCCTCATCAACTAAATGTTGTTGTTTTTGTTACCCGCAGCCTAACAACGGAACCCACTCGGAATGACAAACCCTTTTGCTAATACAACAACGTTCAATGCATTGTCTTTGTTATGAACAGACAAATATTTTCAAACCTAAGGACTATGAAGCAATAGATTTTGTTGTACTGTCAACATGATAGCGTTGGTCATTCCGAGTGATGCAATAAGGGTACTGGTTTCCAGCTCCACGATTCGTAATAGTTTAGTTTCGGTGCTAAAATAAAAAACCGGCCAAGTGCGTGTCGGACCACGCACAATGAAGGGTTCCTTAGTTGGAATGAATTTATCCCAAGAACAAACTTCACATTGTAGTTGAAAAACATGTTCTCCCATACAAAATGTATGGGAGATCATGTTTTTCAAACCGCAAAGAAGCTTAATATTTCGCAAACGGATCCCTGAATCCAAACATGGTTTGGACAAACTCACAATATTTTTGGGAGACCCTTCTAACGATACCCCACAACATGGGGGGGGTAGATGAGGGAAAAAAAAACATCCCCACTTTACGTGTAGGGGAGGTACCGTAAAAAATATATATTTCTTGGTTTTATTTTACCACTTTGTCGGCATGATTAATATGTATACATATGCTAAATTACAGCTTCTAGTACTAACCGTCTTTGAGCTAAGCCGCGGACAGACAGACGGACATGGCGAAACTATAAGGGTTCCTTGTTTACTACGGAACCCTAATAAATGGGCCTTATTAAACAATTTCATCGTACAGATTTGTAGGGTGGTTCGTGAACAGTGCCAGGCGCTGACAGGCAATAAGTGTTCCTACTATAAGAGGCCTCTTGTTCGCGTTTAAAAGTGAAAATTGCTCGTTATTCAGAACGGGAACGGTACATGTTTCGCTGAGGCGGCGTCACCGTGGTGAAACCTCGGTAACCTTGTTCACTGCATTCTCAGATCGGTGATAGCGTCGGAGAGACGGTGACGCACGGACCACGCCGGCCCAAGACCATGACGCAGACATTCGTGTTCTGTACACCTCTACTACTCAGAAACATGTAGAATGTAGTTCGCAATCAGTATGATACCATAAACAGATATACAACGAGCAAAAACAGTGTTAATCTTACATTTTTAATGATTCATGTAAGACCGTTTACTCCGAAAATGAACCGATAACCCAGCCCTAGAAAAAATCAAGTGCTTTTTGAAGAAATAAACTAAAAATAGTCCCACTTAGGCCGCATCGCATAAAAAATAATTCATTCAAAAATAAACTAATCATGTTGAAGATTCTCGAAAGCGTGCGAGAACTGCCGATTACATAATACTTAAACTGTCAATTGCTTGCATTCAAAATGAACGAGGTTCATTGTAGCCCGGAATGTTGGGCATAACAGTGTGGTAACTAGAACAGGTTGTATTGCATGGATGGATAAGGTAGGCCGCAAGTTGCAAGACGGCCTAGTCGGAACCCGTTTATTGACACACGCACGACTAGACCACCTGCCTGACCGATAACAAAATTGCGATGCACTCATTACTCGGCGCGTGATGTTACGGTCTAAATATTTCAAACTCGTGTCACACCTACCGTATGCAAATTAGGTACAAAAATGGCGAGATATAAAAATATAACGAATAGCGGCTTAGGACTATATTTGTACTGTCTATATATGAAATCCAAAAATGAGCAATACTAAAGTGATATCGCTGTTTTAATTCAGAGTCACGGCGCAACAAGACACGCATTTGAATGTCGTTTGAAACGGTTCGAATCAAGTAATTGGTGTAGCTTTTCGTTTCATTGTTGCACAGCCCCGGCGTAAACGCATTGTAGAAAGTGTACTTTACCGCATTTTTTACGTACGAGACCATTTATTACGCTATTCGGCGAAATAAAGCTGAAACAAGCCTTCTTATTTACAAATGGTCGCGAGTTTTAGCGCGTAACAGTTTTTAGTGTTCACGTCATCGCCTGTGTAGTAGATATGATGACAAATATTTTTATGGTGATGATATGGCTAGAAAAGGGGCGACTTCTGAAATCATGACAAATATCGAAGTGTGGAAGATTACCATCTTCCACACTTCGATATTTGTCATGATTAACAGCTGCGCCGACCCCCAAATACATTAGTTGTTAAAGGCAAGAGAATGATGAATGATGTCAAATATTTTTTCATATTATTAGATCAATGGTCTCAATGGATTCAATAAACATTAGAATTATTTTCAATTTAAAAGTCTCGTCAATTTAAATTTAAACTTAATCTAAGTGTATTCATAGAACTTGTAAAGTATAAGAAGAACTTTCCTTGTATTGTAGAAAGCGTCAAACTCTAGACATACGCCAATAAAAACTGATTCCATTTTATAATACATCTGAGATTAATAGCTCTATTTTCGTCATTATTACGTACTTCACAATGCCATTTTATACAGTCGGTAATGACTTCCATTTAGATATCTGGAATAATACATAAGATTAAATCAATATAATATGAGATTGTTACGTAATAAATAAGTTTTATGGTTTCCGCATTATCATCAAAACCAATAGACGACGTTTGCAATTAACATTTAGAAAATCTCATGATTATGTATTTATTGCCTTCTAGCAATATGCTAATTATGACATAAGTTTTAGTATTTTTTGCCAACGTATTCATCGTCATTGCATATTTCCAGATGTATGTAATATCAAGATTATATAATACGCATAAATAATACACCTAATTTATATAATTTGCGGATTCTTGAACATTATTTTCCTTTAAATCTCTTTTAGTTGTAGGTACTTATACCAAGAAAATTTACATTTTTGTGAATTTTCCCCATTGCATAAGAACTAAAAGCCGGAAAAAAAGCATAAAATTAACGCAATTTTGTATACCCACATTTTTTATGAATGTATAATATAGGTAAGTAATAGCATTAATTATATCGCAAAACCCATTGAAGAGAAAAAAAATTGTTTACAATTCATAAAAAGGGCGATAATAATCATAAATTCGAATCAAACTCAGTGGCGCTTATTAAAGATGCCCATGAGGATAATAAAAATGATGAAGTTTTTCCAGGTAACTATGCACATGTGATTGATTTTCTTCATGAGCATTTATTGATTAACAAACACAATCCCCAGAGTAAGAATAAGGACGGTTAACAAGATAGAGTCGCGCTTGATGCTGTGAAATTAAGAACTGCCTATCAAATTGACTAGAGAACGTGGTCAATATTGTATAGTATACGTAGGAACATACTGCACCAATTAATCAAGTGATACTGCTAGTGAATAACTATGAAAAAGCCAGTCCTACTAAAATTATTCATTGATATTAATTTAAGACCTAATATTCCAGAGATAACGAAGATACATAATGTGTAAATAAACCCTTAATTCTCAAGACAACGATATCACAGTATATGACGAAGTACCACCAGGTATGTAGTACGCAAGAACTGGGCCATCATTACAACTACGTGATAGAAACACGGTTTGAAGCGTCTTACATAATTAGACATCATGTCGAAACACAGACTTAATGAAACAACAATTTTCCGACAGTAGAATTCACACTCGCATTGCAAAAGACGGCCTAATTAATAGAAACAGGTTCCAGTAACCAGATAACCCAAATTCGCATTAATACATACAGAATTTGATATTAGAGTACTTATAAGTACGATACATGTGTGTGCGATCACATAAAAACAAGTATTGAACATCCGTTACACACGCAGGACGGCGCGTTGCGGTTCAACGGAGCTGAACGCGCTCTGACGAAGCGTCGATGCTTCATTCCCATAACACTGTGCCACCATACCTGTACCATTATAAATCCTAACACGTTCGCTAAAGCACCACAAATACACGAATTACTCACTTCGCTTAGCATCAACAAGATAATCATGTAGATTTAAGAGCTTAGAAAGTACGCATAAATACATATCAAAGAGCAGTTACAGTTAAACACTATGGTTAAATTAATTCCATGTCGTTGGTGGCATTCTAACATCCAACTGTTCCAATGCAGTCATTTCACAAAGAGACAACTGTCTGGATAGAAAGTTAGTTCAATTACCTGAAAGGCAGAGATCCGTTTGGGAGGCAATAACTGCGGTGGCCTATCGACTAGATTTTCCATAGAATGCCGGGTGAGGAATCCTTGCTTTTGGAAGGCGGGGTTAGCTTTGTATGCGGTGCGGTTAAATTTGGTGGCTGGTGCGACGATGCGGTTCCCGTTCTCGTCGTCATCCTCCCACTCAGTCACCACCTCGGTGCGGACGTCTTCTAAGGATCGCGAGCGACTGCACGGACAGGCTGCTGGCGGCGAAGGGTTTGGGTTTCTGAGCTGACGAGGTCGTTCTCGCATACCGTATAGGTCGGCATGGCCGCTTGGCGTCGGGGCGCCTGCTGAACGATAGCTCGGCGACAAGAAGTAGTAATCCCGCGATTTGTTACTGTACGCACTCATTCCGGAGAAATCCGAGTATGTGGATCCTTTTGACGAGGATGTTTTAAAATTCCTTAAGTCCATCGGGTCCGGCGGTCGGAAATAAAAGTTGGGCTGCGGCTGCGCCTGGCGCGAAAGCGGCGGCCACGGTCTAAACGGAGCGTCTATGTAATGTGCCGGTTTGGACTTCATGTCAGATCGCGATAGATCATCCGAGCGCGGCGGTGTCGGTTCCGTGCGGATGTAGTCGAGGAAACTGCGCTACTGTTGTCACGGGCGGCGAGCGGCGTGCGCCGGCCCACCACCAGTGTTGCACCACCATCGACGCACGTTAGACAGAGACGGGGACAGAGAGAAAGGCGCGCTAACGTTCCGCTCGATCCGTTGAATGCGAATACAAGTGAAAGGGGTAGCCCGTGCGCGGTCAACGCGCATAGTACGCGCTCGGATATTGCTCGCGAGCAGAGTGCTTGCAGATATCTCTTCGTGCACACAATCGTATATTGCAGACTTTATTGCAAATACGTACACTATTGTCACCCGTGCTCGTTTTCTTGAGACCCGTACATTATTCGACGTTGACTTTCTATATTTTAAAATATACATTTTTCTTGTTTTACTGGAACATTACTTTGTAATAGTAACTAGTAGAGCCGACATAATTTATAGTTTGCCCGTAGAATTATATGAATGTGAAAATTCGCATGCATCATGTACCTACGAATTTATTAAAAGTATAGAATAGCGATCACGGAATAACATTTAGATCATGTTAACAATTAATTACGATACTATCATCTCTATGAACTGTTTCCATACGTAAGTTTTAGAAAGAGCGTATAATACTTCATGCGCGCATGAAACTTTCGCTTCTTTCTTACGCTTGACTAGTTATAAAAAAACATGGCATAACAGAAAAGAAGTCATTTCGTAATGTTTGATTAACTACGATGCGTTATCTATTGATGAAGACGATACGCGCACGCGGCACGATATAATAAATCATACAAATATTGCTCACGTAGGCACCCACGCCACTCTAGAAATAACGTAGGAAAATTCAAATATTTAATTAGTCACCTTATTCGTAACGAAGGAACTCAAGGCTGTGCCATATAAAGAGCATAATAATAAACAACTTAATGCCAAAATAAACTTATCACAATCTTAATTTCGACCTACGCGTGAAAAACGAATAATAATTAACACCACATTTAGGGACGCTACGGAAGATGTTTACAATCAATGAACATAATTAATTACAATATTCATAATCATATATTTAAAAAAACTTCGGTATGTGTGCGATGAACCGTGCCGTACCTATATGAAAAGAATATGTCTGATCTATAGATTTCCCCTCTATATATCAAAAGGAAGCTATTCGACTCGTATGAGAACGATATATTGCTTCAATAAATCTTGCCATTGAAGCCATCACGCAGCAAAAAAATACATATGTACATACACTAGTCAATCAAAATACCATTGTAGTAACAACTTGATTCAAATTCACAATATATCAACGACGATAAAAACTCTATGGTTAACAAAGAAGTAGAGCGAGATCTCACACTAATTGTAACACTTTTTTGTAGTTCAACAAGTTAACAAAACCACGATGAACGAAACAATAACAAATGATAAAGTAAATCTTATAATGGTTTACGTGAACTTAATAATATTTATGTTACACAAGCCGACTCGGGAGCCATGATTTCATAGTGACTCACAGAGAGTACGCCGAAAATCCTTAGGCGAAGTACCTATCATGTGGAAGGCAACATTGACACAATTTAATACAGACATACGTTTAAACTGAATCATCCATAGCTACAGCCGTCTTTGCCTCGCGAACAATTGAAATTTATTGACTGATTAACAGGAAACTTGTCTCGGGTCAAACTGTGTATTTACGAGGAGATCCAGTTACAGTTCAATTGGAATTCATTTAATATTAATTGGGAGGAAGTTTCGTTTGTACACACTAAATCTGTCCTCATTTATCATAGCGCAATATTGTTCTACTGATTGCATAGATGTGCTTATCAATTAGGCAACTTTACCAACCACATTAATTATTCTAATACGATTAGGAAGTCAATTTTACGTAATTTTAAATTAAAATCAAAAGGTTTTAAACTAAGAGTTACGTTATAAGCAGTAGCGGTTAATGCAAACAAATTATGACTGATTACCTAACTCGTTCATCCATTTCATGTGATCACTAGAGTCATTCAGTTGACGTCATCCGCTAGCACCGTAACGTTGGTAACCTTTACATTCCAGTTTTTCCAAGTTTAAACAAAATTAACCGTTTGTCAGAAGTATCTCGAATTCTTAAGCTACTCATTTAACTGTTGTTCAAAGGAATACGACGCATTAATGACAATTTATGGTATATTTTTGAACAGACTGAGCAAATATTGCAGTGGCATGCGAGATAAAATGTAAATATTGTCATGATTTAGTCGAGGCGGGTGGCAGTCGGCGGCGTCATGTCCATTTATGGCTGTATAGGTCAGCGCGAGGCGCGCGGGACGGACGCCCTAGCAGCGACCATGTACAGCGAACCGGGGATGTACCACCAAAGTATCAAATTTCTAACAGCTGTTTATCCTCAATATCACACACCTTTAGAAACAGCTTGAGACTAATACGAGTCCCATATAAGTCTCTAGCACCTGCGGCTGCGCAACAATTTAATATAATTGTGTATTTTAAATTATCGATCCCAATCCCTTTTTGTGATTAATAACGTCATACATAACAATAACTGTAATTTAATTACGGGTAATTATTATCTTTATTTAAAAAAAAACGTTCTGAAATAAGTAAGACAACCGTGAATGAGGTGATAGTATTTTATAAATCTTTAACAGAGTGCAACACAAAGAATGATTTGTATTAATTAAACGCGGATAATGCTTGCTTCACGCTTAATGCAGATATAACGGGAACGAGTAAAAATAGAAACTTAAGTATTTATTATTCTTACTTATTTCTATTATGCCAACCACTACTACAATGAGAAATAAAAGGAGTTTAGATTAGAACTCTATTGTTACCAAGTTTCCTTCAACAACACAGGAAACTTATAATAACCTATATTTCAAGTTATTAGTTTCAATGATGCCGTTAATGTTAGGTGACAAATATTGGAAATAAATACATTATTACTTATTTTCAAATTCCAAATAATTACGTCGTGCTTTTTTCTGTACAAATAATAAATTGACGAGATCATGACATGACATATATTACTAAAGTCAGACCATGAAATCTTATTGTTTTAATCCCGAATAGTACCTATGTTACTGCCTCTGATAAATTACCTTATTAATATGTCCATACGAGATTCGGTCGTCATGCACTAGCGACGATACAGAATTTGTTTTTTCAGATTCCCAAGGCACGGTACTGCCGTGCCACACATCCAAGGAGTCCGTTGAAGACTTCTTTGTGTCAATAGAACTTTTTCTGGACAGCGAATTTGTGGATCCGACATAGTCACGCTTCATATCTCTAACACCATTGCTGGATATAGAATCACGTCTGTTGTAATTGACGATGTTGCTTCTGCTCAGGTTGGGGAAGGAGCCCATAGAATGGCGTTTGTTGTGAAATCTGTGAGTGGGGCTTGGTGTGTCACGCCGCGGTGGCGTCACGGAGGGGCTGTGCCGGTCGCGCCGCAGGATACTCGGGAACGTCGACGGGTGCTCCAGCTCGCGCGCCGGAGACAGGCCCAGTGAATCCCGTCGCCTGCTGTTTCATCATAGTTATCGTTACACATCATACGATAAGTAACAAAAAAATTCAATAATGTTTTAAATAAAATATTAAAAATACCTGATGATAAGCCCCCCATTTGTGGGTGAAGCTGAATCCCTGTAATATCCAGGCGTAGACTCTCTACTGTGAAGGTAAAGTGACGACCTATACGGCGTGCTGCAACGGCCATGCACTTCACAACGAGGGTCGTGCTCGACGATAGAGCTGACAATCGGAGAATGCCGACCCTCCCCCTCCAGATTCATATTTCCGAACATAGAGTCCAACTGACGCATCGCCATGACTTTCTTCACAGCAGTCATCTTCACAGAACGTCAACACTCGTCCGTACGATATATTTTTAATTCACAATTTAAGACAACAATGTTTCCGAAGCTCGATCGTGCGTAACGCGAGCGTATGAGTACATTAAATGACATGTATGTCCTCTAGGTATGCCGCGTCGCGACTGGACTGTTCGGACGGCATTGTGCGCAGAGCGCTTACCGATGACTCATAAGAGGCATGCGCGCGAGCAACGAGACTACGATTATCGCCGTGTCCTACAATTATATGGTAGGTATAAATATAGGTGACAACGAGGTAAATAATGGTCCAGTAGGTATTCTGAGAGAGCCATCAGTAATAAACAAGGACCTAATGGCATGTAGGAGTAGCTTCAAGTTCACGCGAAGGTCGCCAAAGTACATGCAATAAGACAAACGCAGCAGCTTCTATTATAATTTGCGACGAAACTGGACATCAATAAAATTATATCGTGATTAATTTGTTAATGTGATAAACCCACGCTCATTGTTTATCCAATTAGTTAAAATATAAACAGGCAGTTATTTCACGGTTGTATCTGCGCATGTAATTAACTGAATTAACTGATGTGGCAAATAAAGTAAACTCGCCGTTTACTTGGTTCCATAAACGGTACCAAGTCCCCGGTTAATTGTACTAGCAGTTTAGATCCGGTTAGATATAATTGGGAATAACAAGCGAACGATTCAAAATGGCAACATCCTTGAAGGAAGAGGCCCAACATCGGTTGTTTCCTTTTGGCAAAACACCACGGTCTCACAACAGTAGGTCACGACAGGTTTGCGATGCCGTAAGACATTCTCTACGCAAGAAAGCAAACTGCGACCTTTAAATATGTTACATGTTTTTTTTATAAAAACTACGAAATTAACAACAAAGATAACGGTAAGTAGTGGTGTCAACATAAACAAGGTTTAAAACAACATAATGGGCAACTTGAGCTAGAAAAGCACACCGCACCTAAATAATAGAGCAACTTAATCTAACCGGTTATTTAAGCTAAACGCACAGTGCAGCCACAGCACGCCGCATTGCAAAATGCACCAAAGCACATTGGGAGTCGCGTCGGGCTGCGCCGCAACGCCGTGCTTCTCTCTAACAGATTGAAATTTAGAATTTGAATTTGAATTGTGTATCCAGTCCAGTGACGCTCGCGCACATTAGGGCGGGCCGCAGCGCAACGCAACGCATTGCAAAAATCCTCCTATAATCACTTTCGTAAATCTTGTATTAACTATCGCAAAAGTAATGTCCCAAAGAGATGGAGGAGGATTTTTGCAATGCGTTGCATTGCGGTGCGGCCCGCCCTAATTTGCGCTATAGGATTTAGGGCTTGCCATTACAGCCGCAGCGGGCCGCAGAGCAACGCATTTCAATAATAAAAAGTGCGATGCGGCCCGCCTGTAGTGTACGATACATACATACATAAACCATTCTTCTTCCCAGGGGGGGGGGGGGGGGGGGGGGGGGGGGCAGAAACTACAAAACGCCACCTGCTACGATCCCTACATAATCTTTATGCTTCGTTTACGTTCCTTCCATTTTTTGATTGCTAATCCATTGCTTCAAAAGTGCGAAAGAAGAATCTGCTCAACAATGTAAATAACGCAATGAATGTCGTTGAACTGTCAAAATGAAACCATTATTCTTAATCATTTACGAAAATGTGTTACGCAATTAGATAGCTGGTCATATACGCATGCCGCATGCGAGTACTACGCATTCATGACCTTTCTGAAGAACATCGTCAATAAGGTCACTATGGCCTTCTTCTAGGGCGTCCCTCCAGGCGTTTCCAATCACATCTGCCTTGTCCACACAAATGCCATTTGACAGTCGCCTTTTTGTTAGCGTGCGATAGTTCATACAAAATGTACGAAAGCGATACGTGAAGAAGATATTTGCAATGCGGCGTGGCCCGCCAAAATGTGCGCTGCGCTTTATAATACTTTTTCAAATAACGGCAAAATAATATAAGAATTTCAGTTAATTTTGTTCAATGAAGATATTTGCAATATACGAGTACAAATAATCAAAGGGTTTAGTAACTACATACGGAAAATGTATACTTAAATCGAAGACTCCAGCCAGGCTCTAAATAATTCCCGACAAAACGTATTTACTCTGCTTTAAATCTAATTTCCGTTCAATAGCTCCACATCAAGCCTTTATATTTGCTTGAGGATTCTACTGCACTACCAGCCAGCTGCATAACTTTCAAATACGATGTTATACAGCTTAAGTACAACTGAATAGCCCTTGACCACTTGTTTTTTTTACAAAATTCAGGCTGTTTAAAGCCTAACAAAATCAGCTTCGGCACCGTTACCACAAGTAGCTAGGTGGTAATGAAATGTTAGGGAAAAGAATTTTGTCAATTTATACCTAGAAATAATAGGTATCAAAGTAGCCAATTTTACATATTGGAAACAAAATCGGTCTAACGCGTGGGCGCTAGCAGACGGTAGAAAACGTCCAAAAAGGTAAACTAGATTAAGAAGTCGTTCAATAACATTTCTAAAAGGCCAAATTCTATAGTTCATAAATCTTGCGGATAACATAATAATATCTATAACACGAAAAGCTATCAACAATATATGGAACATAGACGGAACGAAGGACTAACGGGACATGACCAGAAAATTTAAACGGTCATAAACCCATTAAATTATTTTATAGTTTTGACAATAATACTAGTATACTGTGCTATACTAGTTCGGACTGCCAAGTCATAGGTATCGAGTTCCAACCCAAGGCAAGCACCTCTGACTTTTCGGATTCATGTGCGTATTGTATAATTATCACTTGCTTCAAAAACGGTGAAGGACGGGTGTATAATCTGGTGTACAATAAAGTATATATAAATAAATAAATAAATAAGGAAAACATCGTGAGGAAACCGGCATGCCTGAGATATATTTCTTGACGGCATGTGAACCCAAGTCAGAGGCCCATGGACGGCTTTAAAACTGTGACATCAGGTTAGTCCCTAACTACACGAAAAGAAAAAGACTGTGCTATAGCGATTCAACCATCTTGATTTCGTGAGGCACTAATGAGGTAACCTACGTACTTAAAGAGAGTGACAGAATTTATATATTATTCAATGATGACAAGATGTTGATGTTGAAACTATTACAACGATGTTCATCTTTAATTTGACAAGAGCTTAAGCAGAAAAAAGGAGACAAATGTATTTGAGCTCAAACAAGTTCATAAGTGTCCTTTTGAAGTTTTTGAGGTCATCTACATTTATCATTTTATCACACTGTGTATTATGCTGCGGCCGCATCTGCATCTATGGTGACAAAGCAATGCGTGCGGAAACTTCGTATGTTTTGCACGATAAAAAATTATCGCGCTAATGCGGTGTTCACATAAGCGGCTTCATAATTATAACGAATTATCGTGCAATAGTCCAAGATGGCTCTCTATTATTTCGACAGAGCGTCTACGCAGTCCGGAATCAACAGTCGGAATATTATTTACCGCCAACCGGGCGGTAAGTGCTACGCAGCCCGAACTATCGCGACGATAACCGATAATGGTTGGTCACGTCTGCATGTATCGTATCACTGTGCAAAGCTTCGGCACGATAGACGCAAATGCGACCGCAGCATTACGGACAGCAAAACGCAAGACTATCAGATAATTTTTGACACAATAATGCTTTTCATTTAGTTTTTCACTGATTTGTAGCTTGCCCATCATTTGTTTCCTCCTATGATTTATATCAAATCGACGGTGCGCCGGTTAGTAATTACGTAGTCTGGTCATAAGTTTTGTCACATATGGAAAGTTAAATAAATGACACAATGAGTTACGCACTACAACCATTTATATATCAAATAAAAGGGTATAAAATACAGATTTAAACCACATTAAAATTATTCGAAATGTCCTCCTCTTGCTTCGATACAAGCCTTCAATCTGCAAGGCCAGTCATCAATCGAAGCACGCACGACATTCATGTCAATATCAGCGACTGCTTTAATCAGGGATGCTTTAAGTGACCCCAAGTTGCGATGGGGTTTAGCGCACACCTTCTCCTCTAAGTGCTGCCATATTTTGTAATCCAAGGGATTCAAGTAAAGTCGATGCCACGGGTCGTGAACCAGTTTTTGGTACTTTTCGCCTTATGAGCCGGCGCAGAATCCTGCTGGAATACCCAGTGCCTGTTTTCGAACATTGTTTGTGAAAGAGGTTCCACAATGTTTGTTAGGACTGTGTTTTGATATAGGAGGGCACTGAGGTGACAGAACTTATGGCCCGACTACGTAAATACTTGCGTACTACAAAAATGAAACTAAATTATTTGATGCACAAACCATGTCTGTCTGTTCTCAGCTCTACTTATAAAAAAGTATAAAGTATATGATGTCAGCCTGTTCTCCTTAATATATGTGTCACAATAACCTTATTGTCCCTGTACTGAAGACAAGACTGCTCTTGACAATATACTGCAGCTCATACGAATGACTCAGAGTTAATTAATTTTAGAAATGATGAATAAACCATCCTGGTCTAGTCAAACTACATGTATTATATTTTGTTTCAGTTTAATTTAAAGCGCCAAACTGTATAAACAAATGGTTAATAAACAGCACAAAAAATATGCTATAGGCTAGTAAGTCAAACAAAGTACTTAAATAAATTAAAAATATTTACTTAACACTGTGTCTCTGGTAAATACAAGGTGTTCCTTTTGATATCCCATAACTATAGGGTATTAATGAGACCAAGTCAAAGAATCACCTGGCAATTGAAGGATTTTTTTTTCACAAAAATTTTCGACGCGTCACGATTTTTTATGTAAAACACCCCTACGTGAAATAAAAATAAATAAAGGAATTTAGCTATATACCGTAATATAGTTGTATCATACAACTATATTACGGTATATAGCTAAATCCCTAGGGATATAACTGTATCTCGGCTATAACCATTGTAAATAATTACATTACAAACCAATTCATATTTAAAGCTAAGAAAATGCGACGTTGTCATATTTTTTTTGTTTATGGACCAAAATAGTGAAATCCTTGTAATTTCTTATTGAGTAATAAATTTCTTCAACCATGAATAGTCTGAATGAAATGTTTTACTTTTATTTATTTTTATTTCACGTAGGGGTGTTTCATACAACTTGTATGAAAGTGGAACTGACGGAATGCCCTAATTTTGTAACTGCGCCCAATTTGGACGTAGCGCTTGCTGGCCGCTCCCGCGCTTCGGTCGGTCGGCTCGCGCCTTGTTGATCACAGCTCTAACCTAACCTATTTGGTCGGAGTGCCCTGATATTTATATGACTAGATTGTGCTCGTATCATAGTTATATTTCTAGTAAGACAGTTGTGAATCGCTTTCATATAACTATATTACAGAATATAGCTACATACATCTCTAGGGATATAACTAGTCTAGTGTTATGTTATCTGTGAAACTATGTATTTTTGGAACACTTGTTCTAGGACTTTTTTTATTTAATATAGCATATAAACCTAAAGTTATGGGACATCAAAAGGAACACGTTGTATAGACACCACTTTATCGTTAACCAACTACTAGATAACACAAACAAATATAATCAAAAAAAATGGAAAAAATATAAAATTAAAAAAAACTAACCGATCAAGGTTATCCATTAAATCCACAAAAAAAAAAAAGTTGAAAGAAGGCATTTCACAATAAAGGAAATCCTTACCAGGTAAATACATATAAAACTCTTTCACTAAGAATTTAGAAAAGAGAACATGTATTTATTTCACTGTACCAAAAAGGTTACCGGTTAACCCGTGTCTAATATACCAAATCCTAACGAACCTTAAATTCAGGGGCGAGTAAACAAAAGTTCCGAATTTCCATTAAACTGCCCCATTTATCCTACCCACCTCATGGCAACTCTAGATTTTTATCCTGACGCATTATTTATGTGATGGCGCGTTTTAAGTATTTCGTATTTCGAGTGGGCGCAAAATAATCCAATCCAGTACGTATGAAGGTCATAATGACAGTGTAGCAATAAATAAGGACAGTCGGAACGTTTTATGATTGAACTAGTAAATAATTTATATACTAACTACATAAACAGACGGGTAGGCGGCTAATGGTTTTGAAAGATGGAAGATTTATACCTAGCAATGTTTCAATATCGCTCATTTGCACTGTTACATCGATTTTTATCGTAGTCGTAGTAAAACAGTTTTGCCCTATTTTGATCCCGTGGGAATATCGGGATAAAAGTATATTACGTACTAACCCAGGTCATGGTCTACCCTTGTGCTAAATTTCATCAAAATCCGTTCAGCCGTTTTAGCGTGAAAGCGTAACAAACATACAAAAATCAAATCTTTTCTTCACTTTATCTATATATATAAAATGATAAACTGACTGACTGACTGGGTGATATATCAACGCACAGCCCAAACCGCTGGTCCTAGAGACATGAAACTTGGAGGGTGTGTTCTTTGTGAAGAGTAAATATCCACTAAGAAAGGATTTTTGGGAATTCCACCCCTAAAGGGGTAAAATAGGGGATGGAAGTTTATATGAAAGTCCGTCAGTTTTGAAGTTAGGATCTTCAAATTTTGTGTTTAGGCTGACGATTGAAAATTAATTTATACGTGTCTCAGCGTTTTTGATAATTCTACCCCCGAGGGGTTAAAAAGGGAATAAAGTAGAAAAGTCCTTAATTTTCTGAGAAAAATCACTAAATTTACTATTTAGGCTTATGGTTGGAAGCTAACGCAACGGTGTTGTTAGAATTTCAACCCTTAAGGGGGTGAAAAGGGGGATGTTTTGTTTGTAATTAAAGTTCTTTATTTTTTAAGTTAAAATCACTAATATTTCGGCTTATTATTCTATTATATTCGCAATCCACTGCTGGGGTCGCCACATTTGAGGCGATAAGTCCTCTCTTTGAGGAGTGACTAGAAAGGCGCCACGGCGTCCTCACCTTCCGCCTGACGCAGGTCCTCACCGGACACGGTTGTTTCGGGAGGTTCCTGTTTCGCATAAGGCGGGAGGAAACGCCCAGGTGTCACCACTGTGTGGATCACCCGGAGGACATGGTGGAGCATACGGTGAAGGTCCGCCCGGCTTGGGCGGGGCACCGCCTTGTCCTTGTGGAGGCGATCGGTGACAGTGATCTCTCGCGTCCGGCCCTGGTCCAGGCCATGGTACTGAGGGAGAGGGCGTGGCAAGCCGTCAGCTCCTTCTGCGAAGTAGTAATGCTCGCAAAGGAGAAGACGGAGCGCGTGAGGGAGAGGCAGATGTCGGCACAACGGAAGGGGTCCGCTAGGACCCATGCCTGCCGGGGTCGCGGGAAAGTCCGAAAGGGATACCGTGGCCCCTGGCAACGTACAGGTAATTGAAGACACACGGGTGGGTTTTAGTCAGTAAGAGTCTGACACGCCCTCCCGCTCCGCCCAGAACGGGAGAAGTTATTTGATCATTTACCACCCTAAAAAAAAAAAAAGGGTCTAAAAAGGGCCATGAAGTTTTGTATTGAAGTTGCTCATTCGCTGAATTTTGTATTCAAGTAAAAATAATATAAGTGCACGTGTACTGCTTCTAACTTTACAGTATCTTACATAGAGCGACTGCCTATCTAACCTCCACAACGCAGTTACTGGGTAATACGATACCCCTTGGTAAGAATGGTTGTCAGACTTTCGGGCTTCTGACTTCCCGCAACGACTGTCAAAGATCCACGAATGACAGCCGGGACCAACGGCTTAACGTGCTTTTCGAGCAACAGACGGGTCTTTGTATGGTCACCCATCTACAGACTAACTGCGGCAAGTGTAGCTTAACCTGATCGATTGACCTGTGCGGCTGTTATTATTTAGCCACGGGCCCCTCCCCCGCAGAACCCCCCCCCCTTCCCCTTCTCCGGGAGAATCGATATAGATATAGATTAGGATAGTAAGGATACGAACAGAATGCGATACTGCTCATCCCTCATAGCAAATAGCGTGATAATTTGTACCCTACAGACTGACCACACATATAGGGAACACCTATGCAATGTTATTGAGGCCAAAGTACTAACTGGATCTGCCAGAGGAGAAACAGTCTTCGTGCCGCGTATACCATTGATACCAAATAATGACCTTCCGTTTGAATTTAAAAGATTGTAGTTGACGATTAATAAGTCACAGGGACAAACTCTGAAATTTGCTGGAGTTGATTTGCGACAAGACTGTTTCTTCGTCGGCCAATTTTATGTGGCTCACTCACGTATTAGCTCTCCAACTAGCCTGGTTGTTTTAGTGCCCGCTTCCGAATTAGTGAAAAACATTGTATATAGAGAAATACTGTAAAGGATTTAGGTAGATACCGGTCCTTTACAGTCTTTTTACAGTAGGTATTTCTTGACAGTATTCCTCAAATATCACAGATAGTGGAGGACAATTAGCCATGAACAAAACTCTATATTGTAATTGTTATAATCATTCATAAATATCAAGAAAAAATAATTTATACTCTACGCAGACGAAGTAAAATAAAATAGTAACGAAGTCAAATCTTACATTGAATATTCGAGTCTGATGCCGAAAACATAGTTTTTAGAATTTTGGTCTGTTTGTTTGAATGTACGAGTATGTTCCGGTTTGCACAAAAACGGATGAACGGATTTGGATGATATTTGGCACACAGAGTTTATAACCTGGATTAACCTGTAGGTTATTTTTTAATCCCGGTAGTACATACCCGTGGGATATTTTCCGACATCCACGCGGGCGAAGCCGCGGGCAAAAGCTAGTAATATTATATTATTATTAGTTTAGACTAGCAACCCTACAAAAACATTGAGATTTCTTTATTATACTGGGTGGCAGGGACATCGACGTGCAACCTGTGACCTTGAATTCAGTACATGATTCTGAAACCCCCTGATCATCGAATTTTTTGTCGGTTGTTAAAACACAAATTTCCTGTTCCATACATTGTAGCCGCGTAGGTATTGCACTTTTCTATGACACAGCATTTAATTTTTTTATAACCGTCGTTTAGTTTCTACTCTAGGGGGTCTAGAATTATGAGCTGGATTCGTTGTTATAGTTTGCGCGTCGATAGCTGCCACCCTTTAGTAATTTTAATATTATATTAATGCATTTTGCAGATAAATCTTCCGGAATAAATACTCTAAATTATGATAAAAACCGCATCAAAATCTGTTGCGTAGTTTAGAAGAACAACGCTGTCACACAGAGAGACACAAAATGCGATTTTAATCCTATCTTTAAAATAAAATGCGAAAGTGAGTTAGTCAGTTTGTTTATTTGTTACGCTGTCACGCTAAAACGGCTGAATAGATTTGGATGAAATTTGGCACATAGGTAGACCATGACCTGAGTTAGTAAATAGGATACTTTTTATCCCGATATGCCCACGGGATCGAGACTTATGCGGGTGAAACTGCGGGGCGCAGCTAGTATAATATAAATATTTAATATTCACTTGTAGTATTTACAATACCTCAACAGTCTTGAAGATGATACACTTTACAATTTTATTATTATATACTAGCTTTTGCCCGCAGCTTCGTCTACGCGGAGGTCGGAAATTATCCCACGGATACGTACTATCGGGATAACAAGTAGAGGACATTTGACTTATTATTCCAATAGTTAAATAATGTAGGTAGTCTTTTCAAATTTATTTTAATTTAATTTATAATTCAATTTTAAACAATCTTTTTATTATTTTGAACCTATTTAATTCTACAATTTTTTAAATTAATTCAATCACACTATAATATTGATAATCAAGTTTATGCTTGGTTTTACTGTAATGTATTAGTGTAAACTTTTATAATACTCGTAGCATGTATATTGTTTCTTTTTTATGTGTTTTTTTTTTTAATATATTCTTATTTTAATTTAATTAATTTTGTATTCAGAGCATGTGTACTCAATAATGTGTAAGCTGTGGTTACCTGTCATTGAGTGTGCATTACAGGATAAGGGTTATTATGTTGTATGGTTTTTATATTGTAAAAAGATAATTGTAATGTACCTCGTTGGTAATCCTTAAATAAATAAATAAACAAGTATCTTATGTCCTAACCCAGGTCATGGTCTACCCATGTGCCAAATTTCATTCAAACCCGTTCAGCGGTTTTAGCGTGAAAGCGTAAAAACAAACACAGTTTCGCATTTATAATATTAGTTAGGATAGTAAATTATTCAATACATATTAATTTAATTTAATTCAATCAATTTTAAATTTTTTGTTGATCATTTTTACTAATATTTCATTTATCTGAATTTTGTCTCTGTGTGCCAATATTAATAATAATTAAAAAAAAATATGAATTTACTTATTGTTATTAATGTAATGTATGAATTTTTTATTTATAATTTTTTATCAATTTTGTATCAATTTATATCAATTTTTACCATTTTATTTTTATGCAATTCTTATCAGTTTTACCAATGTCGAAGAATGACAATTTTACTCTTAGCAATTTTATAATATTTCAACTTTTTAATATTTTTACTTTTTATTGATGTTACCAAATTTTCTTCATTAGCGCTTATTACTAAGTAAGTTAGCTTATTTTTCTGATTCATTGTTTTATGCATGTGGTGTTTACCTATAAGTAACTGATGCACTGTTATTTTACTTTTTTAAATGTGCTTGTATCAGTGTAATCAATTGTTAGTGAACCTAATCAAAAAAATAAAAATACGCACGTGCACCCTTTTCTCTCCTAATTTACGCTCACACGGATCACATACTAAACATGGATCTATTACATAATTTCTGTTTTCAGAGCATCACTTATCTAACTATAATATTTCCTGTTACCGGAGTCAGAGCAATGTGTTGCTCATACATGATTAATAGTTGAAGCGCTTCGTAAAAATGTATAAAAACCGTAGCAAAAACTAAGGTTCATTGTGATGAATATTCATTCAAACTCTCATTGTGTGTGTAGTTTAGATAATCTAAGTGGCCACACAGACACACTAAAGGTGACTTTGTTTTATAATATTTATAGTTAACTATCTGCGCCACGCGGTTTCACCCGCATCAATTCGATCCTGTAGTAATATCGGGATGAAAAGTATCCTATGTGCTAATCCAGGTCATGTTCTACCCATGTGCCAAATTTCATCCAAATCTGTTCAACCATTTTAGCGTGAAAGCGTAACAAATAAACAAACAAACTCACTTTCGCATTTATGGTATTCACAAAATGAGTACGTGCCATATTTAAACCGAGTCGACCAACATAGATGTGTACTTTTTTTGACATAGGTACTACAATAGGTCTGAAACCGCCAACTGCGCAAGCGTGGTGATCGATGCATGAGCATTCAATCCACAGCACTGTTTCAAAGATTATATTAATAATCTTTGAAACAGTATGCAGCTATCATTTGATTGATAATTTTTCTAAAATTCCGTCTGATCGCGTTAGACTGCGTCGACAGCCACTAAAATTGCACTTTCATTGTATCTAATCAATTAAAAGGGTGAGCGAGTAGGTACTATGGTCAAGCAAATTCACAATCTTGGTCGTTAGTAGCTTGGGATTTTCCATCTGGAAAATAAATCGCTAGCAATTTGCGACGACGCCGTGACGCGACGCGTCTTTCTGGGTTATCTACACAGGTGTTCACGAAACTGTAAAAAAATCCAATGCATTGCAAGCCAATTATTTGATGGCAAAACTAATTTTAGTCATTCGAAAGGGCGGTATTCGTAAGAACATTCTTACCAAAGAAACATCGTGCTCGCGTGCCAGCTCTGTGATCCTCGGTTCAACGTACTCACTGCTCAAATGCTCGTCAACAAATGCTTACAGTTTAAATGAACATAAAGCGTGCAACAAATTTATTTTAAAATTGTAAAAACCTATGTTCAACATAAATGAGAAGGGCAATTATGCCCTTTTTTGCCCACAGGGGCATAATCCTCTTATTATTTAGTCATTGGCATAATACCATGGAACTCAATTTCATAAACAGTCTAAATCCACTTACTTCCGATTCCAACAAGCAATGATTTAACGTGGCCAGGAGACTTAGTCGATGACAATTTGGATAACATTGTAATGAGTTATGTTTTCAAGTGATAGAAAGATAATAACGAGTCTCAACTAACGAACATTCCTTTTACGAGCAAGTTGCGACTGTATATCGACCAATTAATGACAAAAAGTAGTAAGAAAATAGCTCAGGACAGTAATTGCTAATACAAAAAGACGGTGAAATTCTAATCACGCTTTGATTTAATGTACTGAGACGGTGTGGTCGGATCAGCAATTTATGTAGGCAATATTATTGTTTTAGTCGTAAATACTTTTTAGCAACAATTATCTAGATAAATATTGACACAATATTGATAAAGATTAACATTATGTAAGCTTCAAAATTAATAGCGTTTTTATATTTAAGTTCTCCAAGATGAATTCTGCGTACTATCTTTATGTGAAGCTTTTCAAATAAAATGACATTGTTAAAATATAGAATTAAGCAGTTTATTTAACCAACTCATCGTAATATCTCATGATATTTTAATATAAGATCCAAATCGCAAAGAAACTACTCTGCAAAATCTGGAGAATCAGTAAAATATAATTTTCCAACTTCATGGATCCCCCCTCATCTAATTAAAAGACTTAATTATAGTATCTCAGATGTATGAGACGGACAGCGTCAATTCAAACATGTTCCGACCTAGAAAATCTTTAAAAAAATATTTCTATTTGGACCGTGAACGCTGCCTTTCAACGAGAAATCTCATAAAATGTAAAAATTTACTGCATTGTAATAATAAGACTATTTATTTTAATTCTTGACGAATGACATTAGAATTTGACGCTTCGCTTTCATTTTGTAATTCCAAAACTCAACGATTCGTTTTATGGAAACGACATTCCTACATCAAATGGTACCTATAGGAGCACTATGAAACGGGCACTACTGTTAAATGTTACGTGAAGCTTAAGTTTTTTGTAACATCAGTCATTTCGCTTATAAGGCAAGACGTGTTTTGAAGTTTATGCACAGCAAAAGCATCAGTTAAAACCAATGGCCAAGGCTAAACACGATAAATGCGGTCGATGTTCCAAAAATTACATAAAAAAAGATTCTTACATTTTTTGGGTCTCCCATTTCCGGCGATTCGATAATTTCGTTTTTCCTGAAACGATAAATTTAAAACATGAGAAATTTATGTTACACGACGATACACTCACTTGATTTCAGTTTCATACACTGTATTCAATTCAAACGGATAACACTAGACTACTTTACATATTACATTGTAATTTATCGGCTCGTTAGAGAAAACAGCTCAAGAGCAGTTGGCGACCAAACATTCAGAACAAATTGCTTGCTCGCTCTACCGATGAAAGTACACCACTCCGTAAGAAAAATGATTACTGTTTGCTGCTTCGTGCATGCATTGCATACTAGTAATCATCTACTATCAATTACAAAAATATCTTTTATAAGCGATTTTTCGCATTTTTTTATACATAACTAAGTCAACTAAGATAAATATTTGAATATACTTTTTAGAATAAAAATAAGCAGCTAATTCTCAAATTACCTGATAAATGGTGCTTGCTCGCGACCTTTATCGGGAGTTATTTGTTGTGGATTCTTGACAGCTGACGGAAAAGCTGATGCAACATCTTCTATTGGCTCCATCCTGAAAGTAAATGAAAGTAAATGCATAAATAATTCGAAAAGTTCTTTAAATTAACTGTTATTATTCAATTGAGTTTAAATATATTTACATTTTCTGTTGCCTCAAGTCTGAAGAGCAGAGATTGCGAAGATAATCATCGCACTCGCGTTGTTTTTGGATTTGATATTCTTTAAGTAGTTCCCTTCTAAAATCTCCATCGGCGCCCGGCAACATTGCCGCTTCAGCCTGCTGTGGCGTACGCTCCGCGAGTGATGAGCGTTCAGTCGACGCTGCCGTGTTTGATATTGACGTAGAGGCTGAGTAATCTTGTCCCCTGTGCTCGGGAGTAGTGGCGTTCGACGCGCCGATGCTACTATCATTCGTTTTCGTTGAAGCCGTAAACTCACCGATGGGTTTCAACGTCGCCTCATCAATTGTCTTCAGGGACTCGTTCAGTCCGTTGAAAATACTCTCGGCATTTTTACTATCAAATAATCTATCCACCGACGTGTTCATCAGTCTGCTGCCTTTAATTCCAGTAAGATGAAATCCGGCAAAACAAGAAGACGAAGGGCCATAATCGATTGCTGAGAGAGCCATTACAGCGGGATGTCGTGGAGCGCCGTCAGGAAGCGGACGCAATGATCTCGTCATAGCGTCGGCGGCCGAGCGCGGTCTCCTAAAGGGCATCGCCAAATGAGGGAACGTGCGCGGCTTTATCGGCGTGACAAGCATGTGCTCCGTCCACGAAGTGTGCAAAGATGGACGCTCCAACTTCTCCACGTCTACATTCAACATTCTCTGCTCAAATGGAACACTAAATGTTTCAGCCGGAATAGATTGCAACCACGACAGCAAGCTTAGATCCGATTCATCAAAACCAGAACCGTCGAGTAACCTCGAAAAATTAACTTCATTCGATTGTGCTTCCTTGGACCCTGTGGCTTTCGCCTGGCAGTAGTTAACACATGACTCATATAATATTCCCTTAATAAGTAGTTGCATTAATCGATCATTTTTTGCACATTTGGACACCGACCCGCTGGACTTTTTGTCACAGGGCAAAAATTGTTCTACGAGAGGGTACACCTCTCTGAAGCACTGAACGCGTGCGTTGCTGGGATTCCATTTCTTAAACTGCGCATGATCAGTAATACTTGGTAAAGTCAACAATAAACATAGATTTGAGTATTCTTCTTTCGAGGGTGCTAGCTTCTCTAGATCGCTAAGGACTTTGACAACTTCATCTACTATATTTTCAACATTATTATAAGCTTTAATTTCCGATCTTATACATAACAATTCGATATACTTATGCCTTAGAATAGCGTAATTAAATTTGTCAGCTTCAAAAGCTTTGAGAGTGCTGAGTGGTTGAATAAATTCTAGGACGTCATCCCACTGTCCGTCGAGGATGAGTTGACGTAAAAACAACACGTCATCAGCGAAATTGCCATTAATGACACCGGTTTCACGCTCTAGCGATAGTTGAGTAATGTGCAGGTCGCGGTTGTGTAGGAACTCTAGAGCCAGCCGGACTACGTCATCCTCGCGTAGGTTTAGGTGGGTTGACGGCATTCTGATAACCAAGCGCCTTATATCTGGAACAAACAGATAATTTAAATAACTAAGTTTATACAGACAAAAGTCAACAAAATCTGTTATGTCATGATCATAAAGTCTAGACACTGAATTTGAAATTATTTTTATTGACATTCCAGAGTGGCTGCTACACCACGGTAAAAGTATTTTTTATTGTAACGATGCTAAAACATAATTATATAAGTAGTTAAGATTTATCGACGAAAAAATACATAATATCATATTTAAATACTCTCTTTTCGATTTTAGTATTGCAAAAATTACTGGTTTAATTTTACGAAATTACATGTACTAGACTTGTTTAGCTGGCAATTTTGATCTGTAGTATAAAAAAGTCAAATAATAAATAGATCTAGTCACCCTGTAAAATGACAACATTCCTATCGCGGTGCAAAACGAATGAAAAAAATGGAGCGACTCCAGTGGACTTTTACCTCCACAGAAAAAGTAACACACAACCTAGTACTGGGACACGACACGCCTTGGTAAGACTGATTTCCGGGTTTTTGGCTTCTGACTATAACTGTCAAACGTACCATTAAATACCATAATCAAATATGTGCAAATTACAGACAGTACCAATGGCTTAACGTGCTTTTCGAAGCACGGAGGGTCTCGATATGCAAATGGGGGTCACCCAGCCACGGAAAAACCTCGGCAAAGCGTATAGTAGTAAGAGTATAGTATACCTTCGATAAACCCGAGCAGCTGTTTTATTTAGCCACGAGCCACGCTCATCTTCGAAAACTTATTAAATTACTTTAATTCATATAATTATATGCTCCACTTTTAATGACAAGCGGCTGATAACTAATCCAAGTGTGTTGTATCGAAACTGGTACATACGAAAGCTAAACCGATATATTCTAAAACTGCTTGAGTGCACAACACGTCTTTTACCACTTTCGGTTGAAGTTTTATACAGTTAATATTGAGTTAGACGCATTCCTGACCGGGTGCACCGACCCGGTCAGGAATGCGCCTTTTTCGTTCGTGCGTTTTCGTTTCGTTTTCGTTTCTGTACAGATTGAGAGAGCTCGTGGCTCAGTAATAACTGCTGCACGGGTTGATCCGTCAGGTTAAGCTACGCTTGCCGCGGTTGCTCTGTGGATGGGTGACCATCTTTCCATACCGAGACTCCTCCGTGCCTCGGAAAGCACGTTAAGCCGTTGGTCCCGGTTGTCATTTGTAGATCTTTGACAGTCGTCAGAAGCCCGAAAGTCTGACAACCAGTCTTACCAAGGGGTATCATATTACCCAGTGACTGGGTTGTGGAGGACAGATAGGCAGTCGCTCCATGTAAAATACTGGTATTCAGCTGAAGCCGACCCCAATAAAGTTGGGAAAAGGCTAGGCAGATTGACAGATTGAGAGATAAATGAGAGCTTCCTGACTGAGGCGTTTCGGTACAGATTCTTTTCCGAGCGCATATAATAGATTCGGTACAGAAACGAAAACGAAACGTAAACACACTGACCTGGTCAGGAAGGCACCTAATACATATTAACCACGTCAGTTGACAGCGTGTGGACGACGCATTTCCGACGCGTCGTTGTGACTTCTTCAGATCACCAGAAATGTAACTGAAGGTTTACACGATATAAAACTCACATTTTAATGTTTTTGTTGTTAGGGTGTGCGGCACCTGCCAGGGTTGCGAGTTGTCCAAAAGCGATATCGTGGCCCCGGACACAGGCAACGGAAGGAACACGGGTGGGGGTTTTAGTCAGTAAAAGTCTGACACCCTCCCGCTCCGCGCAGAGCGGGAGAAGTTATTTGGTAATTTACCAAAAACAAAAAAAAAAAAAAAAAGTATGCGGCAGCGAAAATACGGGTGCCATAGATCCAATTCAATTACGATCAACAGTTCAACACACTTGATCAATTAACAATTTATTGGCCATTAGCCCCGTTTATAAAGGGGTGGGGTTCAATAACAGCATTTTTTATATAAATACACTTTAACCGGTCACGTACTGTTAACGTACCCGTGCCGACCGAAACCCTAGAACAGAGAAAAAACAAAGAGGAGGAGAATCTTTACTATTATATGCACACTATGTCCTTCAAAAAGAAGAAGATTTGCACTGAAATGGAAGCTCTGCATCAAATAAAACAATAACAGACATTGTAAAACATTAAGATTAGACTGGTAACACATCCGTCATGGGTCTGTGATGGGTTGGTTTAACAACTCAGAACAACAAACATAAGCTGTTTAGTTTATAAAAGCCACATAGTACAAAAAAATACTTGAAATCCATTTTACAATACTCTATTTAAAAAATAATCAGGGCAAAAGAAAATCTAATCCATTCACCGGACCTGTTCCAATATTTAAGGCACTCTTCGATATTCTTCATTTGTATACAACTGAAATTTTTGTCATTTGTATGTAAATGTGACACTGATACAATAAATTAATTTGAGTAAGTGAACCAAATGGGCACAGACCTGCTTTACTGGACTTCCTGTACATTATTGCTTATAAATAATTGTATGAAATTATCAAGAATTGGTTACACTATATTAAAACCACACTGTGACTGTGTTTTCATTATTAACATTATTTACTAATAAACTTGTCCTTTTAGTTTGCAATTTGTGTGTTCGTTTTTAATTTGCAATACAATTTTGAATACAAGCAATACATTTTTATATTAAAACAGTGTATTTTATGGTTCAATATCCATTGCTACTGAGCTGTTGAGTATTATTTGAATCAAATAAGATCTCAGCAATCTTATCTAAACTCCAGAAAGATGAATTATGTGACAGTTTTCAGTGAATGATAAGAATTTGCTTCAATGTTGGTCATATGCTTGGATATCTATAAATATTATAAATGAAAGTCGGTTGTCATGTCTGTCTGTGTGACCTCGTTGTTCTCCTAAACTCTGCAACGGGTTTTGATGTAGTTTTCACCATTATTTCGAGAATTTATTCAGGAAGGTTTGTTTGAATAATACAATAATATTAAACTTACGTTTAATATAGAAATCTCGATGTTTTGTCAAGTCGTAAAAATGGTGCCAAGCTAAATTAAATAATAAGTGTTTGAGTAGAATGAAATACTAGAAATAGTTCATAATTTTAAGAAATGAAGTTTAGGTGCATTGATTGACTCTCCAGAGCCTTCGACCTGGTGTCATATGATGTGCTCTGGAGAAAGCTGGGTGATAGGAATGTCAGTGATTAGGCTCATGCAGTATTGGTATGAAAACCAAAAGAATTCTGTAAAGTGGGCCGGAACGTTCTCTGAGTCGTATGGGTTGGAGTGTGGTGTGAGACAAGGGGGGTTGACGTCTCCACGGCTCTTCAACCTCTATATTAATGATCTCATAGGCGAGCTCAGTGGTATGCGTGTCGGCTGCCGGGTTGGTGGTGTTAGTATTAATAGCATCAGCTACGCGGACGACATGGTACTGCTGGGCCCGACTGTGGGATCTATCAGAGAAATGTTGAAGGTCTGCGAGGAGTATGCTGCCTTGCACGGCCTTGTGTACAATGTCCGTAAATGCGAATACATGGTCTTTAAGGCCGCCGGTAAGTGCCCTAATCATGAACCTAGTTTTTCTCTAGATGGTATAAACATAAATAAAGTCCACCAATTTAAGTACTTGGGGCACATACTTACCGACGACCTTAAAGATAATGCAGACATCGAAAGGGAACGTAGGGCACTGGCGGTCCGAGGGAACATGTTGGCCCGTAGATTCTCTTGTTGTACGGACCAAGTCAAAATCACTCTGTTCAAGGCGTTTTGTCAAGGTCTGTATGCGGGGGGTCTATGGGCCAGCTACACCAAAAGATCGCTAGATGTCTTACGTATCCAATACAACAATGGTTTTAGGATGCTGTTGAAACTGCCCCGTTTCTGTAGCGCATTGGAGATGTTTGCTCAGAACCGAACTGACGGCTTCCATGCTGTAATTCGCAAAAAAGTCGCATCACTGATGCGTGGAGCGCGGGTCAGTGACAATAGTGTAGCGGCATCTACATCGCTACATGCGAACTACGCATCAAAGACCTGACGTCACATAACATCCTGACAACAGTGGTTGAGAGCCCTTACTCCCCTTTTCTGAGGCACTATGTGGGGAGAATGGTCAGGTAGCATACATATATTCCTTGCTTTATCGTTCTCTGCACATCCTGCCGCAGTCACCAGCTATTGTTGTATTTTTTATGTTTTATGTACTACTAACACTAGTGATAAGGTATTTTACTAACAAATTGGACCATATTGTTGTCTGAAATTAATAAATAAATAAAATAAAAAAATAAAATTGATATGTAGATGGGTATCAGAGTATGGGACAACCACAGAAACAATGGATCAGTTGTGTGAAATAAGACATGCTTATTAAACTATTGACTGAGAAATTTTTAGAAGAAATCATTCTGTGCTGACACTACATAAATAGAGAGATGCCAAGAGGATGGAAATGATAGGTGGATTGATAATGTTGACTTGTCACAGTTTTAAGAAGTTTGAATTGGACTGGTGTGATTGGATTTATAAATAACATCAAATATGAGATAATATCATTATTTAGTTAATAGGTAAAGGCATGTTTATGTTTCTTGTTAGTTGAGTTACTTCTTTTATAAAAAGAATATTATGATAACTGCTTAGTTATATTATGATTAAAACAGGCATCAAATTGTTTATTTAAATGGTAAAGTTTTACACAATTTAAATAAACAAATTTAAATCAAGTTGTGAGACTAGAATGTTTGCTACAATGCAATAAAGCCTGTTTATATTTTATTAGAAAGATTTATTTAATAATACGATACTTTCACACACGGTATGCTTGTGTGCGTAATTTATGCTCCTGCAAGGGGAAAGCCTGATGTGTTGCTTAGTGAAAATTATTGGTGCATCTCTGACATAGCACATACCACTAAGTGAAAACTTTGATAGCCCCAATTTTTTGTACACTTTTCTCACTTCACAGTATTTGCCGCAATGATTCAAAATTCGTAACAGCCATTTTAGAACGAACAATCCCAAAACAACTAAACCACCTACACATTTTATGATTACCATAAAAGCCTTCACCGGATAGTGGCAGTAGATCATAAACAAAATTATTAATCACTTTCTAACTGGTCATCACATCAAAACACGATATTTTTTTACAGTTACAAGAAATAAACGATAATTAAAACTATAATAAATAACAACGTAGACAAAACAACTTTACCTCGATAATAATAAACTGATGACTGATACCACTTGAACAAATATTTCTCAAATTTAATATCCTACATTTGTATCAACAATTAACGGAACATTATGAGAAATTTATTCAATTTCCACATTTTTTAACGGGAGAGAGAGAGAGTAGTTCACAGATTAGAATTGTTTAAAGATTTGTCTATGATGCGTCAGTGACGTCTTGCTCAAACTCAAATGTAAATCAATTGGCATAGATTATATATATGTAAAAGTTGAGGCCGCTATTTCCTCAAAATACATAGACTTTTCTAGTCTTCGGATTTCACACACATTTCAGGGTCGTACTATGTATTTTTCAAAACGTGTGAGTTACCCCAGCAAGAAAATCTCATCTAGAATGAATTGAGTTCAACGAATAAATCGTAATTAAAAATGTGCGCACACTAAAAAAGGTACTTAGTTAGTCTGTGCGTATTTATGTTCTGTGGTCTGTGCTCTGTGCTGTTGCCACTATTGCGAGTAGTCTGTGGTAGGATTTGTGTTGTTGTACTTTTGTAAAATAATTATTTGTAATTTAAATTTCTTTCTGGAGTCATTTATCAATTTACAAATGCCTGCAGCTAATTATGGATACATTTTATCTGGTGCCATTAAAGATGATTGCCCCATTTCTATCAAAAATGTTTGGAATCATAATCTGCATGAAGAGTTTCATGTTATTAGACAGGTGCTAACTGTATTTCCCTAGAAATATGAATTCTTTAGTGTAACTTAGCTTTTAGTACGTAATTTTTAAAAGTGAAATTTTCACTCCCCTTTATCATTAGATCGTGCAGAAGTATCACTGGGTGGCCATGGATACTGAATTCCCTGGAGTAGTGGCAAGACCAATTGGTGAATTCAGGTCTACTGCTGACTATCAATATCAGCTGTTGAGGTATCCATTCACAATATAACTTAAAAACCTGAAGAAAAGTATTTCAGTTTTAGTGATTGACCTATTGATTTTGATTGAGCCTTGTTGCTAGTATATTAGTAATACATAAGATGGGTATATTAATTTCAGTACACCGCAGACTACCCTCTCATTTAATATTATATTGTTTCCTTTATTATCCAATGGTTTTCTGGAAGACATTGCTGTTGTATTATCCTGAATATTAAGAGTGTTCATCCAAAAATTTGGCAATGCGCAATTAGCTGTTAAATAATTACTTATTTTAATTAATTTGTCAATATTACTGTATGGATATAAGAAATATGGCAACATGGTAACCACATGTAAAAAAAAATAGATACGTAGAAATATGGTGAACATTTTGAATATTAATAATGAATTGCAATTATAACACTGAATTTGATGTTTTAACCGTCTTAGGTGTAAAAAAGGCACTTTTTTACATCTAAAACAATATATTTGGTGTTACGATATTAATTTCATAATCAATATTTAAGTTGCCAACTTTCTGTATAAACGCTCTTAATGGTTTCCTAAATGAGCTTTTTGAATTTTGGTCTACAATAAGGAACATTCTATCTATCTAGTCATTGCTAGTTATATTCTAAAATCTATCATGTTTCCAGATGTAATGTGGACCTTTTAAGAATAATACAGTTAGGTCTCACATTTATGGATGAAAATGGGAAAACCCCACAAGGTTGCACTACTTGGCAATTTAATTTTAAGTTCAACTTGCAGTAAGTACGCTGATGCTAATTATTAATTGTTTCGTATCTACTTCCGTTGAACGTTCAGCAGTCATGATGTAAATTTTTGTTTTCAGAGAAGATATGTATGCTCAAGACTCAATTGATCTGCTACAAAATTCTGGTCTCCAATTCAGAGAACATGAAGAACATGGCATTGAACCTTTAGAATTTGCTGAACTTCTGATGACTTCAGGTCATTTAAAATTATGTCCTCCAAGTAAAACACTATTACTTCGACTTCATGAATGAATTCACTAATTATTTTACACTTACTCATTTTAGGTATTGTGCTAATGGACAATATCAAGTGGTTGAGTTTTCATTCCGGTTATGATTTTGGATATTTACTTAAAATTCTAACTGATCAGAATCTGCCTCAGGAAGAAACTGACTTCTTTGAAACTCTCAGATTGTATTTTCCTACTGTTTATGATGTAAAAGTAAGTATTAATTATAATCTGAAATGCATTGTCATGATCATAATCCTTTACTTATTTAAGTATGTTGTTTCTTATTTACAGTACT
The DNA here is from genome assembly GCA_916701695.1 of Agrochola macilenta. Taxonomy (NCBI): domain Eukaryota; kingdom Metazoa; phylum Arthropoda; class Insecta; order Lepidoptera; family Noctuidae; genus Agrochola; species Agrochola macilenta. The sequence continues at coordinate 24,360,869 of OU753552.1, read as the reverse complement.
TGATGAAGTTATGCAAGAACTTAAAAGGTGGCCTCCAGGAAGTTGCTGACCAGTTAGAACTGCGTCGAGTAGGACCGCAGCACCAAGCTGGGTCTGACTCACATCTCACAGGAATGGCATTTTTCAAAATCAAAGAAGTATGTTTCTGTTCATTTACTGGATGTGTTATGTATGTTTTATGCCTGGTATTTCATTTGAACCCAGGATTTTAGCAAGAAAATTTAAAAAAAAACTTTTTTTCAGATATTCTTTGATGGTAATATTGAAAGCACCAGTGGTCATCTGTACGGGCTTGGAGCACCATTTAATAATAATGCAAACAGTTTCCAGGATAGTGCCGAAAGCACCAACTCACCCTAATCTACTAAACACTCACCTTAATGTCGCATTTAATGGAGATACTTAAGCAAAGCAATTGTATGTCAACAGTACCTGATTATGTGCAAAAGATAAAAAATATTGAGCAGAAACTGTGATATTTGTGTGTAGTTTCTAACTGCACTGGTAAGGCTTTATTAGAGGGAATGCTAAAAGAAATGCTTTGCGAGAATATTCTTAACAATAAAATCTGCTAAGAATTACTTTGAACTTATCAGTATATGATACTCGTAGTATCACAAATAAGCTGGCTGAATATCTTCTGTCTATCTATAAATATTTATATTATTTATAGATCCAAGGTCGCTTTTCGTGTCTATCGTTGTGTGTGTGTGCTTAGTTCTTATAAAGTTTAAATCAACAAAATAGATTTAAAGTACATTGTGTAGTTTATAATCTAAACTACACAATTGATTTCGCAGCAGTTTTCATTATCTTGTAAGTAGTTATTCCGAAAAAAAAATTGTGTACATCTCTGATGATTTGACATGTCACCATATCCAATGATCGTGCGCGGTGCGAAGCTGCGGGCGGCGGGTCATGATTTCGGTATGTTAATAAGTCAAAAGTAAGCAAGTGTTGTGCCATTGCTTTTTCGACCCTCAAGTTGGAAGTTTATTAAAGTTGTAAGTATATTGATATAAATATCTCCATAATGTAAATAAAATTATTTCAATCTATATTCTATAAATAGTATAAAACAAAGTCGCTTTACGTATTTCTATGTGTGCGCTTAGTTCTTCTAAATTACACACAAAAATAATAATATAATATTATTTTTAAGCTTTTCGCATGTCTCTGGGATAATCATATATAAGTATACAATATATAATATTATTATGCATATAATAATATTATTATTATTATATATTTAGTACAGCAAATTAGTACCATGATGTACCATTAGTATTTATTAGTATAAGTAATTAAAAAAATGTATTAAAACATTGTCGCTTTTCGTGTCTTTCTGTTTGTGCCCTTAGTTCTGTTTATTTATGTACACAATTGATTTTGATGCGGTTTGCACTATCATTTAAAGAATAAATTCATCTCAGGTTTATATGTAACTAAGGTATAGCACAGAAATCTCGATAATTAATATAATTATTATGTTTTTTTGACAACTTTTTCTATTGCATTGTTGTTTTGACATGTTTTGCTATTCTATTCTAATTAGTGTAAGATCTAGGTAAGATAGACCTTTACCCATCTGTTCACCGGATGAAAATTAAGGGGTTTATTTATTAACGTTGTTTAAAAGTTATAGGCGTTTATTCTGAAAGTGGGCAACGTCGCAAATAAATGTCAAATATTTTGCTGTTTTGATTAGGTAATTTGGCAATACTGTATGGAAATATGAAATGTAACTAACTAGCGAACTAGAATAATAATAATGAATTGCAATTTTAAAACTGAATTTGGTGTTGTAACCGTTTTAGGTGTAAAAAAAACTATATGCAAAGTTTCCAAATACTTTTTTTACATCTAAAACGAAATATTCTGTGTTAAGATATTAATTTTTGCATTTCATAATCAATATTTTATTTCACTAGTTAGCCACATATTACGAGTATATTTCCTTAGAGTAATATTTTCAAATTAATCAAAACAGGTAAATATTTGACAGCTATTTGCGACGTTGCCAAGTTTTAGGATAACCGCTCATGTGACGTTCAAACGTCAAAAATTTATGGCTACGCTGAATCCGCAGTTGCAGCCCGCAAAATTCAAAGTTTTTTACGTTTTTTTGCAATTTGCAGGTTGTATCTTAATCAAAATATGATTCGTGACTATAACAGCTATGTATTTACAGAATTATAATCATTGGAATCATTAATACATATCTCTAAGTTAGATTTGTTACTTATGAACTTTTCCACAAGAAATTTGTCCAAGTAACAAATCTTATTATAATTCTGTATTTGAATTTCGCGGGCTGCAACTGCGGATTCAACTTAATTAAACAGTCGCTAATCATTACTTAACTTGCAACGTTTATAAAGAAACCCATATATTTTAATTTTATCAAATATATTGCAAATGGGTTGCCTGCTTAAATATGTTCGTACTTTATGGCTAGAATACTGTAACTTTTTATAGATTTTTTTACTGACTTGTTTATCAACCGAATTAGATTCCAAATGAAAGTGTAAAGGATACAGAACATGTTCATGAACAGTTAGGTTGTTTACCTATGCTCGGTGCTTTTTACCAGATTGCCAGTCATAAATAGGTGAGTTAGGTTAGGACCATTAAAAGGTTGGCAACCTGTGTGCAATCTGTATGCTTTATACTTTCAATTGGAATGGAATGACTAAATGTAATGACTAGTATTTTTAATTATTTATAGCTGTGTACCTACATACTTAATTAGGCAACGCATTTGCAATATATTCGTAGGTAAATATGTGATTTAAAAAAAAAAACACCTGTAAAATGGGTGCAGGTCGATCTTATTTCGGATCGTATATTAAATAAAACGTGGGAGCTATTAATAAGTGTTGTATTGTACTTACTATAGGTACGTAAAATAAAAACAATTTGTACTTACAGTACGACACAACTTAGATGTAGCATAAAATTGAAAATTTGCATTCATTCATATCAATTTTACGAATGTATTTGGATAAATGACTTCACAAGTTATTGCGTTTGCGTAAAGATCATTTTCACCTAAAGCAGTACCTAATAAATATTGGTGATTTTGAAGGCGTCCTCAGTTCAGATGGTGATCGGTTTTACGAATTTTGTCGATGCTACATCTAAGTTGTGTACCTATGCTGTGCTGTACCTATTTTGTGAATTTGTGATAATTGGAATCCAACATGTTTGCAAATACATTCTTTTGTTTCTGACTGTACGTACCTACTAGTCGGTGCTGTATTCTCAATAGTCGTCTAATGCAAATGTTCCATAAAAATCTTCATGTTTGTTAAATTTTATCTTGTTTTATTACGTCTCTGGATGGGGCAGATTGCTGGCAGTAGGGTTTCCTAACACCAACGCCTTTCTTTTTGAAAATGACAACGTTGATTGAGTTGTTTACAATGGTGCCGATTCTCTTGTACACCGAACTAAACTAACTAATTTATCACTAAAATTCCTTACTTTTGGCTATGAGAATTTTAAATCTATTCTGAAAAACAAATATTTTAATTTAAAAATCATTTGGCAACTAAAATCGAATTTAATCGCGATTAAAATTAGTCTGGTTTGGGTTTTACAATCAAAATTGTAGGTGAAAACGTCAAATTCAGAATAGTAAAATTGCCATTTTCACTAAATTAAAAACTCAGTAAGTACCTATTATCTTAGTGCTGTAAAACTAAAATATAAGTTAAGTTGTGTCACTTTAGTCTATTTCAGAATGGGAAATCGTCGTTTGACAGGAATAAACAAAATTTTAGTGATTTTTTAGTCTAGTTTAGAGGCATTTGTGACAAGAGAATGGGCACCAATGTCGAGCCCTAAACGTCGAACAGACGAATTATTCAAAAATATGACTTCGGATTGTGAAAGAAAGTGTGTTACGCAATAGGGTTGTTGAATGGGGAAATAAAATCTTTTTAGTCCGTCAGTCAGATAATAAAAAAATATTCGACACTTATTTTTTGCTTTATCATATTAATAAAAAATGATTTAGATAAAACGCATTAAAGTTGGGGACCAGAGAGTGACGTCATGCTACATTTTAACTCAATGTATTGCCGTAATCTTTCGATTACGTAAAAAAGAAAAAATACGTGTTGAATATTTTTTAATAATCTATCTGAACAAAAAAATAAATTGTTAACATCCCTATTGGTTTGCTGCTGGTACCGAAAGTTCTTGAGTGGTGACTGCATACTGGAAGACGCAGAATGAGCAGATTAGCACCCTAATTGCGTAACACACGATTAATCACAATCTGAATCATTCTGATTGAAGGATATTGCTAATCCATTGTTTCATAATGTTCGAGTGTCTGCTCAACAACGTCAATATGGCAATGAATGTTGTTGAACTGTCACAATCATAAATATTTATAGTTATATGGTCACACGGAAACAGATTGTGATTGATCGTGTGTTACGCAATTAGGGTGCCAGTGAAGGAATCGGCTGGGTGCGGGAAGCATAGGACCAGTCGTTGTCGATCATGATGACGATAACACCAGTTGTGATGCTGTGATTAGTGTTTCCTCCTTTTTAGGGTTCCGTAGAAAACAAAGAACTCTTATAGTTTCGCCATGTCCGTCTGTCTGTTTGTTCGCGGCTTAGCTCAGAGACTCTTAGTACCTACTAGAAAACTGTAATTTGGCCTGGGTACCTGTACATATTAATCAAAAAAATGTAGGGTATACCTCCCCTACACATAAAGTGGGGATGTTTTTTTTCTCGTCTATCCCATGGTGTGGGGTGTCGTTGGAAAGGTCGTTCAAAGATACACACATCAACACGGTCTAGGTATATTTTAAAAAAAGCGAATTACTATCAATGTGTTAATTATTTATATGACATGTATATATTTAAAAGATACGTTATTTAATATTCTACCATTTTTTAATAATGGTTAAGGTACTTCGATTAAAATTTCAGGATTTTATGGAAAAAAAATGAAGCATAGACGGAAACCGTATATGAATTAACTTTTAATTTATGAGCAAAAACTGAAAAAAATAGAAAAATCATTTAATTTGTGTTTATAAACTTGAAGTTAGTAGTCTGAGAAAGCGCCCATGATGTTCATAACACATCGGCAACGATTCGGCATGCTCAGAACAAGGTTGTCAATGTCTTGCTGCGGAATATTGTCCCATGTCCTTCCGAGGTGCGCAAAAAGTTGATCTTCTGTAGCCAGATTTTCAGGAACTTCCTTCAGAGCTCTTCTTTGCAGCATATCCCACGCATGCTCAATGGGATTTAGATCTGGCGATTGAGCAGGCCAGTCTAAGGCCCTAACATTGTGTGTATGTAACCAAGCTGCTACCGTTCTCGCCGTGTGTGCCCGGGCATTGTCGTGCATGAGCCGGAAATCTTGCCCCATTTGTGTTCTGTGGGGCAAGATTACGGGCCCCAGCACCTGTTGGACGTATCGTTCTGCCGTCATATTGCCCCGCACCCAAACGAGATCCGTCCGTCCTCCAAGACGAATTCCTGCCCAAACCATAATTGTTCCTCCTTGGTATGGGTGAACTTCCTGAGGGTTCTGAAGACAGCTCCATCGTCCAGGAACTCGCCCAACACGCGTCCTTCGTGAATCTGGATGGAAGCCGAACCTGGATTCATCCGTGAACAGCACATTGGACCATTGCTCACGGCCCCAGTCCACGTGGTTCCGAACCCATTCTAATCGTCCACGATTGCCTCTCCGTAAAGGTGGGACCCGGAGTGGTCTACGAGAGCGTAGATTGCTTTCATGCAGTCGCCTTCTTAGAGTTTGGTCACTCACAAGCACTTGGTGTTCCACTCGCAGCCTTTGGACCAATTGAGTCGCCGTTGCGAGAGAGAAAATGAGGATGAAATGAGAGGTAAGTAACAACACACATTTGTCACTTGAACCTTTATACCTTCCAACAGATAAAATTTTCATTATTTTAGTAGTAAGTATCTACGTAATTTATGATCTTACCTCGTTTATCTTTCAATGATTCTCACTACTGGCTCACTAAGTATGTCACAGCAAATATTTGTTCCGGATTCTTCAGTTCTCAACTCACCCTCTCGTTCCTAAACTGGACTCTTTAGTGTTGCAGATTGAATCTTCAGATTACTGGTCCCATAAACGTGCTCCTTGTTTAGTTGAAAGCTATAAAAAATTCCTTTCTCTTTCTTCTCCTATTCACCGTTCCAATAAACTTCCCCTATTTAGCAGTAGTTACGAGAGTTTACAATTCAGCCCCACCATTAAATACTGTGTAAGTAAATCAGGTCCCGATTGCAATTTAAGTTTTAATCATTTTTTGGCTGAACACATAGAGTACCATCACATATTTACGGATGCTGCCAAGCGTTCTCCGACGGGTTGTGTTGGGATAGGAACTTACCATTCTCAATACAATATCGTACAAAAAATAAAATTGCCTCCGGAGACTTCTGTTTTTACGGGGGAATGTTTTGGCATTTTAAAAGCTATTGAATATATTCGGGTTCTAAAGCTCAAGAAAACTATAATTTTCACTGATTCTCAAAGTGCTCTTCTAGCCATCAATAAATCCCCTTTCGAACACAAATCGCAGTATCCTATAATCTATTTAATAAGGGAATTTGCGTTCAGAACCATTTCTGAAGGTAATACACTACAATTTGCGTGGATCCCGGCCCATGCTGGAATCCACGGCAATGAAGTGGCAGATACAATCGCCGGTGATGCGGTGCAGTGTGGGGACTTAGTTCCATATCAGAATTTTAGTATAGACCTTGTGATATTACCAAAGACTTTTCTCCGGGACTCCTGGAGGGTGGCCTGGGATATCGGAAGCAAATCAAAGGGCCGTTATTTTTCACTTATTCAACCCGACATTCCGGAAAAACCGTGGTTTGGCAGAGCAAAGTTTGGCAAGATGGAGACCTCCGTTCTTATACGGATGAGACTGGGTCATGTTTGCTCCCCAGCCCATCTTGCCAAACTTCATATCATCGACGACCCCATTTGCTCGTGTGGCACAGACGTAGGCGACTTAAATCATATTTTTTTCTCCTGTCCCTTATATGACCGTTCTTCTTTTCTTAGTAACCTCTTGTCCCTTCGTATTCATTTTCCTACCTCAATACTTACCTTACTTTGTACAAAAAGCTTTCCTGTATATAAATGTATAGTCTCATTCATTACCTTAAATAATATTAAGTTGTAAATATTCGTCATAGTAATTTGCTCGTTATTCACTCCTTTGATTCCTCCTTTTTCCTTTATTTTTACTGATCTTATATCCGTCCTTTCCTAAATTCCGATCTAATTAATACTAATAATATTTTCGTTTCCCTAACTTTGCCTCTTCAAACTAAAAAACATGACATTGGCTAATGCACAAACCGTGCGAAGCCAAAACAAAAAAAAAAAAAAAAAAAAAAGTATGTCACAGTCACTTACACTATGTCAATATCCGAATCCGTTAAGTTCCTTATATTACGTTGATGGCAAAATAAACAGCACATACGCACGTTGTCGTTTGCTGCACGTTTGTGGCTGACAAACAAAACAGAAAAGGAAGCGCGCGCTAAGAAAATAACTACCTACTTTAGATTATTCCCTATTATACCGTTAAGTTTATAAATTCGAATTTTTTAATGACTACTGGGGTTAATGTTTTTTCTAATAATAATTTATTATTAGTACCTATTTCTATTTAATTAAATTGTATCGTGTAACATCAACATATTTGTACGCTGGCACCAGCTGAATATTAAGGACATAATAATTACCTACTGTAACAATTTTTTGTAATATTCTGACTAATAAATGCATTTATTAATATAGATGCAATTATTTCGTAAGTTTATGAGAAAAACAAGTGATCTACTATTTTTATCACGAAAGTAAGTTACTTGTTCAAGAATTGTGTGCGCACCTGTACGAAACTATTAAACACAATAACGATATTATACTGGAAATTTTAGAACGTTAGCTGTTTATACTACACGGCCGCTTTTTCGTAGCCATTCAAACTTGGTCGGTTTATGCATGTATTGCAGTTGTTCTAGTATTTCAATTATATCTCTTTAATAATTTAATTTAGTGAGCTGAAATTTTACATGTGAATAGTAGAATGAATACACTAAATATTGGAATATGTTTCATTTTGCTATTCCATTAAACAGTCCTACAATCGGATGTCTTAAATATAGTGGTCCAGTCGTAGTAAATTATGCCATTGCTCGTTAATTACTAAGAGCACATAAATGAAACTTGGCAGGATATTGTAGACCCTTACAAGATACAAATAAACGTTATAAGTTAGGCTCTAGAGTTCCTATTTTAAGTACTTGGACCTAATAACCTTATTTTACTTTTACGTGTATATCTTCTGAACGGTATGTTTTTTTTCAAATTCTGTTTTCACACACATTACACACAAATTCAAAGCAACGTGCGTCAAAAATTACAACTCTGCACTAAACCGTTTTATATGATTTTCATCAAATTGCCAAACGTCAGCGCAACGGAAACTTGAATAACTTGGTAAATAAAGGACGCACAAATTTAATTTGCACATACACATTTACCTCTCGTTACACACTAATTATTGAATGTATTTTTTTTCTTGTACGTCCATAGGAAAAAAAAGTTCCGCTGGGATGACGTAGTCCCAGCGGAAACAGTTTTTGTTGAATAACTCCCCAATGGTTGGATGCACAAATTTGAACTTACCATACACAATTACACGACGTCATACACTAAATATCTGCTAAACTGAAATTAAGAAATTCGACATTTTTCCGCTGGGACTACGCACACAACAAAATAGGTCATAAAAAGACTAGGCTCAAAGACTTTGAACACAAAACCAAAAAAAAAACGGTATCATTAATCTGTGGACATGATTTTTACCGCGCGAATCAGCAGTGTGGTTTTTTTAAGCAGGTTTATAAACTTTCCAATATCTTACGATCAATTTAACTATCTAAAATTGTTAATAAATCGGCTATATTGCGGTAATAATGAGTGAAAGAAAGAAAAATAAATTGAGGTGCGGGTGGGTATTGTGTCCTTCTCGTAGATTTCCTGGAAATTTTTATTATTTCAATGTGAAAAATGGAGAAGCTGTATGGAGCCTAAATCACTCTTATGTACGTATACTTATTTATTAATAATACCAGCCTGTTACTATCCCAGTACAGAGCAAAGGCCTCTTCTCATACAGAGAAGGCACGAGCATTGATCACCACGCTTGCTCAAGACGGGCTGGCGATTTCAGACTTATATTAACTATAGGTCCAGGTTTCCTCACGATGTTTTCCTTCACCGATGTCAGTAATGTCCAAGATAAACTCGGAAAAGCTAATGTTAAATTGATCAAAACACAAACTTTGCTTTTAGTGGAGCGCCTGGGGGTTTTGACCTCGGATTTTTGTTACAGTTTCAGTACTTACATATATTTTTTTTAAGATCGAGGTGGGATTTTGTTTTACGAGTATATACTATAAATTGCAATGACAATAATTTTATTTTTGGACGTTTGATTTTTAGCGTTGAAAAAGAGTTTTCCATCGCTTCAGTAGGGCACCCGTTTTCAAGAAAAGTGCGACCGAGGGGCTTTCGTCCTCAATAATTAAGATACAGAAAATTGAAAATGACATCAACAGATACGTTATTGAAAGAGCCACAATACTGGTTTTTTTTTTTGTAAAATGTGTAAATAATTTTTTAAATATTAAAGAAATAAAAACCAAATTAGGTACTTACCAAAAAGTTGTCTCCGAAAGGAGTAACCATCATTATAATTACCCTTAATTATAGAACTATCGAAACCAGAATGGTATCATTTTTAAGCCCTTTATATGCTCCAAAATGGTATTTTTTATTACTTTTTCGATATCTCTTTTCATTTTTGAGAAGTTTAAGACCGATTATCGTTTAAAGTTAAAGTTCGCGAGCACATTCGCAAGAAACTGGCAGTATCATCACTACGGTAATGTTTTCTCATTGATTATCTTAGTTGTTTTAGTATATTTATGTGTATTTATTTGTACTTATATTTATAAATAATTAGGTGTATATATTATATTTATAGTTTTTGATAGATATATGAATATATTTATATTTAAATAAATATTTATTCCTGAATTCTCGCTATTGCACCTGCCACTGTTTGTCTCTGCATCACCCAAAGGTTGACTGGTAGAAAATGCCTATGGCATTAAGTCCGCCTCTGTACATTTGTGTGATTGAAGTATTAAATAAATAAAATAAATAAATAAATAAGATTCTTTGAAAAAAGTTCCAAAAGAAACGGTAAAAAATTGGTGTCTCATTTTTTTTAATGGAATGTATTTTACAATCATTTACTTGCAGTACTGTAGCCCTTTCAGTAACGCATATTTTGATACCATTTTCATTTCTCTATCTTAATAATTGAGGACGCTAGCCGTGCGTCGCGCGTCGGCTGCACTTTACTTGAAAACAGGTACCGTAGGTACCAAGCGATCGATAAAGCATTTTCAATGCTAATCCTATCTAAACCAGAATAAGTAGAATTATTTCACAATCTGTCATTTTGTCTATTCTTCCGTCGACAAAACCCGTAGAAAACCCGTTTCTATGCTTGTCATGCTACGCGTGCAGTGGGTATTAACGATAGGGACATAAGTTGGCCAACTTACAATTGTACGGGTATGTCTGCGGGAGCTCTTAGGGAAACCATAGGTATGCGAATTAAGATTTTATCGTAAAAATTTGCAAAAATATGACGGCTGTGTGTGACACAGAATAATTACTTTAATTAAATGAATTGCTAAGTTTTACTTGATCTTCCATCGAGTTGGGTGTCCATATATTTTTTACAGAAATATCATATTAATAGAAGCCTTTGTTAGAAGCCTCCACGTAAAGCTGTAAGTTGCGGAGATAAAATGGTTTAGAACACCAAAAAAATATTTAAATACCTGGATATTTAGCAATATTTTGTCGTTTTTGTTGTATTGCGTAAGGTCTTATGAAATAAATACGAGAAATAGATACCTACTTTTTATGCATGTTTCCATATATTTTATGCAAGTATATATTTCGCTGACATAAATAAGTGCTATTAAAATTGCTCGTGCCGAGACTCCTCTGTGCCTCGGAAAGCACGTTGAGACGTTGGTCCCTGGTTGATCTTAGATAGTAGTTACGGGTTGCCAGAAGCCCGAAAGTCTGACAACCAGTCTTACCAAGGGGTATCGTATTACCCAGTTACTGGGTTGTGGAGGTCAGATAGGCAGTCGCTCCATGTAAAATACTGGTATTCAGCTGCATCAGGTTAGGACACATTCATGTAGATCGTCGGTAACTAGCGACGATGCGCCAGCGAATGGTCGGCGCAGACAGTTTTCATACTTTTTACCAAATCTCTAATCTAATCAGATAGGAACTTGTCGGCGCTTATCGGCGATTTGGGAAAAAGCATGAAAACTGCATGCGCCTACCAGCGTTAAAAACCAGCACTCGTCGGCGTCAGCAAGCGCTGGCGTATCGGCCCCGGATACCTGATTAAACTGGACGCCGACCCCAACATAGTTGGGAAAAAGCTAGGCAGATAATATATACCTACATATACAGGGTGGATTTTTGAGATGGGGCAGTAAGGACAGCTACCTTAACCGTTGTAGCTAAAAGTTTTTTGCGATTTCTGACTTTTCTAGTACTCAAACCTCAGTTGGTCTAGTAGAATTTTTTGATCCATATAAGAAACAGCATCGATTGGCATCAAAAAAAGTTTTTGTGAAAAGTGCTCATTTTCTTGCTGACTGTACATTTTTTCAAAGTCTCCTAAGACCGTTTTCTTCTAGCGATAACGGTTAAGGTAGCTGTCCTTGCAGCCCCATCTCAAAAATCCACCCTGTATACTATAAGCCAAAAGTATTAACCATATCAATAAAAAAAAACTAATCTTCTTTCCAAGCTGTTAAGGCGAAAGCGTCAAGGTAGCCCGCGAAATACAAATTTTGTTACGTTTTTTGCAATTTGCAGGTCAGTATCATGTTGTAAGTTGAGTCGCGGCCACAAATTGCACAAAACGTAAGAAAATTTTAATTTCGCGGGCCACAACAGCGGATCCACCTTCCAATCCACTCTCGTTTAGTACCGTAACACGATCATTTTATAAAGTCTACTTCTCATAAGGGGCATGCGGTAAGGTAACCCGCGAAATTCAATAAATTCATTCAGATTTGTTCTTAAATGTCATGGTTTTATGAAAAAGTCATTCAAAGAAACAAAAGAGATATATTAATGATTATAATTACTATAATTCTGCTATTGCTTATTTTTATGGTGGCAAATCATATTTTGGAAGATACAATCTGACTCTGACCTTGCCGATCATTTATAAAGTCTACTTCTCATAAGGGGCATGCGCTAAGGTAACCCGCGAAATTCTAATTTTCTTTTTTTTTTGCATTTTGCAGGTCAGTGTCAGGCTGTATCTTGATCAAAATATGATTCGCGATAATTATGGTCTTGAATCATATACCTATACTTGTTTAAATAACAAGTCGATCCAGTACCCTAATTGCGTATTACACAATCAATCAGAATTTGAATTTGAAACAGATTGCTAATCCATTGTTTCATAAGTTCGAAAAAAAAAATCTGCTCAACCACGTACGAGATAACGAAATTAACCGGACACATTCTGCAGGCACAAGCGGGAGAACTTGTTGTTGAACTGTCAAAATGAAACGAATTAGTCGTAGTCTTTTACGAAAATATGTTACGTAATTAGATAGCTGACTAACCGTAACCTCAAAGCGTACCTAGGTAGCACCCCTCGACAGAATCGCAGGTGTTACGACGAACATGTGTCGCGGACCAAAACGGACTTGCCTCGATGGCGTCGAACTCCATGGAATCTATGCGGCTGGTAAAAGCAAACCAAAAGCACGCAAGCCTGGTGACTAATTCGGTAAGTACCCGGCAAAAGGCCCGGAAGCAGCCCTTTTTTAACTGGTTCTACACCTACGACAATTAATAAAATAGGGTACTTATTACACGTGTGAGTCTATCTGGCAGGCCCCAACGAAATTTATCAACAGGTGATAGGTTTACATAAAGACATAATTTTATACCTATAGAAAATAAATAAGATATATTTTGTACCTCGACAGTTTTTGATTAAATGACGTTTCTATGAAGTGTCTTGCTAGCGGGCCCCTTATGATTATTTTTATTGTTATTATACTTTCAGATCGCCCAGTAGTGCTCGGAGTTAGAAACTATTATATACCTTACAAATCCAAAATTTCGACTTCCTGTGAGCTATACTTTAGAAGATATTCGTTACTTAGACAAACGTCCAGCCAGCGGGCCCCTTTTTTAAATACTATTCTTTTATATTTTACAATAGCATTAGGAGCTTAATACTATTATGTACCTTACAAATCCAAAATTTCGACTTCCTGTGAGCTATACTTTAGAAGATATTCGTTATCTAAATAAGTATTCAACCAACGGACCTAGTTAAATCTGCGTTTGCCAAATACAATCATGCCTTTGCTCGTTATGCCCATTGCATTACTAAATATTTTTTATCTTTAAACAGATAAAAGATTCATTATCTTCTTGTCCCACGTTATTTAAAGACAGCGCTACACCTTTTTTTTTTCCATTCTTCCATGTCAATGTTAACGCTATCATTTACGCTTTAAAGATTATAATTACTATTAAATTTTCTCTTTTAATAAGTTACATAGCCTCCTACTTATAAGAACTACTCTTTTTCTTAATCCCAGTTTTGTTGTTTTGAGTAGCACTATTGAGTGATTATGAAAGTAGGTATAATGTTTGAAAACGGGTTTGCTAGCTAGGCATTTATTTTTTTAACGAATACCTTATGAAGTTCATAGGAAGTTGAAATTTTGGATATGTAAGGTACGTAATAGTATCAAGTTCCTTATTCTACTGTATGATACAAAAGAATAGTATTTAGAAAAAAAACCACTGGCTGGACGTTTGTCTAAGTAACGAATATCTTCTAAAGTCAAAATTTCAAACACAGTCAAAAGTCACAGTCAAAATTTTGGATTTGTAAGGTACATAATAGTAGCAACCTCCTAATGCTGTTGTATGATATAAAAGAGTAGTATTTAAAAAGGGGCCCGCTGGCTGGACGTTTGTCTAAGTAACGAAAATCTTCTAAAGTATAGCTCACAGGAAATCGAAATTTTGGATTTGTAAGGTACATAATAGTATTAAGCTCCTAATGCTATTGTATGATATAAAAGAGTAGTACTCGTATTTAAAAAAGGGGTCCGCTGGCTGGACGTTTGTCTAAGTAACGAATATCTTCTAAAGTATAGCTCACAGGATGTCGAAATTTTGGATTTGTAAGGTACATAATAGTTTCTAACTCCGAGTATACTGGGCGATCTGAAAGTATATTAACAATAAAAATAATCATAAGGGGCCCACTAGCAAGACACTTCATAGAAACGTCATTTAATCAAAAACTGTCGAGGTACAAAATATATCTTATTTATTTTCTATAGGTATAAAATAATGTCCTTATGTAAACCTATCACCTGTTGATAAATCTCATTGGGGCCTACCACATAGACGCACACGTATTACACCAGAGAAAAGGCAAATAAGGGAGAGTACCTACCAAATTCAAAGAATATCTTACACCATTTTTGCTGAACTCAACAATAAAATTTCGTTGACTGCAGATAGCAGAACATACTAACTTGACACTTGATTAGGAATCAAGGTAAAGTATAATCAATAAAATTTTATCATCATCATCATCATTTCAGCCGAAAGACGTCCCGCTGCTGGACTTATGCCTCCAATAAAATTCGATGCTTCCAATTAAATAACTTAAAAAAAATCACCCTTTACGTCTTAATCAAATTTTGAGAAAACCTAACTTAAACGAAGCGGGGTATAAAAATTTCGAGCTCGCTTCGCTCGTTCTTGCATCCCATATTCTCCATAGCGACCCCATTATCCTAAAGTGGCCCTAAAGGTTAAAGTTGTTCCTGTTCTTGGTCAGGATTGCAAGGTGGCGGGAAGAGAGAAACGGGGGCCCATTATTGAAATACATAATAACTAAACTCTTCATCAATTTGAACTCTGAATTAGATTATCGTAAGATCCTAAGATCGTCGAATGTTCTAAGATATTAGTATAAAAATAAAAAATATGTTGCGCTAAAAGACAAATTATGAAGGACGGGACGGTTGACGTGTCCGACACACGCCACCGTCCGGATGACTCCATCAGACATAATTATCTCTGGTTGTTCTCGTCTGGTTAACGGCGAGTACTTGCACAGGCATAAACAAGTGGCCAGGATTATTCACCAGCAACTTGCTTTGAATTACAAACTTGTGGATTCTGAAGTACCGTACTACAAGAAGTATGTGCCCGACCCAGTTCTCGAAAATGACCATGTTACGTTGTACTGATCGGTCTATTATTACTGACAGGACTATTGTTGCCTATAAGCCTGATATAGTGGTGATAGACCGATTAGCGCGCCGCGCAATGATAGTCGATGTTACCATTCCACATGACGGGAACCTCGTGAAAGCTGAGAAAGAGAAACAAATAAAATATCTCGACTTAGCACACGAGGTTGTCGACATGTGGAATGTGAACTCGGCTATCATTGTGCCGATTGTCGTAACGGCCAATGGCCTGATTGCCGAAAGCCTCGACCAACATCTCTCGAGGCTGTCGTTAGGCGGTTGGATCAAGGGCCTGATTCAGAAGGCAGTACTCCTCGATACGGCTCGCATTGTGAGGAGGTTCCTGTCCCTGCAGCCTTAACCACCGGTAGCTTGGACCCTGCTCCCGACACCGGCGGACTTCTATTTTTTTATATTATTAAATGTTTTTTTATATCTTTTTAATGTAAGAAATATTTAAAAATGTAATTTTATAAGAAAGAAAATGAATAAACGACATAATAATAAAAGTTTATTCATGTAAAAAGGTAAAATACTAAATATGTGCCTGAACTAGGTCACCTATTTTTATATTATTTCAGGCGAGGCAAGGATAGGATAAGGATAGTAGTGCTGCGTCGGCCGGGCTATTAGGGGGCGTCCATAAATTACGTGAGGTGTTTTTTTTAATTTTCTGTCCCTCCCTCCCCCCCTGGTGAGATGTCGTGAGATTTTATTCAACCCCCTCCCCCATCCCCCAATCTCACATGAGATTTTTTTAAATGTGGGTTTCTTACGTAAATGCGTTGGATTGTTATTGTAAAAAGAAAAAAAATAAAATCGCTTGTACGCTCTCGTTCATCGAGTCGCGCGTTCGGCTGATAGTGGCGCGAAAACAAAGGAAGGGCTACACTGTTCCGTAAATTCAGATTAAATTGAGCTATTTGGTATAAAACAAATATGGTGGTTTGACAGTCAGTAGATGTATAACGTCGAAGTATGAATGAAATAATTTTCTTTCGAACGAATTAATGATGATCTTAATCGTATTACGATAACGCTTAAGATTAAATCTTTTTGGTCCATTTAATCCAGATTTTACATGCTTAATGTATCATCTGGATTAAATGGACCAAAATAGTATTATACTATCAACTCAAAATAACAAGTGACAGTGACAGACAATGCAACGCTTACGGCACTTTAGCCGGGCCGAGGCAGACCCACTATTATGCCGCAATAAGCGGCACTTTTTTCGATAGGGATAAAGTGCCGCTAGCGGCACTATAATTTATTTGTATCTCTCTATGAATACATTAGTGTGTAGGTATGGCCTATCGAATCTATAGAATGAAACCAAAATGTAATGATTAAATGCAAATGTAAGTTTGTGCGCTCAATATTGAGGGATTTACCATGTTTTTTAAGACTTCTTATGAGTTTTCCTGTAATCTATTAGTAAAGAACTATTCACTGTAATTTTTTTCAAAATTTTAGGCACACTTGTTTCGGAGCTAAGGCGGGGAAATGGTAAATTTTCATCTATTTTTTTCTTAAATATCTTTAAAAGTATAAATAATAAAATAATTTTCAAAAAAATTGTGATCCTCACAGCCCTTTCATTTGATATTATGTCACACGGTACAGTTTGAAAAACTTTTTATTTTTTTTTCCAATTTGCTCCCGAAAAGTGGCCCCGTATTCAAAATTCATTTATTTACGTTACACGTCCATGTGTGGGTCACAAAAATTCATATGCGCACCAAATTTCAACAAAATTGGTCCAATAGTTTCGATGACTGTGACAAACGGACAGCCAGCCAGACAGACATGCACACGAGTGATCCTTGGATTCCGGATTTTTTCCTGTTGAGGTACGGAACCCTAAAAAGGTTTTATTATTTTGTTTTCAGAATAAACTCAGAAGAAGAGAACGCAGCTCTCATAAAATAGCAAATAAATCTCGCGGATACCCGGACCAAAATACGCTGCCAGAGGATAAATCGCATGGATATCCGGAACCAACTACGCTGCCAGGTGAAACGCCAACGGTCGCACAAGCCACCTCCCCAAATATGTGCCCAATAATGCCTAATGCCTTCACTCTCCAATATTGTTACGACTATCAAGAATGACGACAATCCATTTCTAAGTTTCGATAGAAGACACAAAATAGTGAAGCCGTTTGCAAAGTTTGAAACATCCACCCCAATATTTTATTTTTATCCGTTTCAGAATTACTGCGTTTCTTTCCGGAACCATTGATTAAGGAACCAATTTTGAAATTAGAACCCAAGTTACCTACTTCAATAATTCCAGATGTTGTCCAAGCCACCTTCCCCGAATATGTGCCCAATACCAAACCTTCAATCCCCAATATTGTTACGACTATCAAGAATGACGAGAATCCATTTCGAGGTTTCGATGGAAGACACAAAATAGTGAAGCCGTTAGCAAAGTTTAAAATATCCACCGCAAAGAATTTATTTTTAGAATGCAAATCAGAATCACTAAGTTTATTTCCGAAATCATTGAATATGGAACCAGTTTTGAAAATAGAACCCAATTCACCTACTCCAATAATTCCAGATGTTTTTAAGAGTAATGAGAAACCAATCATAAGTTCAAGTAGTAAGGTTGAAAGTAAAGTGTCAAGTATAGAGGTTCCTAAAATCGTTAATAAAGTACATATTTTGGAGAACATAGATTGCACAGGTTTGGGATTGTACTTGATGGCTATGAGAAAACCTATAGCTGCAAAAGATACAGCAGTTAAAAGTAAGTATGAGCATATTTTTATTTTATTTTAATGAAAATATTTTTTGTCTTATTGTAGTGGTCGCAAGCTAAGGAGGAGCTCGTGGCTAAGTAACAACAGCCGCACTGGTCGATCCATCAGGTTAAGCTACGCTTGCCGGGGTTGGTCAGTGGATGGGTGATCTTTACATACCGAGAATCCTCCGTGCCTCGGAAAGCACGTTAAGCCGTTGGTCCCGGCTGTCATTCAATGATCTTTGACAGTCGTTACGAGTCGTCAGAAGCCCGAAAGTCTGACACCAGTCTTACCAAGGGGTATCGTATTACCCAGTTACTGGGTTGT
The DNA here is from genome assembly GCA_916701695.1 of Agrochola macilenta. Taxonomy (NCBI): domain Eukaryota; kingdom Metazoa; phylum Arthropoda; class Insecta; order Lepidoptera; family Noctuidae; genus Agrochola; species Agrochola macilenta. The sequence goes on along the minus strand of OU753552.1, from coordinate 24,342,326 downwards.
GGAGGTCAGATAGGCAGTCGCTCCATGTAAAATACTGGTATTCAGCTGCATCCGGTTAGACTGGAAGCCGACCCCAACATAGTTGGGAAAAGGCTAGGCAGATTGATTGTAGTGGTCGCAAGCTGACCGTGGGGTTGGCCGGCGTCACTCGCCACAGACGGCATTAGTCTCCGATTTTGTTGTTTCAGGAGGTTATAGTACCCAAATTGTTTTACTTAGTACTTCCATTGAAAAAATAGTACCTCTTAGATTTCGCCAAAAAAAGGAACAAATAGGACCTTTGGCGTATACGCAACAGACGGCCAATTTTTTACCCGACGGCAAAGCCAAAAAGTAGGTGTTTATATTTACGTATGTTCCACCGTAGCGCCTAAACTACTGATCCGGTGAGAATGAGGTGTCAATCGGTTCGATAATATGATCCGAGTGACATAGTCTACACTATAAACAATCATTTATATCAATACTAGCTGACCCGGCGAACTTTGTTCCGCAATCAATCAAATTTTTTTTTTTAAAACACCCTTCCCTACTTACCCTACCTACCTACCTACCCTACCTACCCTATCTACCCTACCTACCCTACTAAAAAGTATCCTATGTTACCCTACCTACCCTATCTACCCTACCTACCCTACTAAAAAGTGGTGGTTCTAGCTACCTCTACACCAATTTTCAGCTAAATCGGTTCAGCCGTTCTTGAGTTATAAATAGTGTAACTAACACGACTTTCTTTTATATATACTCGTACGTATATATATAGATGACGGATGTTTCGATGGATACTACATCTAAAAATACCATAGATATCTTATTTGTATCCATGCTTTTTTAGTTATGACATCCAAAAAAATAAGGGTCTTGGTTTTCCCATCAGGAAGGAAAAAGAACACTGCTCCACATGCCCCCGTTTTTATTTTCAAACACAAACCTCACCTACACAAACAGCTAAGCTCGGTGCAAGAACTCTTTGAATCCGCAGTTATAGCTAACAAAATTCAAATTTTCTTACGTTTTTTGCAATTTGCGCGTCAGTGTCAGAATCATTAATACATTTATCTCTCATAATTAGATTTGTTCGCAGCAAAGAAAACACTAAAAAGCACACAACATTGTACAAGCGTCCTCGGACTACTTTTCACAAATTCCTCAATGACTTCGTTCGGTTGTAGTCTACTACCAGAGATATCCCTGTGAATATATACATGGCGACCAAACCGGGCAGCGTAAAGGCAAAACACGTCACGTAACACAACATCTTATAGCAAAAAAAAATGAAAATATAATAATATAAAAGTAGGTACACTTATTGATGACAATTATACATTAGGTGGTACTTGCTAAAAAGTTTAATTAGAATAATATCAAGTTCACTTTAAGATTTGTCACGTAAGAACTCATACGCTTTTGGGGGGCTTGAGCCCCTCAGTCCCCCCCCCCCCTGGATCCGCTACTGCTTTAAAAGGTATTATGACTATATAAAGGAAAGAATTTGAAATTTGACGAATAAAAGATCCGACTGTACCACAGAGGACTGCCATGATGCCGATGCTTTACTCTAACTTCCAGGACCATTCGAACGAGATAATAGTGTGCCAGTTCAGGACGCTCTACACACTAGTAGGGCTGGCCTCGCGCTGCCTGTGACTCAGCATTGTGCTACAGAACAGCAGAGCGCAGTAGGTAGGTACGTCCTCAGCGCCAAGGTACACGATCAATCGGAATCGTTTTGAAACTGATTGCTAATCCAATACCTCGTATATTCGAAAACAAAATTTGCCCAACAACGTAAATAACGCAGTTAATGTTGTTGAACTGTCAAAATGAAACAGTTTAGTGGTAATCGTTTACGAAATGTGTTACGTAATTAGATAGCCGGACTACATCATGGTGCTCTATCGGCCAGATAAAACATACCTACGTTATAAATAACATCACGCCTGGGTGCTCCAACTCCAAAGGGGTAAATGTGAAGCCACATTTCGTCAGCTATGTTTAAGTCTCCTATAACAGGGGGGAGGGAGAGCCTATTGCCACCGACCGAGTACAAATCTGGAACTGATACTGAAAAACCGACCTACTATCTAATTACGCAACACATTTTCGTAAACGATTACGACTAATCTGTTTCATTTTGACAGTTCAACAACATTCATTGCGTTATTTACGTTGTTAAGCAGATTTTTTTCGAACTTATGAAGCGAGGGTTTAGCAATCTGTTTCAAAACGATTCAGATTGATAGTGTATTACGCAAAGGGTAATGGTGATGGAACCCAGCACCACAGTCGCAGTCGCCCTCCGGCCATCGATCGACTAATAAAGCAAATAAATTAGTGTGAAGTGTAAAATTTCTTACTAACTTCTAACTTCCAAGTGTTTCGCCCACAGACAGTATCATACGACCCAAAAATCGGAAGCTGGGCAATCTACAACATAGTGACAGTCGAACCTTCCACCTGGACGACGACACACAGAAGACACACGGACGTCACACAGTGACGAACTTTTCTCCCTGCATACCATACGAAAATGACCCCAAGTACTATAATGAAATTACTGCACCATTACCACCTATCTTCAATCAATCTGCCTAGTTTTTTCCCATCTATCGGGGGTCGGCTTCCAGTCTAACCGAATGCAGCTAAATACCAGTATTTGACATGGAGCGACTGCCTATCTGACCTCCACAACCCAGTAACTGTTATCAGCTAGCTTGATAATGTAATAATTGTCTTTATATTTACACTTTAATATCGTGACGCTTGTGCCCCATTTGTAACTCATTATTCTTGATTAAAAATGTGAGATCATCGAAAATTAAAATTACTGGTACGCCGCGCGCTGTTACGATATAATACCTAAAGTTCCTAAAGTCGTGTACCATAATAATGTAGTTTTAATGTTATACGAGTATTTACTTTCAGGTAAAGTAAATTTAACCTGTAAAAGTTCCTATTTCTACAGTAAGGGTCAGCTCACACCCAGGCGCGTCGAGGCGCATAGCGAGATAGCATACAATATAAAGAACGTTATTTACTAGCTGCTGCCCGCGGCTTCACCCGCGTGGACCCTTATTCTTTTTCTAAAATAAAAGTCACCGAATTACTCCTTATATCATCAGCTATCTGCCAGTGAAAGTCCCTTCAAAATCGGGCCAGCCGTTTCGGAGATTAGCCGGAACAAACCGGACAGACACAAAAATTATTTATTTTTATTTTTATTATCATGTGCCGTATATAATTTCACATGCCATGCATTTATTAAAAAGCTGTGATTTTGACGTTACAAACAGACACTTTAATCTTAATTGTGTATTTGTAAAGATTATTATTAGTTGTATACTGGATGGCAGGGACATCGACGCGAAAACTGATGTGACTGTTCCATACATTTTGACCGCGTAGGTCACTTTTCTATGGAACAGAAGATTTTTTTTTTGTAACTGACGAAAAATTTCAATGCAGGGTGTTCAGAATCATGTACAGTCACGAGCAGCAATATGTATACACTTAGCAACTTAAAAAGTGATTTTCTCCTACTGCGGTAATTGTAATTTTACGAGTATCTTGTTACGAACATAGTTTTTTGGAACCCATCACTAATATGAAATAAGAGTCTTATCTCAAAGTTAAAGTCGTTATTCCATGAGAAAATCGCTTTTGAATTTTGCTCCTGCCACCCTGTATATATTCAATAAAGTACACGTTTCAGTGAGAGGATTGCAATAAGGCGGCGGCAGCGCGGAACATTACTGTACTCTGTGAACGCCTCTTCAAGCATCTTCGCGTCGCGGTGTGAACTGACCCTAATGTTAATTAATACTAAGTATTTAAAAAGCAATCACATCATGATGAAAGAAATTGAAATTATGTACTTATAAGGGTAGTAACTACACAGTAACCAACAAGGTAGATTTAAAAAATATGAATATTTTATAGCTGTAGGCTGTGGTTCAAAGGCTTAAAACGTTTTTCTACGAGTCTTGTATTTGTTAATATTTTTGGATGTATTATTTTCTTTCTTTTTCTAAATTAATCTAAAAATATTGGACAGACCTTTGTTGATTATTATAATTAAGTAGTTGAAAGGTATATCTCTGTTTCATACGTAAAGTAAGGCGTCGAATTGAGAACCTCCTTTATTTTCGTCGGTATAAAATATATTTTTCATGACATTTGTGTGTACTATGTATGTACTTTTTTAGACTTGTATCTTTTAATGTTTTTGGATGTGTTAAATAATCTAAAAACATTACATAGACTTTTGTTGATTGTTTAATTGTTTATCAAGCAGTTGATTGCATAGCATCGGCACCCTCATAAATCAGTTTTCTTTATAGTAAGAAACATATCTTTTGGTTTGAAATAATAAAATAATCGTTACTTTTGGTATTTTTAAGTTTCCTTATATTATACGAAACCCCAATGAAAACTTGAGTTAGGTACTCATTTCTATGAGGCTATGAGGTGATCCAACAGAAAACACAAAAGCACTACTTAACGTAGGGACACAGAATAAATAAAAGTATTGTAAGTACTATGGTAGGGCACTCTTTTCACGGTGTAATACAAAATAAGTTTTAGAGAAACTCTGTTATTTTCAAACAAAATATAAACGTACGTACATAGTATGGTACACACAGTGGTGTGGTAGCCACTTCATATTTCCATACAGTAATATTGCCAAATTAATCAAAACAGCGAAATATTTTAGATCTATTTGCGACGTTGTCCACTTTCAGAATCAACGCTCCTAAGTAGTGAAGAAGGAAGAATCAAGAAGAATTACAAATATTATCCTTAAAAAACCAATAATTAACCTAGCTTAATCTAATAGATAACCTACATAAACCCCACAAGTGGCATTGAAGTGCAGCGGATAAAGAAGAAATTTGAAGGGCGCTCCAACCTCGCCGTCATCAGTGCGAGCTTCAAAGAAGTCCACCAAACTTATGGATAATCTAACAGTTAAGGTACCCCTTAATTATAAAAGAAAACAAAGAAAAAGAAGTAGGTAAGGATTAAGAATAAGATAAGATATAAGAAACTAAGATTTATCGTCGTGTTGTTGGATGTTTTGGGCAATCTTTTTGACAGAATTATGGCAGACCGCCTCGTCCAGCACACGACAAAGGGGTTGGATCTGGTAAACAACGAGTTTTGTTTCTGCCGGGGAAACTCCAATCGAATGTTCACGCGAACATGCGAGTGGAGTTCTTTGAAGCCACCGCCTCTGAAACAAACTGTCACACAGGTATGAGTGACAGAGACGCTCACAAAGGAACTCTTTAATTACGGGATGTGTCAGATTTATATTAAGTATCTACATTATGTGCTGCGCCTAAAATTATGTGTTTCGATGGATCGAGATGAGATCTCCCTTCGTGAACTTGAAAAGTAATGTCCGACCGAAGGTTCTATTTCGGCTAGTTCCGGCCGAAAAAACAAAATTTCCAACAGCCAATTAGCTTCGAATCTTTGGTCCAGTAGATTTGGAAATTCTTATATTTATGAAATATCTTCTATTTATAGGCAGTTTTATACAAAAAGCGTTATGCGCCCCATTAATATGTCTACTATGTCTGTATATCTGTCAGTCGTTCGTAATTTATCAAACCCATGAACGTTACTTTCGGTCGGTAGACTGAAGATTCGGCCCCTTTTAAGGCGCAACCGAAACTAAGGCCGATACCTATTTTTTCGGCCGAAACTAGCCGAAATAGAACCTTCGGTCGGACATTACTTTTCAAGTTCACGAAGGGAGATCTCATCTCGATCCATCGAAACACATAATTTTAGGCACAGCACATAGTGTAGATACATAATATAAATCTGACACATCCCGTATTATAAAGTTCCTTTGTGAGCGTCTATGTCAATCATACCTGTGTGATAGTTTGTTTCAGAGGCGGTGGCTTCAAAGAACTCCACTCGCATGTTCGCGTGAACATTCGATTGGAGTTTCCCCGGCAGAAATCAAACTCATTGTTTACTAGATCCAACCCCTTTGTCGTGTACTGGACGAGGCGATCTGCCATAATTCTGTCAAAAAGATTGCCCAAAACATCCAACAACACGACGGGGTGGTATGAAGGGGGGAGGCGTGTGTGCTAGGCGTCCCTCCTTCAGCAGGACCAGCCTTTCAACCTTCCACTGGCATGGAAACTGGATCCGCTCCCGTAGAGCGGCCCTGAGTCAGCCTGGTAGCTGGCCTAGGTGTAGTGCCGAGTTTCAATAGAATGCGAGCCCGGCTCATAATGGGTTTGTTACCGTTGACGTGCGGCTTAAGGACATCGCTCCCCAACTAGCAAAAAGTAGTTTTTAAACTATCCTAGAACCATAATTTATCGAGGACTATATGAGACTTATATCCGCATATAAGTCTCGAAAAGGGCCCACTTTATAAGTCTACTTTTACTTATAATGTATTTATATTAGACCGCTGAAATGCCATATACGCCTTTATTGCTCCTGTAATTGAGTTACGTCAATACAATTACTCCTGTAAATCTCAATATAAGTAAGTTATAGTAAAAAATTAGATTAATACGCGCCTAGAAATGCTTCTATAATATATTGTGAACAGTCGAGTGTATCGCTTGTTGTGCTCTGTAAAAAAATATTTTTAACATCTTGAGGGGAAGTATTTATATGAATCAGAATTGATTCATGTCAACCTTAGTAGAAAAACAAAATCTTATTGTTGTCAAATTGTTAGTCTTATAGCTTATTCGTAGGGGAATGTGAATTTTCTGTGAAATCTAGGTATCATGGTTTTGATAAAAAAATTAAAGCGCCTCTTGAAATTTGCTTATTTACATTTTAGTATTAATTAATATTATGAAAGGCAGCTGCCATTTTCCTGGTGAGCATTTCCAAGTATGACATAGTGCTAAAATAAGTATTTTGAGCATTTCCAAGTGTGACATAGTACCAATATAAGTATATTGGTTCTATATTGGGTTATCTCAAAACCGAAAAATATTCGCCATTGTTACCGATTAGGGTTCCGGAATGCCCAGATGAAAATCGATTCAAATCAAATCCTACAATAGAATTTGCAAAACTATATAAAGCGCGTTTTCGCCTGTACTGGTCGTTACAAGCAAAAGTGGCTTCTTAAGAGTTTTAACCAGGATTGTTTGTGATTACTTAGACAATAACACTACTGTGGAATGCCTATATAAATATGTCTAGGTTTAAAACGGCATACGATAAATCGATATAGAGAACATTTTATCCTACCGAGTGCTGTTATAATCTTGGTGATTTATTATTTTTTAAACGTGGATATGTAATTCATTTAACACTTACTTTTAAGTTTATGTAAAACCAAACCAGATACATAAATGATTTACAATAATTTGACTTTAATTTACTTAAATTGGTCATAAAATATTAGCTTATAAGAGGTTATAAGTAAAAATAACAAGAGTAATTGCTCCTCAGAGCATATCTTCCTGGTACATGCTCCTACAGGAGTATTAAGATTTAAATTGTAGTATATTTTGTAGTGTATTTACTGGTAACACCATTTTAGGAAATAAAAGAAATGTAGGGCTAGCAACCCAGAAGAATTCCATTTCCGTCCGCTTCACTAGAACGTTTCATTAAAACTATACTTTGAAAGAAAAGTGTTTTATTTGGGCAATATTATTGTATTGTATACAAGGCGTATACACAGTAAATGGCGACGAGGATAAACAAGAATTTCGAAGCATAAAAGGTACATTTTTACGGCTGATACATGGCCAACGATTTTCGTATAGATGCTTTCAAACAAGATGGCGATATCTTGTGTTTTTTGGAAAGAATAGAGCAATATTTTGAAGCGAATGAGACTAAAACTGAAAAAAGATGCTCAATATTATTAATAAGTCTTCACGAAGATGTATATAAAATTCTAAAGAATATGTGTCATCCAAAGATGCCCAAAGAGTTGTCATATATGGAGCTGCAGAATTTGTTAAAACTAAGGTTCGAGAAAAGAATTTCGCATTTTAGAAAAAGGATTCAATTCGAAAAATTACAACAATTGGAAGGGGAGAGTATAGCCAAATGGTATGCTCGTGTTAGAGAATTTGCTGCGGGATGCAATTTTGCGAATACATTAGAAGAACGTGTTAAGGATAAATTCGTTACGAGTCTGCGTCCAGGACCAATCCAAGAAAAATTGTGTGAACAAGATGTCTCCAAGTCGGTGACATTCTTAGTAGATACAGCACTGAATAAGGAAATGGCTTTGAAGGAGGTGCAGGAAGTACATCAAGTAGCTCAATACGGACATGCTAAGACGAATAGAAGTTCCCACAACACATTTAAAAAGACTGAGAAGAAACAGGACGGTGAGTCATCGTTATTAAAATGCATTCATTGCGATAAACCGAACCATAATTTTTCAAAATGTAAATTTAAGTCATTTAAATGTAAAATATGTAACAAAATTGGACACCTAGCTATTGTATGTAAGAGTAAGGGTCAAACTAATAATGTAGAGGTAAATGAAGACACTTTCAATAATTCTATTGATATCTTTGCAATAGAGAAAAATGTTAACTATGTTTTACCAATATCAATTAAATGTTGTATTGACAACAAACCGGTCCAAATGGAACTGGACACTGGTGCTGCAATTTCATGTTTACCTGAAAACATTTATTTATCTAAATTTTCTCACATTAAATTACAAAATTCAGATATTGAATTAAAAACATATAATGGTAATATTTTGAAACCAGTTGGAGAAATAAACTGTAAAATTAAGGTAAAAGAAAAAGAGGTGGATTGTAGTATGGTTATTGTTAAAAATGGTTGTAAAATTTTATTTGGTAGAGATTTAATTCAGAAATTTAATGTAGATATTTCAAAACTTTTACAAATTAACTATGTGCAAAGTACAGAAGAGAAATTGCAATTATTGTTACAGGAATTTGAAACATTATTTAAAAGTGAGTTAGGTATTATTAAAGGTGAGGAAATTACATTAGAGTTAATGGATAAAGATGTAAAGCCTATTTTTCACAAACCGAGGCCAGTACCTCATGCTTTTAAAGAACAGGTTGAATCCGAATTAACTAGATTAGAGAAAAAAGGCATAGAAAATGTTAAAGCAGATTGTATGTCAAGATTGCCATTACCATCAGATTCCAGATAACAGGAAGGAAAGTGATTACATTAATTTCATTGAAGATCAGAATGTTATAGATTTAAATTTAGTACGTTCAGAAACTAGAAAGGATCCAGTTTTGAGTAGTATTTATAACATGATCAGGTATGGATTTCCAAAACATGTGAATAGTGAAGTCTTGAAACCATTCATAAACAGAAAAAGTGAACTTTATATTGAAAACGGGGTTATCATGTGGGGTTATAGAGTAGTAATACCTAATAAATTACAAAAAAATATGTTACAGGAACTTCATGTTTCACATGAAGGTATTGTTAAAATGAAAAATAATGCTAGATCTTATTTTTGGTTTCCTAATTTAGACAGTACTATTGAAAATTTTGTTAAATCCTGTCAAGTCTGTATGTCTGCTAGACCAGAACCACAGAAATCTAAAGTTATAACATGGCCAAAAGCTAATTTTCCATATGAAAGGGTACATGCTGATTTTTTAGGACCTATAAGTGGTAAAATGATATTAATAATAATAGATTGTTACACCAAGTGGCCAGAAGCATTTATAGTAAAGAATTTAGAATCTAATACAACTATAGAAAAATTCAGAGAATGTTTCAGTAGATTTGGTTTGCCTAAAGTAGTTGTTACAGATAATGCTGCTACATTTTGTTCTAAGAAATTTTCTGAATTTCTATCTAAAAACGGTATTCAACATGAAACTTCTCCACCGTTCCATCCTGCAACAAATGGGTTTGCAGAGAATGCTGTAAAAAGTTTTAAAAATGCTATGTACAAGTCTTTATTAAATGATATTAGAAATAGAAATGTGTCATTTGTAACTTTAATGAACAGATATTTATTTCATTACAGAAATTCAATTCATTGCATTACAAATATTTCACCATCGGAAGCTATGTTTAATAGAAAACTTAGATCTAGACTAGATTTGTTGTCTACTAAGAAAGATAGAAAACAGTGTAATGTAGGAAAAAGAGAAGAAAAGTTTAAAGAGGGAGAGTATGCTTACTGTAGAGATTATAGGAATCCTAATAAAAAGAAATTTGTTAAATGTGTAATTGATGAGGTATTGGGACAAAGAACTTATTTATGTAGAGTTTTAGAAGAGAACTTAATTTGGAAACGTCATTTAGACCAGATTATAAGTTCTTGGCCTCAAGACCAAAAGGAAGATTTAAATGAAACCAGTTTTGTAGTAGATGATAGTTTATTGCAAAATTCTAAGGATTTAAGAGATAATAATTATGATAAGCAAATTGTTCTTAATGATGAATCTCATGTTATTGTAAATGAGCCAATTTCAGAGATATTGCAAGAAGTAAATGATAATGTTAATATTATACCAGAAGGTTTCAATAAAGTCTCTGAAGTTAGCCCACACACTTCAAATACTTACCAGGATGCAAAAACTTGTAACAGTACATACAAACACTTACCTGGTAATCAACCCGTTGTTTCTTGTAGTAATGAGAATCAAACTTTGAGGCGTTCTGATAGACAGAGGAAAGCACCTCAACGTTTGAATTTGTAAAGGGGGAGTATTGTAGTATATTTTGTAGTGTATTTACTGGTAACACCATTTTAGGAAATAAAAGAAATGTAGGGCTAGCAACCCAGAAGAATTCCATTTCCGTCCGCTTCACTAGAACGTTTCATTAAAACTATACTTTGAAAGAAAAGTGTTTTATTTGGGCAATATTATTGTATTGTATACAAGGCGTATACACAGTAAAATGGTCCGCAGATGTAATCTTATAGGCGCATATAAGTCTGAGTTACCGGAGTAATTACTCCTGAGTGCAATTACTCTTGTTTCATGCTTTTATAGGAGTCTTGATCCTATATTTGTCAGGAAGTATGATCCTATATACCGATATAAGTACAAATCATAGGATTAAACGCACTTAGGTAAAATCAGCATGTATTTATGCTGTTAAAAGCGCAGTAGCAACCACCAAAACTATCATCGGAGTTTTATAAGTCCACGTAGCATTATAAAATCGCATTCCAGGATTATTTTGCTTGTTGGGTCATTATAGCAGCATGCTTGACACGGCAAATAACGTGTCATTCTTTCTATAGGATTTTAAGTCAAATGTATTAAAGCCTATTTTACGATGGCTATACAGAATAATGGGTCGCTGACTGCCCGCGAGCCGTCATAATAGTGCTGTTATAATAGGCGTTGAACTTTAAGCTACGGTTTCCTAGAAAACCGGTGGCCGCAGTTGACGGTCGCAGTGGCGGCTGTCATGAAAATGATGACAGCGGCAAAGATTTATATCGTTAGATTCGCCCTACTGGGTCAAAAGATAGTTTCGTTTTAACACACACAATGAGCCAGTGACAACACTTGTTTGTCGTGGAAACGCTATTTAATAATGTGCGAGCTCACTCTTCTCACTATGGACACTTTTCTTGTGCTGTGTATGGTGGGAGCAAATCTAGCGATTTAAATCTTTGGGTGGCGATAAGTCCCCTCTTTGAGGAGTGGCTAGAGAGGCGCCACGGCGTCCTCACCTTCCGCCTGACGCAGGTCCTCACCAGACACGGTTGTTTCGGGAGGTTCCTGTTCAGGATAAAGCGGGAGGAAACGCCCGGGTATCATTGTGTGGATCGCCCGGAGGACATGGTGGAGCATACGGTGGAGGTCTGCCCGGCTTGGGCGGAGCACCACCGTGTGCTCATGGAGGCGATCGGCGGCGGCGATCTCTCGCGTCCGGCCCTGGTTCAGGCCATGGTCCGGAGCGAGAGTGCATGGGAGGCCGTCACTTCCTTCTGCGAAGCGGTAATGCTCGCGAAGGAGGAGGCGGAGCGCGCGAGGGAGAGGCAAGTTGCACGCCCTCGCGCCCCTAGTCGCCGCAGGAGACGCCCCGGGCGTCGGGAGTCGCGAGCCAACTTTCGACCACCGTAGGCGCGGGGTTGCGTACGGTGAGCAATGGGTAGCTCGCCGTCCGATAAGGACCAGGCCCGGGTCGACGGCGCGTTGTGTTCCACGCGCGCCTCAAAGAGATGTCAGCTCCAACTGTCGGGGTCCGTAGGGACCAATGCCTGCTGGGGTTGCGGGTTTGTCCGAAAGGGATATCGCGGCCCCGGCACACAGGCTACGGAAGGAACACGGGAGGGTTTTAGTCAGTAAAAGTCTGACACATCCTCCCGCTCCGCCCAGAGCGGGAGAAGTAATTTGATAATTTCCAACCAACAAAAAAAAAAAAAATGGGGGCGGGGTTTGCTTTACGGTGTCACGCTCTCTAGGAAACGACACCAACTTGTTTTCGTATTCAACGTTTCAGTGACGTCATTCGCCGTAAACTGCGGACGCTACGTAAGCGCTTTTCTAAGAAACCGTATCTTTACTGTATTCTCATGCATGTGTTATGAAAAGCCATTTACCCTGGCTGGCAGTAAAAATTAAAATAATTTGCTCTTAATGTTTCTAAGTTATCTGTGCCACCCCGTACTACAAGTGGCGCCCCCGTGCTGTCATTACAGCGGCAAAAGTCAAGTTACATCTATCACCGGAGGGACTGATTGTTGGGTTTTTAATTTATAAAATTATAGTTGTACTATAGAAAATGGATGAAGAAGGCGATAATCTTTTGCTCGAAGATAATTACTATCAGTTACTTAATGTTTCAAAGACGGTAAATATAAATCACGTGCATTTTTAGAATTGCTTTCAGCATTTTTACACTATCAATATTATATAACGACACAAATCAACCTTTTATCGTGGAATGCAAATATTTCTTACAAACAGCAGAGCTACTTATATTATTTATCTGTATATAATTTTGAATCACTTATTATAAATTTATTTTTGAGGTTAGGAGCAGTGCATCCTGCACTCTTTCCATGCCCTTATAAAATTCCGTATTCCAGATAATTGAATAAGTAATCTTATATAGTAATCTTTTATATAGTCGAATTACCCACTTGCGAATCACAATTTTATTTTGTAGCTCAATTAATGCGCAGGGTGATGCAATATTTATCTTTAAACTTGCTGTATGTTAAACAGTGAAGCTTGAAGTTATGTATTTTCTTTATGTTTTCAAAATTCCCTATGATATTAATGTAATAATCGGGCAAATTATTCACAAATATTGTATATGTCTAAAGTGTGCAAATAGTAAGTCTGATGCAATTTAATTTCTAAAACGTAACTGTGTGGGTTTGGTATGCATTTTTTGTGATGCTGAGAAAACATTTTTTCATTCATAGTCAAAGCTTCCCTTGTTAACCCTTTCAATATACCCTTGATCTTTTAAATGTACATATGTATAATGGGAAGGCAATGATTGCAGTCAATTTACACAATCTATTTATGATTTGCCCCTGAAAATCCAGACATAATAATAATAATTATGTCTTGTTTCTTGACCATTCCTCCTCTATCAAGCTGAAGTAGCTATGTTTAAATAAATATGTTCTTCATGTAGTTAGCGAAATCTGCAAAAAAAACTGTTTTACATAGTGATGATTTGTTCGAGACATTGTGTATGCATAATAATGATAAGCTAATGCATGCAAAGTATGATTGATATAAAAAGTACTCTGCATATTTAATTAAAAAAACAAAGAGTAATGTTTACACATGCTTAGAGATGGCACTTAATGACCATGAGAGAGTGAGAGGCTCGAATCACTGGGTCTCTCCATAAGAAAATGTCTTAGCATTATGAAGATGGGAAATAACCCTTGATAAGTTTGATACTAGTAGTTAGGTCGTTTTTAAACCCTTTTATGTCGAAATATGATATTGATGATGCTATAATGGGCATCAAGCTCAATGAACCCCATCATTTTACAGGCACCTCCAGAAGAAATAAACAGTGCATATCGCCGCTTCTCGCGTATGTTCCACCCTGACAAACACAGCACTGATCCGAATAAACAAAAATGGGCAGAACAAATATTCAACAAAGTCAAAGAGGCTTATGAGGTGCTGTCTGATTCACATAAGAGAGCCATCTATGATACCCTTGGTAAGATTTGTGACAATGTCCATAACTTGTAACTTCTTGAAATCTTGTAAACTTAGGGATATTTTGACAAATGTTTTATTTTTGTATGCTTGGATTAAAGTTACAGAAGTAAAGTAAGAACTAATGTACCCATAATTTTCTGGTTTCGATCCTCAAAGAATAAACAAATTCCTTGAAATGCTTAGTTCGGGACAGGTACATTATGCACAGAGTTTTAAAACTGATAATTAAAAATAAATTGATTCACTATTTAGGAGTCTTACCTTATAGTGTCATTTCATTCATGAACAAATAACATTAATAATTAAGAGCGCTTATCCTAATGTTGTTGTCGTTGGCAATGTCACAAATAGCTGTCAAATATTTACCTGTTTTGATTAATTTGGCAATATTACTGTATGGAAATATGAAATGTGGCTAACTAGTGAACTAAAATATTGATTATATCGTAACACCGAATATTTAGTTTTAGATGTAAAAAATGTGTTTGGAAACTTTCCAAATGGCTTTTGTACACCTAAAATGGTTGCAACATCAAATTCAGTGTTATAACTGCAATTCATTATTAATATTCTACATGGGCGTACCCAGCTTTTGGCGCAGGGGAGGGGCAAATCAGAAATTCCCCCCCCACATGTTTTACATAGTTTGATATTGCTGCTGCGTTCGCGTAAGTATTTTTAACCGACTTCAAAAAAGAAGGAGGTTCTATGTTCGTCGTGTTTTTTTTCAATATTTATGTGTATCGATATTTTCTTAAATTATGAACCGCTTTTGAATTTGTTTTTTCAAATGAAAAAAGAATTGTCCATAATTGACGAAAATATCATTAAACATTATAATTTTTTTTTAAAACATCCGATCATGGAACCTTCTCATTTTTAAAGTCGCTTATATTTCCATACAGTAATATTGCCAAATTCATCAAAATAGCGAAATATTTGACATCTGTTTGCGACGTTGCCCACTTTCAGAATAAACACTCATAACATTGAATTAATTGATTTACCAGGGAAGCGTGGTTTAGAGGTAGAAGGATGGGAGGTTATATTCCGCACTCGCACACCCAGAGAAATCAGAGAAGAATATGAAAGGTAAGTTTTATTTAAACAAATTGCTGGTTTTTATTTGGAATATAAGAGCAAATTACAAATAAAAATGTATTGTCTGTGGCAACGAGCGAGCAGCAAGCACATGAGCTGCTGGGTCATCTTCCTCCATGCAGGCCTTGCACAGTGGACTGTCTGTGACTCCTATGTCAAAGTGGTGTTTGTTAAATGACCCTTGACCGGTTATGGTTTCTATAACTATACGCCTCTTATCGCCTTGCATCGGTGATCGTCGTGATATTGGATTCTGTATTTTTATCAAAGATAAATTGTTTGGGTACCCGGTATTTTATGGCTTCCGTCATGGGGAAGTCCTTGTTGAGTCCTCATGCAGCGCGTTCTGTTGTGTGTTTCTCTTACGCTTCCTGATGTATGAACAGTAGGAGCGGTAGTAGTCCCAGCATAATTTCTTTACTCCTAACCGCCATCAGCTGATTTTAGTGATGGCCGAGTCTGCAACCACCCAGTCACAAAATGGTCACGGTTAAAAGTGGAAGTTGAAAGGAGGAGGTGGAGGGACTGGGGTTATGGAGAGGATAGGGTGGGGAGGGATTATGGGGATAGAATGGGGTTGAAGGAATTGGGGATGGGATGTGGTACACACTCTGTTAGGGTGCAGTTAGTCCTCAGGGCTTGTGCTAGCTCTTACTAGGACTGTCCTGTTGCGTACGTGTATTTCTTATGGAATTAGACCAAAAACGGGTTGGCAACTTCGAGAAGGTGCATCCACCAGACTAGCCTTGAGGATCTACACGACCGTAGCGCTCTTCCTTAAGATCACCGCCACCCTACTACCACTGAAGGAGGCAGTGTGGTAGGCCTGTGTGCTACCAAGCAAAGCTTGGTTGGTCGCTTTGATTTTGCTTTGATTTTGCTTGGATATACAGACACCCCTTTTATTTTTTTTGGGTGGGAAATTATCAAATAACTTCTCCCGCTCTGAATGGAGCGGGAGGGCGTGTCAGACTCTTACTGACTAAAACCCACCCGTGTTCCTTCGGTTGCCTGTACGTTGCTAGGGGCCACGGTATCCCTTTCGGACTTTCCTGCGACCCCGGCAGATACAGACCCCCCTGATGATGATGTTATGTTATGTAACTATACTTTCAGGTTGAAGCGCGAGAGGGAAGAGCGAAGACTGCAGCAGAGTGCCAACCCCCGCGGGACCATCACACTGTCTGTCAACGCGACGGATATGTTCATGAAATATTACGATGAGTATGAAATTTTGTGAGTACTGCTTATTTTTTTTTCTTTTGTTACGTCTCTATTTTTTAAGTGTACATCATGTTGAGCTATTGGGCCTTTGAGTTTTATTTTGGTAGATCAGGATTCAGGATGCCTATAATTGATAATATATAAGATATAATCAGTGAACTTTCTTAAACAAATTCTTCAGTGTTTGCAGACAATATTTAAGTAGATGAATCTCAATAACTACAGAATCTATTAATAGTAATTCTTTTCCGCTCGTATCGTAACTTATAAGAACAACTTATGTAAAACATTACGCCATCAGCAGCAGAGCTGGTAAGCACAATTGAAATATGTAAATTCGTTTTCGATTATGTACACTCATAAACACTGTTTATTTTGAGCTACCTCATTTATTTCTGATGTATTGTTTCTTTGCATACTTATTTAAGTTAGATTTTTGTGTTTTATATTTCTTGGTTGCATTCAAAATGAGTGATAATTGGTATTTATGTATGTTTAATTTCTGTTTATTTCCAATATTCTAGGGAAGAACCAACTATTATACCAAATATTGAAGTATCGGGTATGACTATACAGCAGTCAATTGACGCACCAGTCACTCTGAGAAACACCATGACGCTATCGGGAAACATATCGACACAGAATGGAATAGGTAATGGAAGTTTTATCATTTAACCATAGTTTTAATCAAATAGAAGAGTAACAACCACTATTTTAATAACGTTCGTGTTAGCTTCGATATCAATCCACTGTGTATTATGATACGGGTTATATGGATTGGCCTGGAGACTTGCTAAACTTCTGGAGAGAGGTGGGAATAACCACCGACGGCCGCATGTGCGGAAACCAAACCCCATATCATAGAACATGGTCAAGGTAAAGCTGTCGTCGCAGGCCATTATAATTTTGTAGGTGTTCCTGGCCACCCACATGGTATACAGACGAGCGACCACGGGTTTACCTTGACCATTTTTGTACCTATGTCTTGAGTGCTGTCTGATTGCTTGATATCACGAAGTGATGATTGTGGTGGTGATGTTATAAGCTATAATAACTCTGTAACAAATACTAAATTAATTGCCAAAGTAATATAAGGCATTGCTAACAGAAGGGACGGTCGATGGAATCGAAAGTTCTTAAAGCCCGTTCCGGGAGGCACAGGGTGGGTAGATCCTCAGCTGGACTAATGACCTGGTGAAGGTTGCGGAATAGTTGGATGCGGGAAGCACGATACCGTTGCAGGGATGCTTGGGAAGGCTTTTATTAGCAGTCTTCGGCTGAATAATGATTGTTCATTGTAGCAGTATTCTTCTTCTTTTCGTGTGGTTAGTGACTAATCTGATGTCAGAGTCTTAAAGCCGCCCATGGGCTCTGACTTGGCTTCACATGCCATCGAGAAATATCTTTCAGGCATGCCGGTTTCCTCACGATGTTTTCCTTCACCGTTTTTGAACTACATGATAATTATACAATACGCACATAAATCTCGAACCCTATGACTTGTAAGTCCGACGGTCGCACCACTAGGATCACCACTTCCAGATTATGTTGTGCTGATAATTAAAATGGTAAATTGTGTAGCACGCGTTTTTCTGCAAATCTAAGGCAAAACACGACAAATATTTGATCTACTCCAAGTCTTTGAAAAATAACAACTTAGCAAGCATCTTACGTTGCTGACGATAACCCTGTATGTTTAACATGTATAATAAGACAGTTTAATCATATTTTCAGGTACCGGTTCTGTGAATGTATGTAACAGAAACCTCAGTTCTGAGAAAGGTTGGACAGAGGTGGAGTTTGGTATAGGAAATGGACCTCTTCTCGGTTTCAAGATATTCAGGACTCTTTCGCGACTGATGTTCTTGAACTGCGGTACCGTGTTGCAGTTCACACCTAGGGGGATTTCACCAAGTCTTATATCAAGTAAGTTTTGTTTATCGCGTTTACATTATACAAAAACTATCCAGGAAACAGTATCTACGAATGAATAGAAAAAAAACATGGAAATTAGATTAGTGATTATAAGTTATAAGTGTACTTACAGACGGAAAGACTGTGTTTTATATATCAAGATAAGGAAGAGTTTCTATGTACAGAACATCTGAGTTATCAGAGTTTCTAAGTATGAGTTTGTATGTATGAACCTAGATACAGATAGTGCCATCCACGAAGACGCGCTCTACTCCGCGATTACTGTACTGTAAGCTGTACTTTAGCACGGAGCGGAGTGGGGTGCGTCTTCGTGGATGGCATTATCCAAAAAAATATTGTATCTAGACTCAAAGTTCGTCAAACAGGGCTGTGATTTTAGGCACAATCATGAGAAATATGCTAAACGCGAAAAATTTACTGCATGTCGAACTAAAGAGATTAATAACAATTTTCTTTATTCTTCAGCAATGGCTCTTCAACTGGACGCTCACTCTGTGGGGTACCTAACTTACCGCGCGGGTGGTCAAGGCGGCTCATCAATGACCTCGATCTACGTTCGTGACTCCGAAAAATACCACACAAACACCGCAGTGCAGGTCGGGTCTCCCCACTCCTTCATATCATTCAATATCATGAGGAAACTGCCACAACATGATATGAAGCTCAGGCTGGCTTTGAAGTAAGTTATACATGACAAGCTGCGTTAAAATGACAATAATCAATACAAACTTTCATCCTCTATTTTACCTTTGATGAATTTTCTAAATCCTTGAGTGTCTTTGTGACTACAGCCCCTTAAATAAGGAACTGTAGTGTCAACTGTCCCAGCTCTTTAGGCTATGCGTTGTCTGTCATTGATTCAATAAATTAATTTAAGATTTTTATTAAGAGGGTTTATCCTTGGCAAGGTCGCAAATAAATGTCAAAGATTTACCTTTTTTGATTCCTATAGCAATATTACTGAATAGAAATAAGAAATGTGGCTAACTAGCGAACTAGAATATTAATAATGAATTGCAATTATAACATTGAATTTGATGTTGTATCCATTTTAGGTGTAAAAAACGCATTTGGAAAGTTTCCAAATAGATTTTTTACATCTAAAAGTAAACATTCGGTGTTACAATATTAATTATTGCATTTCATAATCAATATTCTAGTTCGCTAGTTAGCCACATTTTTTATTTATACACAGTAATATTGCCAAATTAATCAAAACAGTGAAATATTTGACATCTATTTGCGACGTTGCCCCCTTTCAGAATAAACGCTCTTAACTAGAATAGTAGAATATACCTGCATTCTTATCCTGTCGTATAAGCAAACATTATATGAGAATAGTTCATGCATCACTGTAGATGGTAATGGGCCACGGGCCCGCGGATAAAGGAAATGGCGAGACGATCTAGATGTCTTTCTTCGGAATTAGGAAGAATTAGCGTAGAATCGTGACCAATGGAAGGAATGGAGACATATATAGAGACTTGGCTCGCGTGTTTACTAAATTACAGACATTTTACGCCCTCTGACATAACATAGCAAACTCTTTTTTATCTTTTTAATAAATATAATTATTATTATTGTACAGGTATGTTAAAACAATGAATAAATGACTTATGAATAGAGAAATTGTCATTGAGGTTCAATGTAAACCTGAGCAGACTCCGCAAACAAAAATTTTGCGCATCATTTTGTTGTCCGTGATGTTAAATATGTTATGTTTATAACAGTATGCTAATTCTAGCCTCATCTGACCAGCTGTTCTAGCGTTACCAAGCTCAATAAGCTATTATCGCTCATCCAAGCTTGTTAAAAACTAGATATTATCCGCTATAGATGCGCCTTTACGGAGTCGTAAACCAATTAATTTCGAATATCAATCCTAACTAATATTATAAATGCGAAAGTGAGTTTCTTTGTTTGTTACGCCTTGACGCTAAAACGGCTGAACGGATCGTTATGGCATTTAACAGAGACATAAGCTACTTTTCATCCTGGATCGCAGACGAAGTCGCGGGCAACCACTAGTTTGGAGTAAATATGTCTGTTGGACATATTTTCTATACGAAACCTGTCAAACCGAATTTTTTATTCCTCAGATAAAAGTTATCTAAAGATTGCGAATCGGCTTAAATGCAATTATTTACAGATAAGATCTTGCTCCTGCGAATAAGTGTACAAACATTATGATGATGACGATAAACATCAATTTTTTTTTTTATAACCGAGCTAGCTGAGAATGCTCACAGCTAAGTCACAGTATAAATTAGTACAGTATTCTATATTCAGAGAAAACAGCCGAAACGCTTCGAAATCTCAGTGTATATCAATCAGTACGCAGTATCGACGGCGCGGCAATTACGCACGGACGCGGAAGGTTTATCTACCGAGCGGCCGTAGGTAATTATTTCAAGGTCACTGCCGAGGTATAATACTGCTGCTTATTTATTCTGTGGCTGCCTTGAGTAATATAAAAGGTGTTTTACTACAGGCCTACCGTTTAAGTGAGACGGTTCCTGAGATAAGTGTGCGGTGCGGGAGGGGTGTGGTGACGTATCGCGAGAGCTCTATCAGGCTTTGCTTTTACAGTGCGTTGAGTGGAACGCGCACGAGACTGGAGTCAGAAAAATTTGTCCTTCGATTAAGAGCTAAACGAAACGAAGTAGTTTTATAATGTTTATGAAAAAAATCCCGACAGTCATTAAACTAAGATAGCTTTGAGAGAATACGTCTGGATATGAACTACGCGACCATTACTGCATGTATAATAAATCAGTTTTGAGAAAAAAAAATAGAGCGCTACAATATTGTTCAATGGATGAGCAAATATATTATGGCCTAGTTGGCAATACAATTGCTCTTGGTCAAAACCTACTATTATATAGGTAGGAATTGCCAGTAAAATCTTGTTGAAACTATCTCATGTTGACATAAGTGTCACGTACGTACTGTCACCCGCACCGCGCAGTTACTCCAGGATCTCAGTAAGTTTTTTAAACAAATGCTGTACGATGTTTAATAAATATTCAGCTAGCGATTGAATGCACTGTATTATGTTATGCTGCTAGCTCTGAAATGTATTAATCGGTCAACAAAGTATTGTAGGCTCCACAGTCACACTTTACGTTCTAAAAAGCTTATACTTGTGTTTTAATATTTCCTTCCTAGTTCCCCTATTACATGAGACTTAAGGGGCATGAGCTAAGGTACTCCGTGAAATTCAAATTTTCTTTAGTTTTTTACATTTTGCAGGTCAGTGTGAGGTTTTATGTCGATTAAACAATGATTTGCGACCGTAACAAATATGGCTTTACATAATTATAATCATTACAATCAGCAATACCCATACACATCAGCATAACTCCATAAGTAAGCACAATCGTCAAATGTCAAGATTTCATGAAATAGTCAATGCGATTATATGAACTTAGAGAGTTGTATTGATAATTTTTATGATTATAATTCTATAAATAAACATTTGATACGGCCGCAAATCATATTTAGATCAACATACAACATGATACTGACCTGCAAATTGCAAAAAACGTAAGAAAATTTGAATTTCGCGGGCTACCTTGACGCTTTCGCCATAAACATAACTGGCGAAATGTGGGTGCCCCTCTGCTTAACCCCTCGGAGAATACTAGCGTTATGTTATGTTTTACTAACAAGAGGATGCGCTTGCAATTCAGACCCTAAGCTGTGCTCGTGTAGATGTTTTAAATAAAGTAGGATTGTTCTCTTTCTTAGTCAATTTTGTAAACAAATCAACTACAGAATCCTACGTTAATGCAGTCTTTCGCCCTGAGATGTGCGAGGTAGCTAAGCGTAGAAGCTAGGCTGCATTTTTTTTTATCTTTTTCCACCAGAGCAAAGTGTTGTAACGGAGCTATGGAGATGAACATTGCGCGAATGTAAAAACTTAGCTTCGCTGAACCCCTTTCCACCAGCACGTGTGGCATAACAACCACAGAAACGAATGGATAGGATCGTCATATTTATAGCGTAGCTTGCCTTACACAACAGAAACGGGTTTTGTCGACGGAAGAATAACCAAAATGACAGATAAACAATCACAATCTGTCATTTTGTCTACTCTTCCGTCGACAAAACCCGTTTCTATTGAGGTCCTGAACTAAGGCAAGGTACGCTATGAATATGACGATCCTATCCATTCGTCGATTTTCAGCTTAGCACATCTCTGGTGGAAAAGCAGACGGCTGCCTTTCCACCAGAGATGTGCTAAGCCGTATCGACCCATAATAGAACAATTTGAGCATTGCTATTGTTAGGCCCACTTGTGCGTTAACAACTAACTCGAAATTAACAGCTAACCCAGTGTTAATCCATTAATTATCTTTGGATTAACCTTGAGTCAGCTCTCAACTCCGAGTTATTTAGCTAACGTATTTAACGCGCAAGTGGGCTAAGTGAATCTCTATCCATATTATTTCCACATAGACGGGGGGTCAGCCCTCGCGTGCTTTGCCATTCTATTAATCAATTCTACTCATTACTAGCTTCTACCCGCGACTTTGTCCACGTGAAATTTCGGCCCGGGCCCACCGCGTCGTATCCCATCGCTCGCCCGCGCTATTACTATGTTCTCGCTTAGCGTTTTTTCTGACTTTTTTTAGTTTTAGCGTGATATTAGATAGCCAGATAATTAATGCAAAATATTTTTTTTTTAATCCTGCAGGTCGTTCTGGTCTTCCGGAGACAAACCCTGCAGGGGTTTGTCTCTCTCAAATAAAAAAACTACCTCTATAATATTAGTAAAGATAAGCTTGTCGTCCTCATAAAACGCTAATATGAAGACGGAATTCCACTGTTGGAATACGTCTTCATATTTACGGAGGTAAAGGAACTCTAGATATATTGCCATATTCACAAAGTTTTGCAGTGGGATTAGTAATCGCAGTACTTATTACAAGAAATAGGAAATGCTATGCGTCGTGTTTACCGCAAATAAACGTATTTTCTTTCCTTTTTATGTATAACATCTTTCCCCCCCGCTTTCCTGCAATCTGTAGGAGTGATTTCGTGAAAAGCGACGGAAGTGTGTAACAGGAACCTGGGGAAGCGCGCGCTATTTGATTTGACCAATGAGCGCGCACTGTGCTAGAGTTGGCCGTCAGAAACGACCGAGGGCCTGCCCCTTTAATGTTGCTTATGTGAAATGTCAGATGTTACACATCATAAGTATATATATATAAGTAATGTAAGGCTCCCTCGTTTTTTTTTCTTTCTACGCATTCTTAACGTTGTATTTATAGAACCTATGCATATTTGGATATTTCATACGATAGCTCATATTTCATAAGCTCGCGTGCGTATGACAAAAGCTTGCGCAGACAACATATCAGCATAATGTACCTTTAGCCTACGCGAACCTTATAAGACTGGCTGGAGCCTTCGCCTGTTACAATATTAAAGAAATGACTACTTTTTGCAAGTGCCGTGATAACAATGTTTTGATTGCGATTTTCACTCTTATTCCTACCATCCATTACGACTTAAAAAGTAAAATATAAAAAAAAAGTACTATTGTGCATTAAATAACAATCTAATATCGAATTTTACACGCTTTTCAGGCTAGGCACCTTTGGCGCGATAGCCGAGTATGGAGCTGAGAAAAAGGTGTCACAAAATAGCAGTGTGTCCGCGGCCGTGATGCTGGGTGTTCCCAGTGGTGTTATACTCAAACTTAAGTAAGTGATTAGTGCATCACATTCGGGCAGCCCAATGATATTATAACTACAGGGTGGCGCATACGTCAGGAAGGGGTCGTAACTACTTATAACTTTGTTTATTTTTGTTTATTAATTGTTATCGGATAATAAAAAAAAACTCTTGGAGATATTTTCGGGTTAGGTTTCAAACACTACGTCACGTAAATGACCACTATTTGGGTGCGGCCCAGTGAAATGCTGGAAATCTCCAGATTAAACGCTAGCCGAAAGTCTGCCTTAAGACATTCATTGTGACTCGAACCGTATGCGCTGTGGCTCCATCTTGTTAGAACCATATCTCCAGAGATGTGGTCAATACATGATGATGGATCAAGATATTCTCAGTGGCAACTGACAGCCCAGGCTGTCGACAAGAGACAAAAAAAATATGGGAGAGTTACGCACATGGAAATGGCGGCGATATTCTCCCTGGGTGATGTTAAAAAAAAAAATCTGTTATTTTGATACATTGAATAACGGTGAAATTATCCATGTTAAATCACCAAAATATATTTTATAATTTGTTAAAACAAAATAATGGTATCAGTGCACATGTCATATTTTATTTTTCAAATCCTGTTGTGACTGCACCATCCAGTATAAGTAAAATTAAGTAGGTAGGTTATACGCAGTCCATAAGTGGCACGTTAAAACTAGGCTAGTTGCCTCTGGTCTAGTGGCTTACCACTAGAACACAGACGTGGTTTGCTTTCTGGAGGTAGTCTTAACCACCTGTCTTAGACGAAGAGGTCCCGGGGCCCGATTCCCAGCGGGGGCAACATTTTCTGTTCGGTTTGATTGGTGGTAGCGTTAGTGACTGATTGCGTAAGAATTTCCCTTGAATACGGTTTGTTTCACTTTCATCAGATATTTTTGGAACAGACTATATACCCTAGCGTCAGTAGTGAGTGCTCTCCTAACAATAACCATTCACTTCTAGATGGACGTGTTCCTCACAAACCATCGTTGTGCCCATCCACCTATGCGAGGAGGTGATGCCTTCGCCGGTGTTCTACGCGACGGTCGTACCTCTGATCTCATGGTTGGTACTCAAGAAGATTATCCTGGATCCAATCGCAAGGGAGCGACAGGATCGCGACAGGCAGCGGTCTATGGAGGCTAATTATGAAAGGTATTTACTTCTTTATACAGGGTGTGAAAAGGCCCATTCTGTAAATCAAACTTAGTATCTTTGTGCAAAAATAATTCATACCTTAAATTTTTTATGTGAATATCCCTGTGCGTAAAGTAACGCACACAAATCAAAACATAGTGTTTATAGGTGCATGCAACGGTACACGGAGGGAGGGGGTATATAAAGTTGAGTTATAACATTAACAATATGGATTCGTAATAAAATGAAACTTTGATCTTATATGTCTCCGTAACCAGAAGGTTCCGAGTGTATTCAAGTGAAAACAATTACGTGTTCGTTTATCCTCTTTTTACATTCATTATAATATTAACGGAGTGGCGAGAAACAAGTGTTTTGCCTAATTTCGTGGTAGCTTATGTCCAGCACTAAGTTGCAAACCATCCGTATTGTATTTATAGAAGTGCCGGAACACTGTAGACCCAATGCACAGACAAGGCGTAAAGGAGATCACCCATTTTGTTCGGCGATTTGAGATAAAAAAGCAAAGGTCAAGGCCAAGGCCACGAATGAATTACGTTATTTGAATGGTGGCAGTAGTAGAAACATTGTATGGCGACAACGCTGTAATTTATTTACGAACAAAGATATACGAGGGGTGTTCAATAAATAGTGAGAATGAGTAAGACGCAATTATCTTTTATTATAGGTATGTTATTTTATTTTTCGACGTAGTCACCTTTCAGGTTTATACACTTTGTATATCTTTTCTCTAATCCTTAAATTCCCTTTCTAAAAAAATCTTCTTCCTGATCCCTTAAAAAATCATTTACGGCGGCGACTACTTCGTCATCATCTTCGAATTTCTGGCCCCTGAGATGTTCCTTTAAGCGCGGAAATATGTAGAAATCACTAGGAGCAAGGTCCGGTGAATATGGAGGATGTTCCATCAATTCGAAGCCAGCTTCTTGAATGGCAGCCATCGCAACTCTGGACTTGTGCGCAGGGGCGTTATCTTGGTGAAACAAAACAACTTTAGCGAGTTTGCCACGCCGTTTCTTGCGTATTTCCTCACGCAACTTTGTTACTTGTCCTGCGTACATAGTCCCCGTAATAGTGGCTCCATGATTAAGATATTCGATCATTACCACCCCTTGGCTGTCCCAGAAAAGAGAGCCCATGATCTTTCCGGCGGATGGAATCGCCTTAAATTTCTTTGGAGTTGGAGATGACGGTCGCTTCCAAGTCATGGACTGTTGTTTCGTTTCCGGGTCATAATTCGTCCATAGTTATGAATCGAGCCAAAAATCGGTCAGGATCTTGTTGTAACAAATCCAAACAGCTTTGTGAAATTCTCAGTCGAGTTTGTTTCTGCGCGTCAGAAAGCATTCTGGGCACCCAGACACTTTTTTCATACCCAAATGGTCGTTTATAATATTATGGACACTTCCTATCGAAATCTTTACTTCTTCAGCTATAAAACGAACACGACGATCCGCCAAGACAATATTTTCAACTTTTTTAATCATTTGTTCAGTCACTGCCGATATGGGGCGTCCCGTTAGTGGAAGTTCTTCCTCGCTTGAACTCAGCACACCAACGCGCAACCGTAGAATATGGAGGAACATGAACCCCTAATGTTGCTCTCAAGTCTTGATTTACCTGCTCCGTAGTAAAATTTTTCAAGCAGAGATATTTTATTACCGCGCGAACTTAAATTTTATCCATTTTTAAGAACACGTTCCGAAACGACGCATACAATAGACTTCTACTTTTAAAAAACAAAAGAGAATTAATTGCTTTTTTTATTATCATCTTAACTAATGTCTGGGCTATACCTGCCAGTATTATTTTTTTTTCTTTCCAAGGAGATTGTATCGCATTCTCACTATTTATTGAACACCCCTCGTACAACGATCTTTAAATAAAATAAATTATGCGCGTCCGCTATTTCATGTAACATCGCGTATGCACCAACTCACAAATACAATACAATACAACATTTTCAGCCAGTCCATCCATCGTAAAAAAAGAAGGTTGGGGTCTCATTTCCTAGAAAAAGTTTTTTTGCGATTTCTGTCTTTTCTAGTACTCAAACCTCAGTCGGTCCCATAAAATTGTTTGATCCTTATAAGAAACAGAATCGATTGGCATCAAAAAAAGTTTTTGCAAAAACTGCCCATTTTCTTGTTGAGTGTATGATATTTTCAAAATCTGTGAATGCAGATCAAAATATCTCAAAAAGTTAAAGACAATCTCCGAAGACCATTTTCTTGTAGCAAAAACGGTTAAGGGACCTGCCCTTACTGCCCCATCTCAAAAATCCAACCTGTAAGACTCCGAATCCAAATAATCTCGACTGACGCCTTAGTAAAAAAAAATGCGTTATATGTGTACTTTAAAAAATAATGCGTTATATGTGTACTTTAAAAAATAATGCGTTATATGTGTACTTTAAAAAATAATGCGTTAAATGTGTACTTTAAAAAAAAATGCGTTATATGTGTACTTTAAAAAATAATGCGTTAAATGTGTACTTTAAAAAAAAATGCGTTATATGTGTACTTTAAAAAATAATGCGTTATGTTTAATTTAAAAAATATGCGTTATATGTGTACTTTAAAAAATAATGCGTTATATGTGTACTTTAAAAACATGTTATAATTATTGATGATCGCAAAAAAAATCCAGAATGGGTGATCTCCTTTGTAAAAAGTTTATGCAAGCCATCTTTTTGTAAATAAAACCTTGCTAAAAAAACATGTTCAAAATTGTAAAATAATTATTGACTAAACCATTTTCCAATTTAATAATTTTGTAATATTTATTGTTATTCAGCATGGTATTTTGATAGTAAATTGTAATTTATGTGTAAAATTTTGCATGCCCAAATGACGGCAAAGCATGGATAACATTATCAAAATATATATAACATCTTTACCTACCCCTACCCATGTTGGCAAATAATAAATGTTTTGATTTGATTTGTCGAAGATGAAATATGTACGAAAATATCGAAATGACTCGCGAATAGAGTCAAACAACAGGTTATATTTGGAATATTCGTTCACAGGTTACAGGAGATGCAACGGCAGGCCCGTGCTACGATTGAACTGATGAGGGAGACGTACTCGAGGAGCAGGTCCGACGAGGAAAAGAAGAAAGGCCTCGTCATCATTCGCGCACTGTACGGAAAGCTACCTCCAAGTAAGATCCGCGTCATTTATTTACTATTTTAATACTTCAAGCACATAAGTGCTGTGTACATTTTAATTATTACGTAACATAATATTACACACAATGAAATTGAACGCGTTCAGCACATCTAAACGCGTTCAAGAGCTGTCAGTATACAATATTCCATAACAATTTTGACACTGACAGCTCTTGAACGCGTTTTAGAAATGCTGATCGCGTTCTGTTTCTTTGGTGAAATCAGGGCTGGCGGACGTAATGTCATAAACATTTTCTAACTGTCAATCTTTGGGTGACGTGACGCAGAGACCGGAGCGTTTATTGGAATAGATCTGTGCAGTTTTTTGAACCTGCGCTTTAGTTACCCAATGCAGCACTTGCCGAGGTAGTTTTCTGATTTGACCAAAGATGAGAGCTAACTTTGGCAAAAAAGTATTGTGATAAGTTCATCCAAAAAACTTTATGGATGAATTGAATTTATCACAATCTTCGCCAATAGCCGTCAAATATTTATTTTGATTAATTTGGGAATATTATTGTATAGAAATTAGAAATATGGCTAACTACTGAACTAGAATATTAATAATGAATTGAAATTGATGTTGTAACTGTTTTAAGTGTAAAAAGGCATTTGGAAAGTTTCCAAATACTTTTTTTACATCTAAATTAAATATTCCGTAAAATACAATAGACGACGTATTTTTAGTAACCTAATCCGCATAACTGTTCTTAAAGAGTTATAAAGTTCCCTGTAAGAAATCGACGAGTGTTTCACCTCTCAACGAGGCATCCTCGGCGATTGTCTTGTTGCAAACCCGGACCCGACGTGTGGACACGTCAAGCGTCGAGAGCAGTGTACACTGGTCACGTCGTTCCCGGGTTCTAATATCTTTAATCCTAACCCTAAATCCCAAATTATGAGACATAATTCATTTTTATGATTCGGCACGGTTAAATCGAATATATATTTTGCCGCCCGGCTGTGCCGAATCGTGCCAAATCGTGCTGCCCGACTACTAGTTTTCATAGGCTATGTACCACTTGGTATATACTGTCGTCGGTTAAAAGACAATAGCGTTCATGTGAAAAAGTGAGCTAAAAACTCCGCACTAGCAGTCTGCTAACGGACTATGGAACGAAGTATACTGGGTGTCACAATCACAGACAGCATTAGGAACTCTATACTTCATTCCGAAATACAAAAAGCGGACGCTTACCGCACAGCTGCTGGTCTGACGTGGAACAGGGCTGGCCACATCTGTCTCATGTCGGAGCAGCAATACGCAAAAACCACCACTCAGTGGATCCCAAGCAGCAGGAAACGACTACGCGGCTGGCCCAGAAAGAGATGGCGGGATGCGCAGCAAGCTTAGCATGACCACAATAGAAACGGGTTTTTACGGTTTCATAAAGGATTGGCCCGCAATTGCAGTAGACCGGGAAAAGTCGGAAAAAGGAAGGGAGCCCTTTGTCCTGCCGTGGGACAATACTGGCTTATAATAATAAAATAAACCCTAATTAATTCACTGTTACACAATTACTGACCGATATTTTTTTTGACAGATACCTCTAGCCACGAAGTAGGCGCAGAGCCGACGGGCGACGGGAATTCACCGGACACGCCCAGCACGTTCACCGAAGTGATTGACGTCACAATACCGATACAATGCCTCGTCAGGGACTCTCGGTTAGAACTGCTTGAAGCAAGCAAGGTGTGTATACTGTTTTCTATTCGGCTACTAGCTAAAAAACTATAGATGACCAATATCTGTGTTACTTTAAGATCGAGAGGAGCGGAAACAAAGAGTAAAATAAGTTTTTTAGTTATGGTACCTACCCCACACCAATTCGTACTTGCTATGTAAACAACAGTGACAGGAAGTATTTTGACATCAAGGTATTCAAAGTGGATTAAATACGTTACGTTATTATATAACCAGTGATAGCCTAATATAAGTCGCGAGTTCGAACCCAAGAAATCTCTGACATTTCAGATTCATGTGCGTATTGTATAATTATCACTTGCTTCAAAAACGGTGAAGGAAAACATCGTGAGGAAACGGCATGCCTGAGAAATATATCTCGACTGCATGTCAAGCCAAGTCCGAGGCCAGTGGGCGGCTTTAAAACTCTGACACCAGGTTAGTTACTCACCACACGAAAACAAGAAGAAGATCGAACATAACTCAAAAACTACCCAAGCGAAGTTAACAAAACTTACACACATCAACACGGTCTAGGGATATTTCATACTCAATTAAATAACTCGAAAAGTACTGGCCGCATTGGAATCTTTTATACACCGATTTGTTTGTAATTTATCTCAGACTAATTCCAAATTCAAATTTTTGAAAATTCTTTTGTTTCAGTGGCATAAAAATGTCTTGATGTGTAGGAGAGGGAATTTTCATTTGTGCGAAATTTAGAAAACAATACGAATTACGTTTAGTTAAAGTTTTTTTTCATTTTTAAACGAAAGATAAAGTTAAAATTGAAGTATTGTAGCCATGCAACGCCAACATTTGACGAGGGCGGAGATGTTACGAGCTGTGGGAATGCTGGAAGCTGGGTCTGTTCAGCGTAATGTTGCTGAGGCCATAGGGACCCACCAAAATGTAATTTCAAGATTGTGGACACGCTATCGTGCCACAGGTGAAGTAGCGGAGAGGCACCGGGGGCCAAGTCGCATCATTACCCCCAGACAAGACCGATTTTTGCAAATTACCGCGCGAGCTCAACCAAATGCAACGGTGACTCAATTGGTCCAAAGGCTGCGAGTGGAACACCAAGTGCTTGTGAGTGACCAAACTGTAAGAAGGCGACTGCATGAAAGCAATCTACGCTCTCGTAGACCACTCCGGGTCCCACCTTTACGGAGAGGCAATCGTGGACGACGATAAGAATGGGTTCGGAACCACTTGGACTGGGGCCGTGAGCAATGGTCCAATGTGCTGTTCACGGATGAATCCAGGTGCGGCTTCCATCCAGATTCACGAAGGACGCGTGTTTGGCGAGTTCCTGGACGATGGAGCCGTCTTCAGAACCCTCAGGAACTTCACTCATACCAAGGAGGAACAATTATGGTTTGGGCAGGAATTCGTCTTGGAGGACGGACGGATCTCGTTTGGGTGCGGGGCAATATGACGGCAAAACGATACGTCCAACAGGTGCTGGGGCCCGTAATCTTGCCCCACAGAACACAAATGGGGCAAGATTTCCTGCTCATGCACGACAATGCCCGGGCTCACACGGCGAGAACGGTAGCAGCTTGGTTACATACACACAATGTTAGGGCCTTAGACTGGCCTGCTCAATCGCCAGATCTAAATCCCATTGAGCATGCGTGGGATATGCTGCAAAGAAGAGCTCTGAAGGAAGTTCCTGAAAATCTGGCTACAGAAGATCAACTTTTTGCGCACCTCAGAAGGACATGGGACAATATTCCGCAGCAAGACATTGACAACCTTGTTCTGAGCATGCCGAATCGTTGCCGATGTTTTATGAACATCATGGGCGCTTTCTCAGACTACTAACTTCAAGTTTATAAACACAAATTAAATGATTTTTCTATTTTTTTCAGTTTTTACTCATAAATTAAAAGTTAATTCATATACGGTTTCCGTCTATGCTTCATTTTTTTTCCATAAAATCCTGAGATTTCAATCGAAGTACCTTAACCATTATTAAAAAATGGTAGAATATTAAATAACGTATCTTTTAAATATATACATGTCATATAAATAATTAACACATTGATAGTAATTCGCTTTTTTAAAAATATCCCTAGACCGTGTTGATGTGTGTATATGGAAAATGAAAAAATAATTTTCAAAATCGGTCCACATCAATTGACACCACAATCGATGAACATACATATTATATATTTTTTAAAGCATTAATTCCAATATATTACCCTTTTATGAAGTTGGTTAAAAATGGTGACCGACCTACACTGCGAGATATGGATGATGGATCTGGCTACCCAATACAGATATATTTCTGCAGCTTTTCCACACCATTTGAACTGTCGACGAATCAACTTATTTTTTGTTCCGAAGAAAATGCTTGTACCCATACCACACTGTTTGGAGGGACCTTCAATACTGTTGCTCTAGGCCCTCTATAAAAGCGGAGCAGTGGTGGCCTAGTGGTGACTGCTCCGACTTACGTGTCGTAGGCGTTGGTTCGGTCCCAGACAGGCACTTTATTTTGTGTAATTTATCGCCAATGCTCTCAAAACGAGGAAGAAAACATTTTGAGGAAACAGGCACGTTCTAGAACTGAACATAGAAAGACATGAGACACCCACCAACCTCACGACCCGCGTGGTGAATTATGGCACTCTCCCTCTAACAGAGAAGAGGCCATGTATCCCTGGTGAGAGGACGTGTTCAGAGAGAGCGCATGCCATAGAAAGACTGCCTGGATAAAGAAAGAAGATCTCATCGCTTTTCAAGGCATTAGTGAGGAGCCACTGTCGACCATAGCTTTGAGCACGGCCCGCAGTGACTAGTCTCTGTGATAGTTTAGCGTTCTTAAAGTAAGTTATAAGGATTTTTTTTTTGTTTGTGAAATTTTCAAATAACTTCTCCCGCTCCGGGTGGACCAGGAGGGGGTGTCAGAGTTCAGACTTTTACTGACTAAAACCCACCCGTGTTCCTTCCGTTGCCTGAGTGCCGGGGCCGCGATATCCCTTTCGGACAAACTCGCAACCCTGGCAGGAAGTTATAAGGCCTAACGATAAAACAATGTAAAATATTGATTACTTGATGTATTTCTCACCCGGAAGCTGTATAATTCAATACTGAAACAATTTTTTTGCCATCCAAGTTGTACTAATCACTCCGTGAACGACAGATGGTAGGTTTTTCCATCATTAAAAAACAAAGGTAGGCGGTCCCGACCTCTTGACAATGGAGCACGTTTTCCACGACTACCTGTGTATAATAACGAGTAGCAATTTCTGAAATTGCTCTTCACATAATGTTATGGATTTATCATCACCTTACGGTACCGCGCGGTATTCGCGCAACAGTGTACCGCCACAGAATGGTACAGAAGGCGAATTCCGCATTTTAATATAGATATGAAGTTACAAGTACGCGGCGGGCTGGTCTTGTTGGGCCAGTTCAGTGAGTGTAACGTAGTCAGAAGATAAAAGAGTTACGCGATAGAGAGGCAACTTCTAGGTGAATATAACTGTAGGTAATTAGCGCTGTGCGTTTTTTTTGTTTTGCACATTATCAAATAATTTCTCCCGCTCTGGCCGGAGCGGGAGGGCGTGTCAGACTCTTACTGACTAAAACCCACCCGTGTTCCTTCAGTGTTTCCCGTACAATGCAGGGGCCACGGTATCCCTTTCGGACTTTCCCGCGGCCCTGGCATGCATCGGCCCTAACGGACCCCTTCAGTTGGTGCTGACATCTCTTTGAGGCGCGCGTGGAACAGAACGCGCCGTCGACCCGGGCCTGGTCCTTATTGGATGGCGAGCTACCCATTGCTCACCGTCCGCAAGCCCGCGCTGTTCGACCTGAATTGCACTTTATTGTATGGTAGCAAGAGTCACTTTTTATTTAAATAATTTTGTGGAGTGAATATCAGTTGATAGGCTACAGTTTTCAGTATGTATATGCTTATCAGATTCCTTTCATCGTCGTGCCGTGGTGGCTAAGAAATCTAAAAGGCTTGGTGACACCTTGACAACTGTATTTAAACGAATCGGTGGCATGCAATGGAAATGACAGTTATCACTACAAATAATACTAGCTAGTGATATCGTGATATCTTTATAAATTATAGCCTATGTTACTCAGTGATAATATAGCATTCTACTGGAGAAATAATTTTTAAAGTTCTTAGTTTTTGACTTTGTTCATTACATACAAACATACAAAAAATCAAATCTTTTCTCTTTATAATATTAGTTTAGCTAGAAAACTCACCAAGATTAGTAAACCTAAGTGATTCATGAGGTAGGTTCAAATGTATATTTCATTAACGATTGTTTGGCTGAAATATGACAATGATTCTTGAAGATGTCCGGAATCATGCCGATTGGAGGCTTTATTGGCGTGCGCAGCGTAAACTAATAAGAGTTATATGAAAACAATGTATTACAGTTTCATTCCTCCCGTGGGTTATTTTCCGACATCCACGCGGGCGAAGGAATGGCTAGTTGAATATAAAAATAGTAGTAGTGCAAGTAGTAAGTTTTCGTTCGTTCGTTGAACCTTTGACTGGTGACATGGTTTTTGAGTAACATAACTGGTGACGAACGGTCTGAGAGGCCGCTGCCGTATCTGGTCTATAGCATAGAAATTAGATAAGGTAGGTTAGCGCTGTCTTTAAAAACAGTTTAATAACATATAAAAGGATAAAATAAAACTAACCAATAAACTCTAAATGTAATTTTAATTGAAGAACTTTTGCTATTACAATGTATGTAGTATGTAGTGGCTAAAATCAAAAAACTAGAGATGAGATCAATAATCACAAATAAAAAATAAAAAACAACATATTATAACAAAAATACTATTTTTTCTTATAGTTACGATACTAATTAATAAAAATAATAAATAATGTTTTAATCACTAGTATCGTTTTACAAAACTGACAACGGTCAAACTTTGGTTATTTTTATTGGCAGTCAGGGCATAGTTGTTTGGCACACTGCAACTGTTGATTCTCCTGAATTTGTTCTTCATATTCAGAAGCACTTTCTACGGTTTCCGAGTCATGGTCACTTTGCTCCGGGACGAAGTTTTCGGGAACATTTTCAGCTTCCGATCCACTTGAGTCTTCCTGTGCCAAAAACTCTTCAATTTATATATTTTCAAGCAGTTTTCTAGTGTTTGGCACTACATTCGCAACTCCCGACTCCCTACGCTTCTTTTTTGGAGGTGCGGAATTATTAATTGCAAGTAATAATTGTAAAAATACGAAAATAACAATATAACAAAATTATTTTTAAAAGTTACTTATGTGGTGACATAAGGTCTGAGAGACCGCTGCCGAACTTTACATCGATGTAACTTACCGATTTGGGAAAATACGCCGCAACTATCCCTCTCTACGGCGTGGACGCAACTAAAGTCGAAGCTACTCAGGCGTTGAAAGAAAGGAAGCGCGGGAAAGGGGGTGAAATGAAGTTTCACTGTTGCCGCTCGGCCTGTGAGACCGCTTGTCACCAGTTAAAGGTTAAGGTCTGTTTGCACAACAAGTCATTCAATACATTTAGCACTAAACGCATTATAAGCTACCAGCTGCGCCCCGCGGTTTGACCTGCATAACTCTCGATTCCGAGGGAATAACGGGATAAAAGGTATCCTGTGACCTAGCCCAGGTCATGGTCTACCCATGCGCCAAATTTCATCCAAATCAGTTCAGCCGTTTTAGCGTGAAAGCGTAACAAACATACTCACTTTCGCATTTATAATATTACTAGCTTTCGCCCGCGGCTTCGCCCACGTGGAGGTCGGAAATTATCCCACGGGAACGTACTATTGGGATAAAAGTATCTTATATGTTAATCCAGGTTATAAACTATGTGTGTGCTAAATTTCATCCAAATCCGTTCAGCCGTTTTTGCGTGATTGAGTAACAAACTTCCGAACATACAAACTTTGACATTTATAATATTAGTAGGGTAGTAGGATAGTTAGGATGTTCTATTTCTGGGAATTGTTATGAAGTTGACACAGACACTATTTCCAGTATTTTAATTAAGTTTAGTTATAAGTGTTATTTATAACTTTCTTTATATTTTTTTGAATGCTGCATATTTCGGACACAGCGACAGCATTTAGGTCATGATGGTAGAGAACTTCGATGTTCTATGTAGCATATCCACCTGAACCCCTAAAACTCAGAACAAAAAGCGGATACATTAGAGCACTGTGTAATCACGTACCATCCACATGAATTGTAATTATCAACAATGTCGGTCGCAGTAGTCGTCAAGGTTGTCGTTGACACAAGCAGCAGTGATGACCTAATGACGTATGAAATCATATTTCCTATTTATGATTTTAATATGCTACTTGTTGTGAGAATGATAGGTTCACACGCGTCAAGAATGACGCAAGCGCTGTCACATAAAACTACAAAGCTAACGGTACCGTATCTAAGAAGCATTCTGAACTAATTTATGTGAAACTAACTTCCCGTCGGATTATCGGGATAAAAAGTATCCTATGGTGCCAAATTTCATCCAAATCCTTTCAGCCGTTTTAACTTGAAAGCTTAACAAACATACAAAAAAATCAAGTCTTTTCTCTTTTAATGTTAGTTTAGACTAGAGACCCGCGCCTGCTTCGCACGGGTCCTATTGGCGACATGTCAATACATCGAAATTTCGTTTTCTAAGTGTTTACTTTGTCTAAGTTAAATATTAATGTATTGTACACACGGCTACATATCAAGCTATAAATTTCCAGTATAAGCTGATCTCGCATTGTATAGGATTTCCGTACAATTTGAGGTCAGCTTATACCGGAAATGTATAGCTTGATATGTAACTGTGTGTACCATATACCTTCCGGAATAAATTATCTAACTGATGGTGAAATCCGCATCAAAATGCATTGTGTAGTTAAGAAGAACTATGCGCACACAGACAAACACGAAAAGTGACTTTATTTTACCTACACTAATATTATAAAGATGTAAAAGTTTGTTTGTTTGTATGTATAGGGTAATACACACTACACTACAGTCGGATTTGAAGAATTATTTGGGCATTGGATAGTTCAATTCTTGAGGAAGGTTATAGGCAATATGTAATATAAAATATAATAGACGACGTATATTTAGTAACCTAATCCGCTTAACTGATCTTAAAGAGTGATAAAGAACCCTGTAAGAAATCGACACGTGTTTCACCTCTCAATGAGGCATCCTCAGGATGACGATTGACTTATTGCGAACCCGGACCCGACGTTTTGAAACGTCAAGCGTCGAGAGCACTCACTTCGCCCGACAACCCCACTTACATAGGATTACTGCTTGGTGCACCTCGGCTAGGATCGTTATCAGCGCGATAAGGGGCTGCGAACAATCGCAACAAAGGTGACCTTGGATATGTAATATCACGCTACGATCCTTCGGAGCTGAGCAAGAAGAAAAAGAAACTTCAGAAAGAACGCTAAGCGAAAATGAAGTAACAGCGCGGGCGCCGATGGGATGTGACGCGGGCAAAAGCTAGTACAACTATGTAAAGACAAAGATACAGATGTTGATGATAATGCAAACGTACATCTCTGAATTTATATTAAATGCCTTCATATAATTTTTCACGTCTGTAGTAAAACGCAAACCATACAAGAATTAAAGCTAGTTAAAACTGGATATGCAACGTGCATTAATCCATGTGACTCAAAAAGTACCTATATTTCGTTGCACACGCGATTCAACTTTGCAGTGTATAATTTATTAATAAAATATTGAACCTTGTAGAGTTAATATGGAGCAATTTAGATATTGGTTCTAACGGATTAATTAATAAAAATGCCACATTTAGGGCCGACCAATCTTTAAAAATCTGTAAATCGTGGCCTATAATGGATCGCATTATTTATTTTTATCTTCATTAATTATCTTCAGACATAGTGCACCAAAATACTTAAATTGATAATATTAATATTTATCAACAATTTTTTGCAATTGAATCATTTTTTTATTTTGTTAAACATAGGTATAAATAACATATAGTATATCGTCTAAAATATGTGCACTATGTTTTGCCAATATATGGCGTGCAAAATTAACATAAATAAGCAAAATTTACAGTTAAAATGACATTAAAAAATAATTCAATTTAAAATATGTCGGTTAGGTAAACAGGTCATTAAAATCTTAGATAAATAAACACATTCATACTTAATCAATAAATAAAATCATAAGTGTTTAATGAGCAAGTCGGAATTGTCATACCTCTGTTTATCAGTAGTAAACTCAGTGATGGAGTAGTAACATCTATCTAAAAGGAAATTTAAACAAGGACCTCTAAAAGGATCCCAGACACTCTTTATATCTAATAGCTGATGGTATACTAATATATATTTTTGGGGCCATACCTATTACCTCTAGGTTTATTGTTAAATTATGATCATTCACTCATAGGGAGCTCGTGACTAAGTAAGAACAGAACATTTTATGTCCAGAAAATCACTGTCCATTCCAAGGTTGCCTGGAAGAGATCGCAGTAAGCGATAAGGCCGCCCATTGTATATTTTGTAGTGTATTACTTTTTCTTTATGTAATGTATAATCTGGTGTACAATAAAGTATATATAAATAAATAAACAGCCGCACGGGCCCATCCATCAGGTTTATTTATATTGTAAAAGTTTGTTTATATTGTAAAACATTTTAAAAGAGTAACGGTGGAGTTTCTTGCCCATTCTTCTCCATACGAAAACTACCTTTTGGAAGGGGCGACTAGAATCAATTAATTTTTTTGTAATTTTTGACGTTCAAAAGTGCCTTGCTATTTGAAATAAATTATTTGACTTTTTTTTTGACATTCGTGGATCTTCGACAGTCGTTACGGGTCCTCAAAAGCCCGAAAGCCTGACAACCAGTCTTGTCAAGGGGTATCGTATTACCCAGTTACTGGGCTGTGGAGGTCAGATATGCAGTCGCTGCATGTAAAATACTCGTACATCCGGTTAAAATGGAAACCGACCCTAACATAATAGTTGAGAAAAGCATTCACTCATAGGACGCCAAAATGGTCGTAGTAACAAGTTTCTCAAAATATTTCCTCAAAGGGGCTAACCCTCCTCGAATAGAGCTATCCTCACATAGTTTAAGTCCAGCCCAGCCGGTACTAGGAAAGGAGCAATAGCCAGCAAGCTCGATAAATATTATATCCCGTCTTTAAAACGTATTTGCCATTAATTTGATAACTGCATAATAAACAGATGGATTTCATACAAAATCAGCGTCGGAAGTTTCCACTGCTAGAACCTAGGCCTCCTCTCTGTAACAGGGAGTGCGGGACGCGGGCCCAGTGCGGGTTGGTAGATGTCACATGTCTTCGAATTTTCTGTTCTAGGACATGCCGGTTTCCTCACAAAGTTTTCCTTCGCCGTTTTGAGAAAAATGGTGATGAAATTAATTACACAAAGTAAAGCGCCTGTCTGGCAACAAACCCACGACCTACAACTACGGGCCACCACCGCTCCACATACTCACTTACAATAAAAATAATTGGAATCATAATCTATGGAAGGTTTCACAAAGTAAAGTAAATTAGCATTGCGATGTAAACACAAATATCGTCGGAAGTTATTCGGATAATGAAGGCTATTATATAAATAGTTTCCTCGCCCCCATATCATGGCGGTTCGGTAATAACCCGCATGACTGCAAACATGCATGAAATTACTCTCTTTAGCTATTAATAGTAGCAATTATTGAAATAGCTATTTATGGAAAGTTTGATCCCATCATAAACATTGTGAAAATGATGCCAAGTTCTGTACAAAGTATGTGGCGTTTGGAATTGTTAGCCTCTTTTTTAATGAACGAGATCGAATTAGGTGCCAATTTCTGTGAAGTTCTTAAAAGCAATACCAGCATTAATAAAGTAATCCTGAACTTGGCACCTGTGAGCAAAGCCACAGGAGCTACCAGTGTAGTGGTTATTATAAATGCGAAAGTGAGTTTGTTTGTTACGCTTTCACGCTAAAACTGCTGAACGGATTTGGATGAAATTTGGCACATGGGTAGACCATGACCTGAAGAAGGACATATACTTTTCATCCTGGATCGCAGACGAAGTCGCGGGCAACAGCTAGTTCCATATAATTCACAACAAACGAAAGCTTCTTTGGGGGCTCTGCAAAAATACTGGTTCATTGTGACCAGTATTTTCGCGGAGCCCCCACAAAAGCTTTGCGGAGTCCAGTTTCCTCAAGAACTAATCTTAGATTTGGCGTCACTTGTCTATGCAGGATACAATGGAATTACTACTAGGCGCTTTACTTTTTATTCGTGATCTTCTTCTTTTCGTGTGGTTAGTGACTTAACCTGGTGTCAGAGTTTTAAAGCCGCCCATGGGCCTCTGACTTGGCTTCACATGCCGTCGAGAAATATTTCTCAGGCCCTTCCTTCCCCGTTCCTTCACCGTTTTTAAAGCAAGTGATAATTATACAATACGGACATGAATCCGAAAAGTCAGAGGTACGTGTCTTGGGTTCGAACTCGACAACTATGACTTAGCAGTCTGACGGTCACACCACTAGGGTATCACTGCTCGTGACACGGCGACCATGTACAAAAAAAAAACTTGCTCCCAGTGGACCAGTTATGCAACATCTGAAAAAGCAGCGATTAAACAAATGCCGCTAAATCGAAAATTTGAAATATGAATTTCGTCAAAACTTGCCCATTGCAATCCCGATTGTTTTCAATATTGTGTGAAGATTATGGCAGTAAACAAAATACTACTGCTCCATACAGAAGTGAGATGGTTATCTCGTCGCAAGGCTATTTGATCTTATACCGGACAAACTGTGCGAAATGGTATTCTCAACTTAACCTATGCAGCTATAAAACGCAATAGAGTGGATGCCATGCGTTCAACTCTCATCAATCAACCCTGACATCAAACAATATTGATGAAAAGTAAAAATCCATTTCATCATCACCCATTAGATGAAACTTGAGACTAGAGATGCCGATGCATTCCACCAGCTTTTATGACAAATCTTTTACAGTTCAAGCAGTACTGTTATGGAATGCCTTGCCCGTGTCTATAGGGCGTGCACAATCTTTGTCCACTTTTAAAACTGGTGAAAAAACACTTCCTCTTTCCTTAAACATCATCATTACATATAGTTCCTTATTCTTGTTTCATGTTTATTATTTTATATATATCTATGTATATATATATATATATGTATATATATATTATATATGTATATATTTATGTGGTTAAGTTTATGCGTTATGTATTTATTGTGTATGTAAATGGTACACCACTGACTACCTGCAGTATTGTCTCTCCTTCTCCCTTTAATCCATCCAAAGGTTGTCTGTAAAAGATTTACTTTTTTCTTTTAGCGATAAGACCGCCCATTGTGTCACCCTATGTAACATTTCTAAATTTATTTCTGTAATTTGTATGGTGTGCATAATAAAGAATATTCCATCTATTCTATCTATCTAGATGCAAATGTTAATGTCAAATAGTTTTTATTTTTCACTTTTCTGACCGCTGACCTAGTGTTAACTACTTAGTTGTGTTCAATATTGTAAAAGAAATACATAATACATCACCTCCGAGGAAGTGTTAAATAAATACGGGCCATATGTCTTTCATTTTCTTAGAACAATGCTGATAATGCCTTGTATCTAGGTATAAAAAATATCCTTAGTCACTTTTCACACGCTTCGCCTGCCGGATATCGGCGCCAGGTACTTTCAGCCTCAAAAACATGTATGATTGTAAACATCGACAAGAATTCATTTGATTGTCTACAATCTTTTTTTATTATTGTATCAGTTTGTAGCCACAAAACATGTTACGCATTGGGTACTTAACTGTCGATGTTTACATCTTTAAGACGTGTGAAAAAATCTTATTTGGGAAAAATATGATAGTTTTAATAAGTTTAAGCATGAAGTATGCATTTTATTAACCTGTAGTAGGCTTCCTGTACCTGACCGCATGTTTGTGGATTCGACTGAATATCGCTCATGCGCCGCACCGCCGCTGCACCGGCGCTGCACCGGTGCCGTGTAGGTTTTACTCGTACATTTTCATTCAGAGATGTTCTGATGTTTTTTTCATCTTGCGGTTCGGCGCCGGTGTTGTCCGGTGCGACTCCGACGTCATATACAGGAAGCCTAACTATCGCAAAGGAGGTCTTCTATAGGTTTTAAAGTAATTTGCCTTTTTATCATTTGTTCCCAGTCTGAGCTGCCCGGATTCTACGACCCGTGTGTAGGCGACGACAAGCACCTGACGATCCAGTACATGTTCCATAACAACCTGCATTGCTGTACCGTCCCCGACAGCCATGCTCTCGTTCTTCCACGCAATAGTAAGTACATCTCTTCTGAACTCATTTTTCCTTGGATCTGGCGTAAACACGACGCTAACGCCACCGCAGCGTGGTTTAGTTTCAATACAATCTCGTCTTCATGTCGCATGCGCACCGACTACGCGACTCTTGCGCAGTGTTTACTAAAGCTTATACCTTAGGGCACATTGAGAAGCACTGATAGTAGATGTAGCTGCACCGAGAGAAGTTCTAGGACAACTGGAGGCATCAACATTTTCTTACAATAGGTGCTTATTCTGTATAATTCTCACCGTAGAAACTTATGGCCTGCGCAGACTGG